>JAVJGJ010000059.1:4116320-4140946 GCA_035590215.1 Microhierax caerulescens
GGGCCCCCACTACCAGACAGACATTGAGGTGCTGGAGCGTGTCCAGAGAAGGGCAACGGAGCTGGTGAAGGGTCTGGGGCACAAGTCTGATGAGGAGCAGCTGAGGGAACTGGGGTTGTTTAGTCTGGAGAAACGGAGGCTGAGGGGAGACCTTATGGCTCTCTACAGCTGCCTGAAAGGAGGTTGTAGGCAGGTGGGGGTCGGTCTCTTCTCCCCAGTAACAAGTGATAGGATGAGAATAAACAGCCCCAAGTTGTGCCAGGGGAGGTTTATCTTGGATATTAGGTAAAGTTTCCTCCCTGAAATGGTTGTGAAGCATTGGAACAGGCTGCCCAGGGGCATGGTGGAGTCATCATCCCTGGATGTGTCACTTGGGGACACAGTTTAGTGGTGGACTTGGCAGTACCAGGTTAAAGTTGGACTTGATGATCTTTAGAGTCTTTTCCACCCTATGTTTCTATGATTCTATTTTATCTGTTGGTCCATGGTTCACTCACTGTTGTATTTCATGCTCTGTTTATGAAGAAGCTAGCGGGGAAGGCTGTCCATTTGATTTGTGTGAGGAGGTGCTCATTGGGTCAAACAACCCCCCCCCAAAAAAAAAAAAAAAGTGGTGGTCTTCCCCCAAGTGCACTGACCTTCTAGATTGCAGGGTGGGGAAAACAGATGCCCTGAGGAGCAGGGTCAGACACATGACCGTGGGTCATACTGAAGACCAGACTTTTTATATAGCATTTGCTGTAACCCGGGAAGTCATTAAAACTGAAAGAAGAGCTGGAGGAAAGGACGTGTCCTTCAAGGAGCAATGGTTAAGAGAAATAGTTGTTTTCCAAGCTTTTCGGTTTTGTTTTTATGGAGCAGACACAAATTACCTCAGTTTCAAAACTATTGTGTGTGAAGTGTGTTCCATTAAACTGAAGTTTTGGGATACCAAATGCCCTTTTGTGCTCACTGGAGGAGAAAGGTGCAGGCAGCTCACATCAGCGCTCTGGCTCACAGTGCATCCTGTCACACTTAGACCATGGCACAGCTAACCTCCCATGCTATCCCCACTAAATCCTGACATCCCACCCTCCCATCTGCAGAGCAGCTTCTGCCACGTCTCACCATGACTACAAGTGGTCAGCTTCCTTCACAGAGGACCTGCCCACCAGCAACAACTTTGCCCCCATCCCCTGGAAGCAGTTCCAGCCTTGCCTTGCGTTCTGCAGGTAAAAACCCAGACTCCCTGCCACATGGTCTGGTATCTCCAACCTGGGAGCTAGGCATAGCATCTATCTCTGCATTAAATGCAATGGCTTTTTTTTTTTTTTCTTTAAATAAAAATCCTAAAATACTGAGTCACTTCAAACAAAGCTGCAACAGGCACATTCTAAACATAATTACAATTATTAGAAGAGTAATGAATAAGCTTTCTGTACACCTGTACACTTGAGAGCAAAATATGACATACTGAACAGGAAAGTAATATTAATCTTTGAGAAAGACAAATTTCCTAGTCAGCAAAAATTTCCTGAAGTTGTATACTTTTTACAAAGTAATTAATTCATTGAGCTACTATGGAATACTTTATAGCTAATAATTAAAAATCTAAAATATTATTTTCATTCTGTAATAAACATAGCAAACAATCAAGATAGATGAGACAAAACTAGAAAGGTTTGTTGGATGATTTAAGTTGAAGAAGTTGCTACATCAATATATTGTATTCTAAAAAAGGCATGCATCATTAAAAAAGAAGGCTCTATAATTAATATGTTTTCATACAATCTACCTTATTTCCCCCGAGACCACTAACCAAACCCTTTTAAAAATCGATTAGTTCAAGCACTTAGCCTACTACCACTTTAGACACGAGTAATACAGATATTAGCTGAATTTAAAATTACAGCAACTTTATTTTTAATTACTTCCCAAAATGCCGCATTTACATATTATTAAATACATTTCAGAGGCATAACTGACCACTAAGCATTTTTGGACAGGGCCAGAAAAATTAATTATATTCTTTATAGAAAACTCACTTAGCATTCAGGACATCTGCATTGTTGTCAGGGATAATAAATGTGATTAAGCTTGTATAAATTTCACTATATTAACCAGTACAATAACTCAATAGCTTTGCTGAACTGAACTGATGCTATACTTTGCAACACTGAAATACCTAAGTATAACATTGGGGAGTTCTAGAAAAATTCATGAAGTCTGGAGGGAAGAACTGTGTCCTCTCAAGGACAAATTCACCTTAAACTGTCAGTACAAGGGAAATCTTGAACTGAGGAATTTTAACAGAAAAGGTTTAATCACAGCTCATGCGCTGTTAAGGCTTACCAATACAATTGTCCCACTAGTGTTAATAAGTTAACATGTAGTTCTCAGGGTTTGGTCGTGTTTATTAAGAAAAAAAGAACTTGTAGCAGAACACAGTTTTGTTTTGAGTCGTTATGGTTGGCTGAACCTGGGGGAATCATGTGGTAACCCTGTGCCATTGTTCAGGAAGCTGATGGAACAGGAATGGTGTTTGGCTCATACGATCAAGACGTACTGCTAACACTCAACACTTGCATCCTGAACAGAGGACAAAACGTAAGTTGCAATATTTCCACATAAAAGATTTTTTTCCTTTAATGAGGTGAAGCACCAGGTTCTAGAGCACTGTCTTGTTCAGGCACTAAAGCACCTAAACGTCTCTCAGCCACCTGGTACCTGGTGTGTGCCACCAGTGAGAGAGGAGGAGCTGGACCTGGCGCAGAGATCACAGTCTTGGTGCTCCATTGCATTCCGTGAGGATCTGCTCAGTGTAGCAAACAGGGATAGTGAAGGCATGGGCCTGACGTGTCTTTAAAGTTAGGCTGCACAAACTAGACACCACAGTTCCCTAGATGTAAGTGAAGGACTAAGGGTACTTGTAGAGGACAATTTCTCCTACTTCTCAGACAAATTTAATTATTTTAGTACAAAATGAGCCACTCTCTGTAGTACCTGTTTCTCTGTCTATTGACTACAGATGGAGTTTAGATGACAATAAAAGATGACTTGCCTGTATTCAGATAACGTTAAAGGAGTCCCCATCCTGGTGGTAGTTTTGCATTATTCCAAGAGACTGCAAAAGAAGAGCAAGAGTCCCATGGAATAACACCCAAACTCTCCAGCTTAAATATATAGTCCTTTAGTAATTACAGAAGGCTATCAAGAACCTCACTGCTCAAGTGCAACGTAGACAGTATGCAAACAAGAGGTAAGAATGGGGATATGTGGTCTTCGTGGTTGGCCCAGTCAACAAGGATGGATGATACACCATCAGCACCATTCAGTGGAGCCAAAATTGAGGAAAGAAAATCAAGTAACAGACACACTTACTAGAATAAGAGAATGTCTTGTCAGACTTGACATCTCCCATTAGTCATTACCAGATAACATTGACTCTTCAAAAATTACCCATATCATGAAGGGAAAAAAGCACCCAAGGACCTCGAGTCAGCTGATACAAAAAGGATAAATTATTGAAGGAGGATTGCAAGTAGAAGGCCATATGCAATGATGCCATGCAATTCAGAGGATGAGGCAAAGGCTGAAGTATGAGGAAGTATTTATAGGGATCTAAAAGAATATTTGAAAGCTTCTTATCCTTTTAAAAAAATCCATCTCAGTTAGTACGAGACCCTTTTGAAGTGTCACAGCAAAGAACATTTTCTAGTGAGGCAGCTCCCTGCTGCTGTGTGGGGGGAGTGTTGCATGGTTTCTTTATGTCATGGCCATGCAGAGGGAAATCAAAACTATTCCCATCCACGAGCAGCAGCTCCTACATGGAGTTGTAACGCAGCCATTTCTAAGACAAAACTTTCAAATTGCCTTGCAAGACATGGTGATGCTCTATGGTAATTCACCAATTGAAATTCCAGGGATAGCTGGAATATGTTATTCCAGGAATTAAACTACAACAAACTGGTAAGAAATGCAGAGTTTAACTCTTGTATTAGTCTATCCAAGCAGATGTTCCTCTGTTCTGTTTTGTCTGGAAGACTGACATATGTTGCAGCTATCAGTGTTGTAGCTGAGCAGCTTTTGTACATACTGAACTTGAATGTAATGTTGACAGAACATTGCACAATAGGTCCTCTTCCTTGCAGCACATGGGCTCAATCCTTTATCACCAAATCTTAGCTTTGTGCTGTAGCCAGGACGAGGAAGGTCCTGGCTTAATCTCTAGATAAATCCAGAGATGGTGGTCCCATTTCAGAACTTGTTGCATTCACCATGTACTTTCCCACCTCTGGGGAAACAGAAAGCCAGTGAGATTAACTTCTCACCTCAGTAGCAAAGAAAGGAAGAAGCAATAAGAGCCCAGGAACTCAAGATACTCATCCCTTCCCTCTATGTGAGAATGCTCTCTGTGTTCCTTTTGTCCACCTCTTTCCCTTCCAGGCCTGGGAAGAAGACAAGACACTGCAATTTGTCACTTTCTCAAGGAGTGAATAACATGAGGTACTACAGGAGGATCCACAGAGTAACAATTCTTGCAGGGGCTTAAAGGTAAGGGGATAGGCAAGAAAGAGAATAAGGACCAGCACTGCCTCATCCTCCTAAACATGTGGTGAAGAGGTAGCATCACTGGCAGAGTTACAGCAGCATGCACACTTGCACACACATGCGCACGCATGTGCACACACAAACCATGGCAAGGTGCAGAGGGAGTTCAAAAATTAAAAATGAGCCCAAGACATAATTTATTCTTTCTAAAAGCAAATCTTCACATTTGGGGTCAGTTTCAAATTATGGGCCTGACTCGTGAATTTTGAACCTTTATGCTCTTTATGCTGTAATTATAGCACTCTTAATTAGATTGGGAGATTGCTCCAAGATTCCTGAGACACCTTCTGTAACAAATATAGACACCCTCAGGGCAGTCATATACATTTATGGAAACAGCAGTTTAAGTAACAGCTATAAACAGATCAAGTGGGTCTGGTGACATCATCACAATGAAAAATTATCTTTGACAGCACCAGATGAAAAATTATTTAAACGCGAGTAATCTTTTTTTTTTTAACTACATCAAAATACACTGATGTGATTTAAAATCACAACTGAGAAAAAAAAATACTCTTCTTTCACTCAATCAGCTATGTCACGCTTATCAGAGTAGAGGGTTACAAGGAAGTTGTGTTAAACCAGGAATAGTTCTGCATATCCTTGTTGTACCAGTAGGAAGCTATTTAATGCAACCCTGACACTACACTTTTTGCTTCACATGCTGCATGCGTGAAGTTATCTGTTCTCATGGTGAGATTTTAAGCACATTCCTGTTTGTTCTTCTTGTTTTCCTCTTCTTTCCTACTGTTTTCTTTGCTAGCCAAATCTAGTTTGGTTTTAACAGACATGAGACAAAGATTGCATTGCCTTGCCAAATTCCTTCCTACCAAATTACTGAATTACTGAAGGCAATCCTTATTTCAGTAGACCTTGGTTGTTTTGCTTGACCTCCAGCAGGTGTCCAATTAAGCCTGAACAATTTATATGATATTCCCTTTCCATTGATAGTTCTAGAATTAAACTGATGAGATCTCTGGAGAAGGATCATCAGTGTTACACCTTTCGTCTTTAATTACACTAGTTGAAGATGAATGAATGTACCAGAAGGATCCCAGCTGGGAAGTAGCACACTTATTAGATAGCTGATAATTTAATATACACTCTGAATTCTGATTATTTCCTTTAAACATCTGAAGAGCTTTCAACATATCTTATGACAAAATCTTAGTACTTATTCAGCTATGCACTGACTGCATTCTTTTCCTTCCAAAAAAAAAATACTGCACAGATGCAGGCAAAGAACTGTGACTGGCATTAGAGAACAAATACTTTTAGACAAGGTGAGTGAAAAGTTAATGCATTCAATCTGTTGTTTCTAACAAATGCATGTACATCATCTAAGAGAGCATGTAGATGAGCAGAAGACCCCAAGAGGACCGTCTAGAGCCCCACCATAGAAAAGTCTCACTCCCTCTGCTCCAGCACTGTAGCTTCAGCTCCTTCTCATGTATTTTACTTTTGAGAATGTTTTAATGGAAATGAAACTCTAAATTAGTTCAAATTCAGAATGACTCACAGCAAAACGGACGTGCTAGGTAGCATCTATAATACAGACACCTAACATTAGGTCTCTAATTAGCAACTAGAGATCCACATCTGAGCTACTTGTCTGGAGTTCTTATAGTCTGTTGAGGGAAATAGGCATGGATGTAATTCCTTTCATCTTCAGAAAGAGATAATAAAAGATCAGATAATATTGCAGAAGTACCATTCTCAGGGGTCCACAAGAATGTTGATGAATTGTTGCAGTATTGCACACTTCAAAAATATTTAGGCCTTGCCCAAAGCCAACTGAAGTTAAGTAACAGCACTAGATTTTCTTCAGATACAGCTCAAGCTTTATTTCTAAAGCTAAATATGAACATGCTGACCTGTTTTACTCCAGTAGACTCACTGACATATGAGTGGTGCCTTTTTCAGTCCTCCAGAGCTTCCCCTGGAAGGAAAAAGTTGTATATCATAGCCTAGTGCCTGTTCTCCTTCCCTCTAAACTCCAGTGCAGCCAAACTGAACTGCTGAAGAAAGCATATCCTCTGCACCAGAAAGTGAAGCTCAGATCTACTAACACACTTACTTTGTAGGTAGGCACAGCTCAGAACAGAGATGCTTTGGTGCGGTTGTGTGGGAAGCTTGACTAATTCTTCCACTGGGCATATTTTTATGTTGTATTCTCATGTTCTTATTGATTTGCTGTTTCTCAGTTGTACAAAAATGAGCCGAGTGACTCACAAAGCCAGACAAAAGCCTACTCAAAGATCACATACACTGAATTGAAACAGCCATTGAGAACTGAAAAGATGGTCATGGGTGATAGCACTAAGGTCTCACAACTTTTTTGATTGGTTGCACAATCCTATAAACAACAAATCCACCCACTGTATTCTTTATTTCTGTTGTACAGAGATGATGATCTTTTGTATCAAGTGGCAGGACTGACTACTAGTAAAAATATGAAACAAGGGATCAGAAAACAAGAATTCCTCTCTCTACTTCTGGAAATCAGAGAGTATTGTGACATTTCAGAGAAAGATTGTGATACTTCATTTATGTTATAAAGAATTTGAAGAGGCTTCACTTAAAACTAGATCTTGTCCAGTGTCATGTCCAAAGTAATTAGTGATAATTCTCATAGTTACTTTGAGAGGCATGAAATAAGACCCTACATAGATGCACAGCAAGTTTTACAGAAACATGCACACATAACTAGCAGTGCCTTACACTCTTTTTCTCACTCTTCTGTACAGAAAGAATCCACTCTGCTATTTCATCTTCACTCTGTTATTAATTATAAATATTTTACAGCTCAAGCACAAGATCAGTCAACCGAGGAGCTTAGTAAATGTGTTGTTTATACAGTTATTTGTTAAAATGAGCTTCATTGCATTACAGAATGTTAAGACAAATTGTTGTGCCCTTTAGATTCATTATAGATGACAAAATACTAAATAAATCTTAAATAGTATTCACCTTTCATCACATAGGAACATAAATGGTTAGATCTCATCAACAGGGGAGTCTTTAATCTTCTTCCTTTATTAACCACAGAAAAAAAATTATTGTTGTTTTCCCTGCCTTTCTCTTTAAAAAGTCTGATAATCCTTGTTGGGGAGTTAAAGCAGATCTTCTTTCAAGTAAGGAGCAAATCAATCTCTAGTGAACGAAAGCCTAACTAGTTTCACTGGCTCTGGCCTGCCAGGTACTATCTCACAGAGAGACGTTAGTTAAGCGTCAAAGGCAAGCCAGCTACTTGTAAGGGTACTTTATTGGACACAAGCAAGGAGTGTATTATCTTATCATCTGGTCTTGTAACTTCCTGCTTCATTGTGCTGCTGCAGATAAAAAAAAAAAAAAAAAAAAAAAAAAAAAAAGACTTGGGACTTAAATGTCATCTTCTGTATCATTAACTCAGAATCTATTAGAATTTTATTAGAAAATAAGTACTAAGACAGTACAGCTACGTTTCCTCCCTTACGCTGTGCTAAATTGCTTGTAAAAGTGATATATTATGATTCTTACACTGCATCCATTGCAAAATATGGAAGAGAAGCCCACATACTGTGTACATTAAACAGTAAAGTTAAATTGGCAATGAAGCAACGAACATCTCCCTAAATCTCCAAGCAGGTTCTATAAATCTCCCTTTTGTAGAATACCGATAAATAAATAAATTGTTTCCATCTAGGACTAAGCAAATTATACTAGTAAGCTTCCTTGTGGATAGACCCAGGTCACAAGCTATTAACCTCTCTTTTAGAGACCAGATTTTAATGAATAACTACTAAAAAGAAAGTGCTGCTGTATTTCTCTGCTTGGGGCAGGCAGCTCCTTCATTATTAAAAGTCAGAAAATTCTTCAGAAAGAAAACACGTTTCTGAGCCAAGAATTTAGAGGCTATGAAATGTTATTAAGGTTTCTGCAAAAGAGAAAAGGTCTCGGTTCATTTGGGTTTTTAAAAAACATATATTGGAAAGCAGAAGTCAGGAGGGATTCAAATTATTCCTGTGTAACTGGTCCGCACGAGGTTAAATAAAGAGGTCAGTTATGCATGGACTTCAGGCTGCCTCCTTAGGGGTCAGTTTTACCCAGAACACGGCACATGAAGAAACTGCGAAGGGTAGATCCAAAAAGCCAAAACAGTGCATTGGCAAGTAGCAGGCTTAAGCCTCTCTTGGGAGCCCTTTGCTCATAGGTAAACTTGGCAGTGTTGAATTTTCTGAATTAGTGAAGGGAACACCTCTAATTCTTGTAAGATGAAATCAAACCAAAGTCCTGCCCTTCAAGACAGCTGCCATGAGTCCTGGGCTTCACCTCCACAGCAAGCCACAGAGGTCCGGAGCAGTTCCCAGACACAGCTAGCAAGTCTCTCTCCTCCACCCTGAAATTATCCCATTCTCCCAGCAGGACCCAGGTAGCCTCCGTAAAGAGCCTGTTTCTAATTCTTCCGCTCCCACGGCTGTGGATGGTGATGATAGTCCATGAAGCTTTCAATCTGCACAGAAGAGCACCGGGAGAAATTAAAGCTCTTCAGGCTGGAACTGCTGCTGCAGAATACAATCGACCCATCCAACACCAGCAGCTGTTTTCCAGCCTTTGGAGATTTGAGTGTGTGTAGTGGGACACAGGTTCCAGAAATGAAAACAGCCTGCAGGTGGGAGCTGAACCAGCACGTTTTCAATCCAGTCTCAGTTCAATTTAACCTGAAACTAAAATCCTTCTAGTTTGGGTCCCAGTTCAAGCCCATAACAGGTCATGATCAGGTCCAGCAACCCCTCAAAGCACTTAACACTGAAAAATGGTGCATTTAAAAATGGGAATGGGCACGTGACAAAGGCAAAACTTCAGGGTGTAGCTCAGCCAGAGGGACAGTCCCTGCACCCCCAGCAGCACAGGCACCCTTTGCACTTACAGCACAGCACCACAGGGTCCTTGTACTCCTCACGTCTGGCTTGAGAAGATGGAGAGAAACTGTGGTGCCATGCAGGTGTTGCTTTGCTATGGCAGTTGAGCAAAGAGAGGACAAAATAGCCCCTCTGCTATACACTTACCTCCCAGATGTACAGTAATTCATACACATCTACACAGTGATGTACCTCACAGGACTGCAAAGGTCCAAAACACATATGAAGGACTCTGCTGGGAAGAAAAAAAAAAAAAAAAAGCATTGATCTCCATTTTAACAGAAGGGATAAAAAAAACCCAAAAACGGCTAGGTGAGCACAAAAAGTACCTGAATTGATAAGTACCTACTAGCATCTGCCAAACAACACAGTCTTGTATATTCTGGTGCAGAAATGGGGGCTTCTCCTGCCCACACTGGGGAAATCCAGGGAGATTTGGGGAGAGTCTGAGGATAGCTAGGAGCTATATGTAGGCTATATGTGATGTGACCCTTTATACCCTACAAGGTACAAACAGCCCCCCTGCTCAATAGCTCTCCAGCAGAGATGTCAGTTTATGGCCAGTTCAGTATTTTGAAGTGGTACCTATCTGCTAGTTCAGTCCCAGACAAGGTATGATGATTTCAAAGTGATGGCTCAGTATCTGCCCCAGGAAAAAACAAGGCTTTGAACCGCTTACCTGCTCAGAATTAGTGCTAGGTTTACCTACCTGATTTTGAAGAAATCAGGGAATAAAATACACCCATGTATGGGAAGTGAGATCCATTTTGCTTCACAGTTAATAAATCATACCTGATTCTCTTTGTCTAGAGACAGAAAAAAATAACTGGAACTTCAAAGGCACTGGCATTGCTGTCATTGTCAGAAAGGATGTTTGTGAGCATGCTTCATCAAAGGACATTTCATCTCTGCATACACACCCTTCACATTCTGCTGCCAAAGCAATGTCAGGCTGGGTCATATGCCTTCAAGGCAACTTTAACTTGGGCACCTTTCTTCAAAAGACATTAAAAATGATTTACATTTTTCCTCCCTAAATCAGCATTTTTGGTATCATTTGTGTCAATGCCAAGTTCCCCTCATTCTTCACCTCTATTCTGGCCCACCTTTCCCCTCCCTTGTGCACTCCTGAATACCTTTTGCGTGCCAAGAAACTCGTTGATGAATGCGGAGTTTGTTCAGTTTGAGAGAGGAAACCATATTATACAGCCTTCTATGTAACCTACACTAAAAATCTGTCTAGCGTTGGCTTAAATCTTTCATGAATAGGAGTATTTTTTCTGAATAGTATACTTCCTTTACAAATGGTATGTACCCCAAACTTGGACTTCAGCCATCTTTTTCCGATTATATTTTGTACTCATATTATGCGGTTTATGCCAAGATGACAGAAAGTGACACACTGTGACCTCCATCCTGCCAGGAGGGGGCTGGGACTAGATGCAGAGTTTTGGAATTTGAACAAGCACTCAGGTACCGTGGTGATTATTTCACATTGATTACTGTTCTTCACTGCTGATACTGTTTTCCCTGATGGGCTAATTTTTTCCCATTCATGTGCCTCTTCCATCAAGGTAAATTATTAAACAATTCATTTAGTTTGTTTGAAGGCTGTTGGTTTGTTTTGGGGTTGTTTTCCCTTTCTCAGAAACACATTTAATTTAACATACATTAAAGTGTGCAGCAGAAATCACAGTGCAATTTCAGGACAAATTATGCAGGGAACAGGCAAGAACTGCACATTATTCATATCGCACAGAACTTGATAATAAGTTATTATTCCTCACTCTCAGAGGGGCAAGCTGAGCCAAGAGAAGTGATTGCTGAGATATTCCGATGCTTCTGCAGGCACAATGGTGTGAGTGATTCCAATATGGCTCAGCACACTGTCTTCACTTACATTTAATGTTAATGCCAAGCACAAAACACGAGGGCACTAAAGTCCTTTCGGTTGTTGATGACTCACACTCTTTAAATATGTCACATGCCCGGACAAATCCACCTTCCTATAGAAGGCACCAAACGGCATTAGTGGAAGCAGATGTGCCTAGCCAACCTGACCATGACTGCAAAGTGACCCTCATCTATTTTGGATTTATCAAATCATCAAAGGCTCCTGTTCCTGCCAATGAGACTTGGGGCAGGCAATTCAAAGAGGTCAGTATATAACAACCAGCTGTCTGAGCCAACTGAGGCAGAAGATACTGTCTCCAGGGGAGCTGGGCTGTTCCTGAGGGAAAGGGAGCCCACAGGAGCTGAGGGCTGTATCTTCTCCTACCAGGGTGCTGACCCACCACATCTGAAAAGAGGCAGCCCAGTAAGTATGACAGCTACCAACCATCTGGTGACCATCAGACAAAGTGAACAAGTCAGACCTGTGGACCATTCAGGAAGACCTTTGTGAACAGTGGGAGGCAAGGATGGGGACACGACTGCAGCATAGGGTCCTTCCAGAAAGACCCATCAGGAAGCCAAGACAGAAGGAAACAGAGCAGCCCCCAACACATCTCAGCCAGGATTGGGAACCTGTGCTGAAATGGGACTCCTTGTCCATAGGCAGGGGCTGCATGGGTGGTGATAGCAACAGAGGCATTTCAGTGCCCTCACAGCCCTGGCAAAGTCCTTCCCCTTTCAAAGGGCAGTAAATACCAAGGGTAGCCAGCCAGCTTCCAGGATGCTTTCTTAGTGTACATACAGCAGAACACAGGTAATCATAATCACCTGGAGGGTAGCAACTTCAGCCAACCGTCTATCACATCATACCAAATCACACGCCAGATATTAATGACAGCTTCAAGAACAGAGATTAAAGCAGAGAAAATTCACTCAGTCTTTGCAATTTTATTCCAACAAAACCCCAAAAGTTACCCATACAGCATTTTGCCATAGACAGCCCATAGCCCACTTGCTAAGAAAAGATGCCAGAACTCAGTCACTAAGTACTAATAACATCAAAACGGCAACATGGACTACAGAGGAGGTTGTACTCCCAGGTATTTACTCAGTAACCTATCAGGAGCTTTACATATTAATTACATATTGAAACAAGGTTAGTAATGAATAAAACTAGCTGATTAAGAAGTATTGTAGCCATTTATTAGAAACATGGACTGTGTCAAGCCCCCTAATGTAACCATAAATGCAATAATTTCTGTAGCTATAAGAGAGCAATTGGAGCAGATGACTGTACCAAAAAGACTCTCCTTATGTAGTGCTCAGGCACCGAGAACTGCTCAGCCAACAGTCCTTCTCTGCTTGGGTGCTATTTCCAAGTGCTTTATATTTTGCTGTCTGAGACTCACACAATCAAAGCCTAGAGTTAAGATGATGGTGTCTGTTCCGCATCAGGTACATGCCTAAAGGTAACTTTCAATCCTTATATTAGGCACATTCTTTTTCAAAATTTATTCCTCCTCTAGTTTACCCAAAATTCACCAGAAACACCTCCAGGTTATGAGTAGAGAAGAAAACGCTTTGGTATCTCACATCTCCTGTTGCCTTTGAGAGTTTTATAATACCATGGTACCTCACCAATTCTGGTGTAAACAGGGGCAGCTTCTGACAAAGGCAAAATCAGCTATTAACTTGGGCAACAGACCTTGAAAAAACTGCAAATTTCCAATGAAATCAGGGGGTGATGCAGTTGCTGCAGAGGAAGGATGGGGGGCTGCCTGGGGCAGGCAACTCCACAGCATCAGTTGCTCCCCAGTCTCAGGTCTGTGTCTCCTGCTTCCTCACCCCTTCTTCATCCCCTGCCTGTCCTCCCAGGGAGCAAATCCTGCTCTTGCTGACACTGCCCAGAGGACTGGAGTGGGTTCTTTGAGTGACAGGCAAGAACTGCTACACTGAGCTTGGTGGAAATCTGATGCAAAAGCGGTCTTTAGTGATACTGCACTGCATGCCGCTGTAACCCCAGTAATAACTGACTTGGCAAATTTCTTTTCCAGACAATCTAGCTCAAAAATGGCAAACAGACTCTCTTTCTGTATCGTTTACCTGCTAGGGAGTGGAGAATAAATGAAGCATGCACACGCATGTGTACAGCTTCTGTGTATTGGGAAAGTTACCTGTCCTTCACTTTCTCATTTATTAAACTCTTATTTTGACAGGTTCTTGCACACATGCTTGGACAATTTTTAGAAGCATCATCAATCTAACTGCAGTTGAGTTGCTCTCTCACCCCCCTGTTCAGATGGTGACTGAACAGTTTCTTTTAATAAATGAGTGATATGGCTGGGCGTTATCAACCTACTGTAACATTTAATAGATATTCATAATATATATTAATCATGAGCAAGTTTACAAAGGATTCATTCCTCAAGGTGCACAGAACACTCAACTCTCCTTGAAGTCAGTGAAAGCAGAAAGGCTGAGATTTTTGTCCTCCCAGGCACTGCGTTACAAATGCCAGGTCTTCCTCCTGGACAATAAAAAAGTGAACGCAGCTTTCTGAAGCTATGCATGTGCTATATGGTCAGTTTGTTCCACCAGTACGTGGACGGAAATATTTTTGTTTTAAAAGCTGATCTACAAAAAGAAGCCCTCCACCAAATCTATCCCATGTACAGAAGTCTGTCCTTAAACACAACTTCCTTCATTGTCTTTGGCTGCTCTGAATCAGAGAGATGCTGCTTAGTATATAAACACCCATACAAAAAATAAAAATGCTGGCATTCCTTTCCAGATGCAGAAGTCAGAAAAACTTTGTGAATTAAAAATTAACCAAGTATATAAGAACAATAACACAGCTTCCTGAAATCTAGCAACCTAATAAAGTGAAATACGGAATTACAATTAAGATTAATAGGAACCTACTAGAATGAATTTCAATCAGTTTTATTTTGAAAGTATGTGGGCTCTTGTTCATCATTGATGTGAAATTATCAAATCTAACCTCATTACTGCTGTTTCTTCCCTAGCACATCAAATATAAAGCATGTACACAGCAAAGAACATTGTGTTCTCACAAGCACAGCACACCCTTCTTGACTTCTTCCCACAAAAGCAAACACTAAAGAAAACACTCCACTATGCAAATGTTTGAATACAAAGTACCACAGAGCATATCAAATAAGTTAGTTTCTACCATGCTATTAAAATTATTAGGCCAATCCTTCATTATGGGATTTTAAGAATAAAGTTCAAATTCCTAACATATAATAGAAGGGAAAGGAAATAGGAATGTTTAATCCTAAGGATATATTGTATTTTTTTTTTTTCTTTTCAGAACAGGAAGGTGGCACAGCTGAAATACACATCATTGTGTTCACTAAATACACACCAATTTGTCTGGTCTGTTTACAGACTTAGTCATGCCCTGCCTGGTGTTCTGTCACTTCTTAACATCAGGAAGTGACATTAGATATTTCATGAAAGATTACAAAAGATGCCACCCAAATTCTATACAACACAGGACATGATGCTCCTTTCACCCCACCAGCATCTCAGTTCTGCAGTTCATTTTTCAGTACCACCTGCAGCTTTGTAGCTTGGGCCTGGTAATCTGCTTCTTCACTTTCAAACTGAAGTGGTTACAGGTCCTGTATCTCCATAGATTATATTGTTCAACAAGCCTTTTATTTACTTTTTTTCCTGAGAGGGAAGTCTTGACTAGCAAGCAGCTTCTTCATAAGCAGTACTGAAATTCATGGGGCTAAATGTCAGAAAACCTAAGTGGTTTTCCTGTCACTTCATTCTCCTGAACATTTCATCAAGAATTTAGAAGTGATAAAAAAAATATATACTTTCTCTTACATCACCAGAGTTAGTGGAAAATCACTGGAGACCAGTACAATTGGTGGTGGGATTTGGTTGTTTTTTTTTCCAGAAAGCAGAAACTTGAACCTAAAAGTAGGTACAGGCTTCGGAATAGGATCCTTGGGCAGCTGAAGGTGGGTACACTATGGCCCCTGAACAGTGCAAAGAATAATATTCAAAACTATCCTCTTTGCTTCTTCTGTATTTATACTTGGGGCTCATTTGTAATGTTCTATGCTATATTTTTTTCTTCTGTAGCCCATGATGAAATGTCATAGTAGATAATACTGTAAACTTGCAGAATGTTTAACAGCCACAAAAAAGCTATTCTTCACCCTCCTCTGGCTTCTATACATTAATGTCTCCTTGTCTCCTTCAACATAATCTAGGTTATCTTCAGGTTTCTTTACCTCTGGACATGCTTTCAAATCTAATTATGCAAATCCAGGATATGACACATAAGAAAAAATATATTCAAGTTATCAAATGAGAAAACTGATTATTTTTTTTTCAAGGAGTTAGATAAGCAGTAATAGAAATTAGAACTGTTAACTGAGAATCAATTTTCAGCTGTCAGTTTAACAAACAATAATAGAAGTTTTTTAATCAGTTCAGTTGGCTACCTGATGCTTCCTTCAACAAGAGGCATTTTTCAAATGACAGGTTCTTGGGAGAAGAGATGACAAAAACCCATATACGTGAGAAGAATGCCTGCAACAGCCTGCTAACAGGCCCCTGTAAAGATCCCAGCTCTGATGCCCTGCAAGGGGGTCAAGCAGCAAGTGGAAGGTGTCCAATGCTACGTGAGAAGAGGAAATGGGGAAGGTATAGTTGTAGTGAGCATAAAAAAAGCAGATGGTGCCAGTAGGCTGTAGGATTGTTGATTTTGGTTTGTAATTACAACTGGCAATCATTTTGAACCACTGCTGCTTTTTTTAATTATTCAGCTTTGATTGCAATTACAAGCCAAAATCAACAATCCTAATAGCAGAGCTCAGAGTCTTCTGATGAAACAGAAAAACTCCCAAGTGTTTGCAACCTGAACTTACAACTCTAAAATTTAACAGGAAAACTTATTAACAAGAAAACCTTTTGGATCATAGGTGGGTGCCAATGTATTCATAGCCTACAGCTGTAAGAGTAAGAAGGTTACAGTGAGGACAGTTGAAGTTTTCTTTTGGAAGCTGAACTACAGTGAGCAAAGGCAACACCATAGTGGGAACCCAATTTCATGCACCATTTTGCTGTACAGCCTAGTTTAAGGCAACTGGGTATCTCAAGATGAACCTAAGTCTGAGGTTTTCTAAAACAGCGAGCATTTTTTAAGACCATGGCTGACTTCTGACTCATTGAAAACTGTCTCATATATACATTATAATTTATCAGACTTGTTAAGCATTTGCAAGGAAGGCAGGAGTATTTTGAAATCTACCTGCTAGGTTCATCAAGCATCACTTCATGTGCTTATGCAGGACACAAAAAGCCCATTTTGAGCTTGTAAGAAGTGATCACAAACACATATTTGAACACCCAAGTGGAAATCAAGTCCATTTAAACTTTTTCTGCTAAACAATATGTGTTTCATGTCACAGTCACTCTTGAGAATGAACCTCATCTTGAAAGGAAAACAAAATCAGACTGGACGTGACCTCAAGAGTATGTCCAACCCTTCTCCCCACTGAACTATACCAAAGCCATGCCTGACAAAGGAGTTCCTCAGGTGGAGATCCCACAGTCTTTCAAAGCTTATGCTATGGTTTTCCTGTCCTTGCTCTTATTACGTTATTTCTAACTTTCAACGTGAATCCTCATTGCTCTAATTAAAGACCATTTCTTGCTCTGTCAGTAGAACATGAAGGGAACAGTTTCGTCCCTCCTTTAGGCTGTGCAAAGACTGTTATCTTTCCCACTAATATTCTCCTTTATTTAACCATCCCAATTTCTTAAGCTTTTCTTCATAAATCACATTTTCTTCTCCTATAATTACTGCTTTCAGCAATCTCTCCAGTTGAGCCACTTATTTCTCAAAAGTTAGCACCCAAAACCGGGCATAATATTCCAAACAAACCTTTACCAAAGCTTAACAAAGTGGGAGATTATTTTGCCTACAAGTAATATCCCTGTGTAACTATCCTATTAACTCACAACAAAATTACATTTTTTAATTCTGTTCAGTATGTGATTCACTGTGATGGGAGAGCCACCCAAACCTCTTATTCTCCAACGAGGAGAATACTCAACTCTCCAACCTCTTATTCTCTCTGTGTATTGATGTAAGAAGATTATTCCTGTCCAAGCATAATATCTTCAAATTCTTCTTGTTGAACTGCATTGTGCTGCCTCAGACTGCATCTTTAACTTGTCAAACTCTTTCTGAAGTCTAATCCTGTCCTCCAGTATGCTCCTTAAATGTTGGTATCATCTGAAAGTTCATGAAAATACTGAAAGGTGATAGTGAGCTTTTGATAACTACTTTCTAAATACAGTTTCCAAACAGTGTCACACTAGTCTTACAATAATTAAATCTAGAGTGTGCTTTCTTAGCTAGTTTATAAAATGTCATGAAAGATAATACCAGAATTTACCAGGAGAAAGCAGCATGTCATTGCCTGTTTCTTCCCTATCCATAAGGGCAGTTATTATTTAGTTCCAGAAAGCAATTAGATGGCTGACATAATTTGTTCTTGGCAAATCCATAATGGCTGTTAATTCATTTCCTTATTGTCTTGCAGGTGTTTAAAAATACTTTGAATATTTGTGCCAATATTATTCCAGAAATCAAAGCTAAGCAGATGACTATGATTTTTAGTTCTCATGTCACCCTTTTTCAAAGGCAGACACCATGGTTTCCTCTTTTCCAGCCTTCTAGAAGCCTATGCATCTTCCAAGAATTATCCAAGATAACCACTAATAGCTCTAAGGTTGCTTCTGCCAGGCTTCGCATTACAGTGAATTTCTTGAGACATGTAACACGTTTTCTTCCTGAAAACATGTTACAAGAGGTAAATATTCTCTAACTGGCCTGTCTCCTTTCTTACTATTTTCTTCTGAGGTTAGCTTTATTATATTTGTGAGCACAGCTGACCAGTGAAGACTGAATAAAAAAAAAAAAAAAGACACCAAACACATCAACCATCTCAACCTCACCTTTTGGCAGCCTATTTTATTATTCTTTTAATAGCGAATCCGCTTTTTTCTCCTTGGCCTTTCTCTTGCTTCTAACACACTTATGGGAAGTTTTTTGCTAGCCTTTCTGTCCCATCCTACTTTAACATGGCAATTATTGAGAATGTGATAACTCAAGCAGTAATTCAAGCAGCTGGTGTTAGAAGTACGAGCTATGTTGTGGTACTTTCAAGTGCAGTTGTGGTCAGCTGGAGCAAGTAGCTCCACAGCAGTCTGCCTTGCAGCAAACACTGGCATTAGGGGGGTGTAGTGGAGCTGGTGGTTGTAAATGCTCACAGGTGGAACGAGAGTGCCAAGAAGAGGCACCATCAAAGAGGTCGGAAGAGCAGACAGCACCCTAACGTATGCTACAGCATCATTTCCCTCCTCATCATCTTGCTGGGCAAACGGGAGGTCAAATGTAAGACTGAAAAGCAGGATAACGATGCACGTTCAGTGGGCTTAGTGCACCTCGTGAGACACCCCACCCTGTGGCACCCACCTGCAGCTGCCCCTGCTGAGGCTGGTGGTGAACGCAGGCACTGTTAGCCTGCTTCTGCCCTGAGCCCCAGGCACATCGAGAGGTGGACTGACTGGCTCCATTTCTCTCTGTTTGCCTGTCACTTCCCCTGTCTGTAAATAATGGAAAACCTCTCTCCACCATGCCCCCCCCCCCTTCTATGATCAATGCAATCGGAGCTGTGTCAGGGCAGCTACTTTTTTCTTTGCTCTGATTGCACAATAATGAAAGGATGCGAAACAAAGACTAGCAACTTTTGAGATTAATCTCCCTTCTGTTCTCAGCTGTCAGACTTACTTATTTTTTCCTTTTTTTCAGCTAAATCAGGTCATTATACTACAAATCTTTACTCTGAATGAAAGATTAAACTCAGGTATTTTATTTTCATCAGGGCATAATATTCAGCACAGAATAATTGGCTACAGTTTCATCTGGATATTTGTATGGGGCCTCCTATCAAATTCCACTAAACCCTTACCGACCCTTTCCATTTTTGTTGAATTCCTTAGGATCTTACTACAGTAGAGTCCTGGCAGAGAGAATTTTGCACTCAATTATACCTATCTTCACATCTGAGATGTCATGTTTTCATGAAGCCTTTTTTAAACAATCAAGAGAATTAAAAGGTCTTCAGGGCTGCATTGTAATAAAAATAGTAATAGAAAAGAAAAAATCCATAACCTAAGTGTTTGTCCTTGACATAGACAGTACTTTTTCTACAATGAGAATACAAAGAGAGGAAAGAAGAAAAAAAAAAAAGCAGGAAATAAGAAAAGGCTTTCAGACTACATTTAACTGCTTCAAAGCCAACAGTAGAAGTACCACAGTTAAACCAGAAGATGTTAAATCAAAAAGGCATAAGGTTATCAAAACCAAGGCTCATTGAGTCAGTGTATTTGGATAGATGTCATTTCCACTTTGTCTGTACAAAGAGTGCTATATTGTATAAAGAGAACAAAGCTCACGTTGCCATAAAATTAAAAACAAAAACTATCCACAGCCTATTGTGGTGGTGTTATGAGAAGTAGGCAGGTTTCTCATACGTGAATAGACTCTCTGTTGTGACTGTTGAATCTACGTTGATGTTTCTTACTTCACTGATTACTGTCTTTTAAAAAAAAAGGTACTATCACAGAGGGAACATGTTTTCTCAACCAAGAAAAACTGGTTTAACGCCACTTCTGCTCTACCAGAAATTGACTCAATAGCAGCTTTGGGTTTTATTTTAAACAGAGACAAAGCATGACAAAAGCATGGGGCATAACAGCCCAACATGAGCTTCTGCTAAAGCACAGGAGGTCTTTGCTGTTGCAACAAATCAGAACATTTCTAGACCTAGTGTGTCTGTTCATGTTAGCTTTGTTTTCTCTTAAAAAAAAAATAATAATATCAATTTAAAGTAAAACCTACTACAAAATTCTCCTTCAAAGGTAATAAAAGGCGATGGGGCTAGCTGATGTTTGGAGCCCTTGAAAAGTTACATTTCCTATTAAGGTCAAAAAAAGTTTATGAAACGTTTTGGGTTATTTCTCTCAGAAGTATCATTTTCATGATATAAAGGTCATTGAAGGAGTTCATATCAGACTAGGTCCTACACAGACTATTTTGTTGGTTCCTTTGCTCTCTTATGAATGGGTAGCATTTCAGTCATGTTTTTAGCATATGCAGTGCAAAGGTGGGTTTAGTCCTTGTGCTGTACGACACAGGCAGTCCATTAACTTTGGGCAGGAAAGCCCTAATGAGAATTGCCAGAAACACTGCTTGGATCAGCAGCTGCACTAATGAGTTTGAAAGGTACAAGGCAAACAGTGCCCTCTGAATGTGGAAATCTACAACTCAACTCTTCCTCAGGTTACTTGTGTCTTCTCTGATTGATCGCATTTTTTCAATTTTCTCCTTCACTTGAGCTTTGAGTTTTGTCTTGCATGTATCACAGCTGGGAAACAAAATAGCACAAGGAACATACAAATAAAGAGGAAACAGAACAAGTCCCGTGTCCCCGTGACAGGAACAGCAAAGTGCTGCTGACAGGGGTTGAAGACTAAACCATGGCACCATGAAGTCACTGCACAGGTAGGACCAGGGAAAGCCTTTCACACAGACCGCCAGTACGCGTGATTCTAAAAAGCCAGATCACAGTTTTCTAACCATAGGAATAAGTAAGGAAATCAGGACAGGTAAAAATCATTCGGAAATGTGACTCAAATTTTGAATTTCACTCTTCTGTATTTACTTACTGAAGAGGCATGAAAGACAGGCGTCTTTTCCTATACAGCACCAGAGGTAAGGAAGACTTTTCCTGGGCAGAGGGATAAGGAAAGGAAAAAGGGTGGAGAGTTCTTATTGACTGGCTGCAGCTCGTCTGGAGCACAGAGAGGGATAAGAGAGGGTGATCACCAGGAAGAACCATCCCAGCACCCACACGTGACACCAAAAGCCTGTTCTGTCACACAATCTGCATAAAAGGACTTCACCAAAGGGAATAGGAGTTCCCATGGACGTACAGAGGATCTGTTGTGCAGGTCGGCTCGCTAGATGTTACACTGCCATACCAGATGTGCTCAGAGCAGAGTGCACATTTTGCCTAAATTAACCCGCCTTGATCACATTATGCGCAGCTGCCTGTCCCACGTAAACCGACAATCCCAAAATGTCAGCACCACTTATTAGCCCACACCAAACTAATTTTTCCAGTTGAGTGGGCTCCGATTTAAATCTTACCCTGCTAGTATGGGTCTCTGCACCATCACCTTGAACTTCCACTCTCGGTGAATGGAGGAGGCATGCCTTACCTGCCCTTATACTCTTAAAAGTCAAATTTCAACATTTATTTAAAAAATGCACAAAACTCTGACTTTTTCAGAAGGATTGTTCTGCAAAGTAACTGGAAGCCAGTTTAGGAGCCAGTGGTGTTATTTGCAGAGGTAGATTATAATCCTTCTTGCTACAGCTGCTACGTCCATTGCCAGAATTGCCACTGAAAAGCTCCTGTGGCTTGTCAAAACAAGTAACTAACTAGCTTATTTAAATATACAGATCTGAAAACTAAGGTACTCCAGAGTTGTTAATGTGCAATTCACTAAGCACTGTCACAGAAGTGGCAAAATCTAAAAGAGGTCTGAGGCAGCAAAGCCTCACCCATTCCAGTTGGCTCTCACACCCCAAGTCCCATTTCCTAAGCAATTTTGGTACCTGCAAGGGCCACGTGACTTGAACCCAGAGGTCCTTATTCATTTGTGAAAATTGCACCCACCTTATGTATCTCCCCGTACCCTGAAGCCAAGAAGTGCTCACAGATGGTTGGTTCTTCACCTGTTTCACTAGACAGTGCAAGGAGGCATCTACAGACAAAATAAAAAAGTTAAGAGGAATACTATTTGATTTGTAATTAACTTTTTTTTTTTCACTGAACAAGTTTCTCTCCCTTCCTTCCAATTGATTTAAACTGAAGTCAAGAAAAGGACAACAAACTTTATCTGAAATATCTAGGAAGGAGAAGTCATTCCCTGACATTGTCCCACAGACTCCTTCATGGGAAGTTCAGTATCAAAAAGATACAAAAGTAGCTTTAACAACCTTGCCCCTAAGCAGTTTCTTACCTGTAAAATTACAATTACAGTAGTTTCTTACTTCATGGGGACCTTGTAATGAGTAACAGTTTAACATTTGGAATTGTACATATTATACACGGATGAGGGCTTGCATACTTATCTAGAGACATCAGATATCTAAGTAGGTAAGGGGAGCCAGACACGAATTTATGCTGCCTGATACTCTGAGGTGACAAAAAGCCACACAAGCTGCCCTGAACCTGAGCAAAAAAACTTTGGTTAGAGCAAGAGCAGGCTGGCCTACTTTCATCCCATAGGCATGCCTAGGGACAGTCTTGACACAGGTTTCGACACAGGTACAGTTTCAAACGTACCCTGGAGAGCAGTGGATTGTAGTGAAGCTACCAAACAGCCCAGCAACTTCCTGAAGCCCCTCAGTGGTCTGTGGGATTTGTCAACCTAACTTGCTTGCCTTTGAACATCTCAGACAGGCAGACACTACAACACTACCAGAAATGATGAATCAAATCAAAACACTACTGAAAGCTTCACAAAAGTCAGTGAGGAAACCCTCCTTCTGTCACAGCACTCTCCAAACTAGCCGGCTGTAACAAGGTCTTTTACCATCACATACCAACATACTCTTCATGCCAGTCCCTCTGCTGCCTTCTCCTTGTCCCTCCTCACCCAGGGTATGTGTTCTCTCTCTGCTTCTTCCTCTCTTTCTCAGCTTTTCTCTCTTCACTGGCTCTCAACCACTTAACTTAACCAACCACAGCTGCACCTTATCTACATCAGCTAACCCACCGCCCCTGAAGCCAAGCCACAGTTGTATATTATTAACGTTAATTAACCCAGCTTCATTCCTCTCCATTCTTCTGTTTGTTATTGATGGCTGCAAGATAACCTTTATGTATTGTGCCCTGGGGACTTACGCAAGAGGAGGTAGTGACACTGATGGGGAGGATTATTTATTGTGTATACAGTTGCTTAAAGATGTAAGGCATTACGTAAATACTCTGGAAAGTATTGTTCCATGAAGAAGTTCTCAATTATGCATCAAAATACTAAAATACGTCCTGCATCAAAGTTATTCTGGACTTACTCTTCACATCACAAGCTACATCTGCAACGGTCAGAAGGTCTGACTGTATTCGCTATTTCACAGCAGCTGATATGCAGGCCATGTAAGAACATCATAGTTTCTTCCTGGTATTCATACAGTACCAATAATCTGCAAGGCATATTGATAACGGTCCTCACATGTCTAGAAGATAAAAACACCAAGGAAGCTGCAGGCTTATTTGACAGAATTTCAAAATAGTTTTCAGAAACTATGTTAATGGACCATGGAATTTGCATTCAGAAGTGATAAAATGGTATGGTATGGTATGGTAAAGATTGCATGAGCAACAATAACCTGGTCATTTTGTGTAAGTACATTAAAATACAGCATGCAATTAAGAGGCTGTGTATGAGCTCAGAAAATTCTTAAGTAATAAAAGACACAGTTGTGTCCATGTCAGAAACAAATGTAAAAGAAACTGCATGTGCACAAGAGGCAGGTCAGACAGCACAGAACAGAGTGCAAAACCTCTGGTGATCATCTTCAGCTCTTTTGCTCTTTCATTATTGTCACAGGCACACCAAGAAAATATTGATTATGGGATAGTTTCCACCACGTGCTGCTCTTAGTGAGTTGCTCCCCACTTAAACTAACATCAGCAATATTGACTTAGTGATCAGTCAGACATACAAATTAGTCATATGGCCTATAAGACAACAATTCACACCAGTAGCCATTCACACTGGAAGGACCTGATGTTTGCCCCATGAGCCCTTTTGGCTTGTGTTCTGTGCATTACACTTCTATTAAAACTTGGGGGGTTACATTTTTTTATGTCTACTGAATATAAATTTTTGTGTATTTGAAGCCTGTTATACCAAATGCAACTGAAATCACTCTCCATTGTGCTGCTTTATTTTCTAGGCTCCAGGGTCCAGGGTCTAACTTTTCCCAGAGGAAAGGTGGCAATGAATCAATAACCCCTAATCAATAGAGCAGTGTCCTGGTTTCAGCTGGGATGGAGTTAATTATCTTCTCAGGAACTGGTGTGGTGCTGTGTTTTGGCTTTGATGTGA
>JAVJGJ010000059.1:4141046-4157631 GCA_035590215.1 Microhierax caerulescens
GGGTTTCTTTCCAAAACATTAGCAATATGGTTAAACTATGGATTATTTACTATGGAATTAATCATCACATTCAGACTAGTAATCTAAAATTTGGTATACTGAGCTTTCAGAGTAGAATTATTTACCTCAGCCACCATTTGAGCTTTCCTGCCCTTTACTGTACACTGACAATGTTTTCAACAGTCATGGTTTGATTGTATTTGTATCTATAAAAAGTAGATTTTAGTCTTGTTTAAATGGAAAACAAAGTTCAGATGGCAATGAATATAATTTACACTGCTGGGTTCATTCTATCATATTCATTCATTCAGTGGCATTTGGTAATATTTGCATCATGCACAATGGGGTTACGTCAGTACTGATGAGAAGCAAAAGCAAATATTTAGTCCTTTATTAGTTTGAAAGCCAACAAATAGAATAAAAATCTAAGTCTAAATTTCCAGAATTATTCTGTAACAAGGTAATTTTCCAGTTATCTCTGTCCCCAAGGCTCCCAAGAAGAGTGCCTGAGCATGATTGTACTTCTTGTTTACAGAAAGGAGCTATCAAAAAATAAGATAGAATAGTTATCATAACAAAAATTAGCTGTTATTATATCATGAGAGTTTTTGCCTGTACAAACACAGCAGGCTAACAGAATCGGTAATATCAGTTACCTGTGCAAACTCTTTTCAGCATCTGGAGATAATGAAAGTGCATGGGATTAACAGCTACATTTTTTCTTCTCCTATAAGCACCAGCTTTAATGAACTCTGTCTGATGCCCAGTTATCTAAAATTATCTAAAAGTATACTATCTGAATTTGGATGCTCATTCCTGTGTTTTGGCATCATCTTCAGAGGACACCAGTTCGACAGGGCTTGCTGTAAACTGCACCTGTCTTTGAATCAGTGGCATTATTTATGGTTTTCCTCCTATAATCTACATCACTGATGAAAAATGTCCTCCTCAATATTTACAAAGTTAACGTAGCCCAACTTACAAACTTCTCTGCAACAGGTATTCTGAAGGCTGTCAAAAAGATATCCAATTCCCACTTTGTACTGATTTTCATTTGTTGAAAGAATTAAGAAAAATATTGAATTGTTGAAGTGGAAGTAAAGAGTGAAATGAGCAATAGGAATAATTCTGGCTATTATAGCTTGCCTAATTAAGGACCAATAGATAACACTCACCCAGTCAATTCCAGTGGCAGCAGGGTAGCCTTTCTGTAAGAAAAACTATTTAGTTCAGATTAATTATATACCATAGTCAACAAAACTCATAGAAAATATTGCTGATACACAGTATTTTCAGATAATTAGAAATGTGTTTGTGAGGAGTCCAAAGTTTATGTAATATAATGTAATGTGTGTAAATTGTAACAATAACTGAATTGAAAGGAAAAAAAAAAGCATAAAATAGCATATTCCAATAATATTTTCTAGCAGCTCGCAGCAGGACACACACAGATGAAATGCAGTCACAGCAAACACAACAGGACTGACAAACTCAGGAAGCGACGTAGTTCATCACCTTAGTCTGTGATAGGATCAAAATCTCATCTAGCCTGTTTTCAGGAACTTCCTTTGAGCAGGATTTCTACTTTCTGCATAGAACCCAGTGGGTGGGAGATCACTTACAGAAACAGACCACTTCTGTTATTACCACTTTCAACATATCTGAAGTCATCTTTCTCCTCTGTACAGAAGGCATGATCTTTTCTTTCAACCATTTCTCAGAGAATATATTTTTCTGAGTCTCTGCTCGTTTCTGATATTTTTTAAGAGATTCTGTTTTACTGATATTATTCTCTTAAAATGTAGTGCCCAAAATAGGACAGAAAATAGAAAATTACCTCCCATGTGTTATATACTACCCTTTGGTAAATAAAAACCTACATGAAGTTTACTTATTTTTACATAACATCAACTGCCTATGTACTTTATAACACTGTACATTTTATGCAAGGTAATTTTGTAAGTTTTCAGTAGAGATACGGCTCTTCAGTGCACTACCTCTAATTGGTCTTCAGTTAATTTCTTTTGATATACTTTGGATGGTTCTCTTTTCATTAGGACCGCCTCCAATTTCATTTCCATCCTTCAAAGTCCCTACTTTACAAGGTGTTCATCCAAATGCAATCATTTGTGATCACAAATAAATAAATTTCCTACTTTGCTGACCTAGTTCGTAAACAAAAATATTGTATGGCATCGCATTGGAATAGCCTCCTACAAACAAGATTTTCTCCTACTTCAGTTACAAACCATTAACATAACCATATCTTACTGATTTCTCCTGGACTACATTTTCTTTCTTTCAGTATTAGAATATTTCAACCATGTGAAAAATCTTGCTAGTATATTACATATGTCTCCACCCTATGTTTCAAAGTTGCCCTGATCAGGAACAAATGTGGTAGGGCTTGAGCACGCTTGTTCTTCACAAAATCAGGGGTGCCTTCTCTGGGCTATCATAAAATGGTTGTTTAAAAACGTGTTATCAGATTTTTGTAGGTGGTAGAGTTAGGCTGGCTTGCCTGTAGCTCAGCGTTTTTCCTTTCTGTCTTATTTCCCACCTCACCCCATCCCCCATTTTTTAATATATAGTTCTGTATTTTCCCTTCTCCAGTCTTGTAGGACTCTGCTTGTCCTCCTAGAGTTTTTGAACGTAATTACTAATGGTTCAAAGACAGTTCTGGCTTAGTTGATTTCATCAGATCCTGACAACTTGGCTACATCTAAGTTATTTAATATTCTTTAACCTGTCCTTTCTGTGTTCTGACCTATTTCCCTACCTTTTGATAAAATTGTGTTAAAAATTAACTGTTAAAATGTAATATGCAAAAATCACTTTTGCTTACTTGCAAACACTGCATGAAGAAAAGCTAGCCTTTGAAAAACTGGGGGTTTAAGCTAATTTAATTCAACAAAAAGGTCATACTGACAGCTGCAACAGCTGAAAACCAATCCCAATAATGACACAGATAATGCAAGCTTCCTCACACTTCCCTATCTACCCATTATTTCAATATACAACGAGAGGATGAGGTTAAAAGGACCACTCAGTCCCATAGGCCTGAGATCTTTGATTTCTCCAGAACATTGCCAAAGTGCACTAGAAGATCTATTGCTTTTTGCAGCATGGACAGTCGGTCCTGAAAAATTGTTTTAATATCATCTATTTATTTGATATTTGCTTCCCAAAGTAGTGACAAATGTTAACTGCCACCAAGGGCTGTGTTTGAAATGGTACTTTGGACATAAAAACCATTTTAGAACAATGAGTAATTTGACAGGAATATATTAATTTTCTCTATCATCTTCTTACAAAAAGCCCCCCAAATAAATGCTGTCGTGTTGCTTCCCTGCCTCTCTTCTTTCTGCCGATCATGTGGCCTCTGGTGTCTGGCTTTATGGTATCATGCAGCTGGGGAGAGCCAGCATGATTTTCCCTTTTACTATAGCCCTTTACGTAAGTTATTGCTCTGCTATTAAAGCAGGACCATCACGGCTCTGATGAACTCAGCAGCACACTGTGACCTAACCCCAAACTTATGTCAGTGCGTATATATTCAGAGGGTTTTCTGTTCAGCCCTGCCGTTAAAAGTTAATCTTCACTGTTAGAGACTCAACCACCATATAATAGATATTTGTCCTTGTAGTTTACTCTGACAAACTAATCAACTGCATCGGGAGTGGGTGCCACTGGACAGTACACAACACAATCTGTTATTTTTGGGGTAAGAAAACACCCAATGCACCCTTTCATCTAGTTCTTCTATGGGGAGGGGAGGCTCTGGTAAATTTAATGGGATCTGTACTTTATCTTTGTAGGTCATCTTCAATTTATCACTACCAAATCAATTCTTTGGGGAGCACCATCATTAACCTCCACTAGGTTAGGTACATCCATCAAGTCCTCAATTCGTTTATCATTATTATCAGGGAAGTCATCACTCTTCAGACCACTGTGACTATTAATTTCCTACACGTTAGGACATAAAACCTATATTATCCATAAAACTCAGAAGTGCTGCAACATCCACACGTCTACATGGAGTAAAGCAAGTAGCTTGTGACTTTGCATTGTTTTGAAATATTAGCTGTGGTAGTGTATTTAGTATGGCCAGACAATGAATCTGCAGTAGATAAATGCCAAACTTCCTTTGAATAAAAGCACTAGCTTTACTTCTGTGTTCTTAACTCTTCCCTTTACAGAGCTTTTTAATGAAATTTCATGCATTTGAAGGACGTGATGAACAACTTATTCAGCAACAGCGTCATCTGTTCTTCACTCAGTGAGTGCCAGTAACTCCTTTTAATGTCAGTGAATATTATGTGCATGCATTTATAACAGACTGTACTCCCACAGTACAGATTAAAGGATTTCATAGAAACTGCAAGTCTATATATTCGTTTTCAATAATTAATATTCCTTAAGATAGGAAAAAGACCTTCAACAGCCTGGGCATCAACAAGTAGTGGCAACAGAATAAAAAGCCATAAATAAATAAATAAATAAGTTAAAACAAAGTTAAAAGGTTATAATCTTTTAACTAAATTGCTTAATCTAATTTCTTCTACATTTCAGCATTTACATTAATTTATTTTCAAACAATGAACTCTTAAAGTGACTGCTATCTAAGGGTCAAGATTTACCATGTCGTACAATGTCACACCACTGTAATTTGCTAGCTTAAACTCTGCAGATATAATGGGGTGCCAGTTTAGTATTAGATGCAAATAACAACTATAAACTATAGATAAGCACAAAGCACTCAAATAAAGAAAAGCCTAGGCTATTCATGATTGGAACCATGTAGATCCAGTTATTTAATTCATTGATTTCCCTGTAAAGGCTTGAGCCTGTCTGTGCTCCTTCCCCTGGGGATGCGCTATACTCTGTGCCCCATTACCCGGTTTGGGATTAGCTTAAGAAAGGTTAATTCCCAAGAGGTGAAGGAGGAAGGTTTCTCCAATACTGTATATCTTGGAAGGCACAAGCTGCTGAGACCCACATCAAGAAAGCAGAGCTCAGGAATGTGAGAAGGAGCCCCAGGCAGGCATAGAGAAGGGCCAGAAAGGTCTGAGGTGTACAGCACCTGGGGGAGAAGGGGACACACACTAACCTGGGGGGCTCCCGCTCACGAGACCAGTAAAAGTTCCTTCTGTGGAGAAGATGTTCTGATCAAGCTGTGCACCTAACTAGATTACTATTGTCTTCATGACAGTGGCCAGTGTAGAGCAATTAAGGAGAAAGAAATACAAACCTTTTGTAGTGGAAAAGTTAATGTGTTCACAACTTTTTCTATTATGCTGTATTTAGGGTGGGAGAGGGAAGCGGTTATGTGGAAATTGAAACTGAAAAAAAGAAAGGATTCACTATGTTAATTCAGGGACTTATTCAGGATTCATCAGTTAGCCCCAAGTGGATTAAAAAAAAAGACAGGTGCCCAACCTGGCTGAGAGATACCATCTTTTCCTGACTTGTTCCCGTGCTCAATTGACAGGACATAGCCAGGGGTACTCCAGCATAGTATTAAAGACTGAATGAAAAAGGCGCACACTCCCTCAGAGCGGTACTATGTGCTAAAAGAAGGCAGTTTCAGTGGACCTGAAGACCACAGGGGCTTCTCTTTCCCAGACTGTTAGCTGCCCTGTCCCATTTCCAGGTCCAGCCAGTGGCAGGGCTGAGAGCATATTCCAAAGATACAAATACACACGCACAGAATGCAGATGTGGCCGGGCACACAGCAACACAAGTACTAGAGCAAGGCCTTTACTGGCACCCCCATTAACACAAACAGCACTTAGGTAGTGGAGAACACCACAGACAGCCCCATCTTGCTTCTCTTTTCCGACAATGGAGACTGAAGCTCACAAGGGCAACAAGCTTGATTCACAAGCTTGCTGTCATTTCTGGATGATCTATATACATATTTGCATGGACTTGACATCCATCCAGAATCCATTTCTGGCTCCTAAAATCTCACAACTTAGGTCTTTACAGAAGCTGGTCTTCTACTATCAGGCTAGTCCAGCTTATTAAAGTTCACTAGCAAATATGCCCCCCCACATAGCTGGTCTCCTCCATCCCCTCTCCTGCCCATTTTCCTACACTTGTTGCTCCCTGATCCACCCTCACAGCATCCCCCCTCCCCCTTTCCCCACCATTTGCCCCTTCCCCTGAACACACTATAACAAGTTTATTGCACCCTTACAGCCTCCTTCTAACACCTCATAACATATTTCACGCAACACTTCAAGCCCTCAAATACCACATACGTTTGCTCTTTCCAGTAAGACTCAGCGCAATCTTGCTTCCACTTTTTCTCATCAGTTACAAAGTTCTGGCTAAATACCATCAGGTGATACTGGAGTGGTTCTTTCAATGGCTGATCAGCCTGTGATCTAAACCGCCCTGTTAGTGTTTCCCCTATCTGCCAGTGTTCAGGTTTGCGTTTCTGAGTGTTTAATTTACTTCTTTTCCTGTCTCTTCTCTTCGGCTCTTAAGCTGAATAGCCATTAATCAGATGTCAGTAACCGACCAGGTATTCTTGAATTCCACTTACCCTCACACTGAGGTCTTCAAACCTGTCGACAGGTGAGGACATGGTATGCAACTGTAGTCTGCAGAAGGTTTCAGTAACACTTGCCTAGCGAGGTGGCTGTGGTTCTAGTTTATCAGAGCAATCCTTAGGGTAGGATTTTCATTTATTTCCATGCAAGAGACTTTGTACCTGGACAGACTGAATATGATTCTAGGCTAAGACTGGAAAAGGACATTTCTTGTGTTCTGGTAGGGTTTGCACAGTAAATGATCTACAGGTGAGGACACAGCTGTCCATATGGCCCACTGTGTAGTTATGAATACACCATAACTCTCCACAGCTGAGATGTTGGTACACAGAACAGCTGTAGCTGGTTGTCCTGGTTTCAGCTGGGATGGAGTTAATTATCTTCTCAGGAGCTGGTGTGATGCTGTGTTTTGGCTTTGATGTGACGTTTGTCAGTTCCACGGGCCTTGTTAGCAAAAAGGCTGGAGGGGCACAAGGGACTGGGAGGGGACACAGCCAGGACAGCTGACCCGAACTAGCGAAGGAGGTATTCCATACCACGGGACATCATGCCTGGTACATACACCGGGGGGGCTGGCTGGGGCAGGCAGGTCATTGCTCAGGGACAGGCCGGGCATCGGTAGCAGGCGGTGAGCAGTTGCGCCATGCACCACGTGTTCCCTTCTGCCTTTCCCTCTGATGTCATTCTTTCCCTCCCCCTTTTCATTATAACTGTTATTGTCATCATTGGTACTATTGCTCTTTCATTTTTATTCTATTTGAATTATTAAATTCTTCTTGTCTCAAGCCTCGAGTTTTACATTCCTTTCTGATTCTCCTCCCCACCCCTCTGGGTGAGGAGGGAGTGAGCGAGCGGCTGCGTGGTACGTAATCAAGAGCCAGGGTTAAACCACAACAAGCGGGAAAGACATCTCCAGAGGTTTATTTTAAACACCTACTACAGGGTAAAATAAATGTTTCTCAGGAGGCACCCATCCCTCTGTGCCTCTGTGTCCACCACAGAGCTAGCATCTCAGACCAGGCACCTGACTTCTGGTGATGAACATCAGGGAAGCTGAGTGCCACCATCATCGGGCTCAACTGAACTAAGCTACAGCAGAGTTGTACTTAGCCCGTAACCTATTAACAGGACATTGTCTGGGAAACTAAATGTTTGGGAAGCTGAAATGCTTTCTTTCTGAAGACAGTTACCAAATTATTATTTTTTTTTTTAAGGGGAGAGGGGAGGGAGAGAAAGAATATCTTGTGGGAGACACACGAACAGAACAAAGGGCCTTTTTGGCTTTTACTGCAGTTGCAGGAAGCAATCCTCAGTGATATAACTCATCAAAAAGATTCTGTATGCTAAAGATTTTCTGTGAAATTCTTCTGGGCAAATTCATCCAGGGTATATTAAGACAAATCCAGTTATACTGATCTATTACTTCTGTCTAAGAACTTTGTTTTCTTCAATTTAAAAACAATGTAAGGGAGTAGAAAAATGTTTAAGCAATGAGACATGACATACTATACCATGCTGTACTGTTGATTAATGTGTATCCCGGGTGGAGAGGGAGTAAGACAAGTGCCTACACCATATGCGGTGAGTGCATTAATCAATATTAATGTGTATTAGCAGGTACAGAGAGAGGGTACTGAAGAAGAGCTGGGTTTGGAGCCCAGTCCTGCTGTGATGGCAATGGGGGACTGAATCCTGTTGACACAAGGAATTAGCCTGACCTCTGAGGCTGTGACCTTAGAAAAGCATGTGCATTTGATGAACTCAGTGCCACAGGATGTTGCTGATGCTAAAAGCTTTACATGGATTCAAGGAGAGGCACAGCAAGTTCACAGAACAGAAATAATTTCAAGCTGTAAATTCCAAGAAACATCTCTAGGTGAGGAAGTCTTTCAGCAGCAAATGATTGGAAGCAGGGAGAGTACCCAGGGAAGTATCATGTATCGTGCACCCTGGTTTTATACTCTGTCAAGACATCTTTTGGCAGCCACCAGGGGCAGGACAGAGAGCTACAGTGCCATGTGGTACCACCCCATTCAGGGTTCTTATAGTCTGGGGGTTTATGTCCTAAACTTACAACATATGACTAGTCCCCTTTAAGTCTATGCAAGCTGTCCAACACTCAAGAGTGGAACAGTATATGCAGCTATATATATAACTCCACTGATAAACTGAACAGCATCCAGGTAGCTGGCTCAGTGTGAAGACCAGCGGGCATTTGGCGTGATCTTCCACCACAGAGACCACCAAGTATCCACTACCGGTGACACAGCAGCTCTCTTTTCCAAGCTCTGGCACAGCACAGTGCCTTGAGAGCTACTGTCTGCCTGAAGGTGAGAAACCAGCCAAGAGACATAACTCAGTGCAGTACAAAGCGCTTTAAGAACCCCGCATCACTGCTGCTCCAGATGCAGGAGAGAGGTAGGATCCCCCCCTTGGCATGAGGCAGCAGCTCTTGCTCTCTGCTAAATTTAGAAGCATCCCTGTTTCCTACTCTGCAGGGCAGAGACTGTGTAACGCAACTGCTATGTTAGGGAAGCAAAGAAAAAAAAAAACAACACATTGCCTATTGGAGTGTATTAACGTGCCCCACAGCAGTCTCATTATGACTGTTAAACATTTACCCAAGACACTGAAATAAATGTATTTTTTATTCATGGTCTCCCCTCCAGCCTCTCTGTTACTTCCAGCCCCTCCATACCAGCACAGGAACCAGGCTGGTTCAACAGTCCCGACAGCCAAAGAATGCTGTCAACTGCCTACTTTCAAATTAAATCAAGCTTCTCTAATGTTTCTAATTTAATGTATTAATGCACACAACAAAAGCAAAGCTTTTGGTTTGGCTTTTCTCTCATTCATATGGTCCTGAGTTTCAAAACATTTTTTGAGTGGCTGAGATGGCTTTTAAATTATACTTTCAACCGATAAGTAAATAAAGAGATTTGAATGCTGATCATTTTCCAGCACCATGATTTTGAATTTAAAGAAACTATGATTTTAAAGATGACTGGCTAAAGGTGGAAGTACTCTAAAAACTGGACGTGTCAGTAAAACATCTCAGCTGTGTTTCATCCTTTCTCTCCATTTTAGATAACACGAGGGAGCATCCGTAACTTACATCACGCTATTAGACTCTGGCCCTGTGCAGATCAATAAAGACGACACGACTTTACTCCACACTCCAGTCCAAAGCCTTAGCTACTCACTAGACAGCCTGTAATTTCAGCAAGGAAAGAGAATGCCTGCAGGTGTTGAATTAACGCACCATGAAAGTAGAACTCTGCTGTGTTGCGATGGAGTTAAAATCAGGCTTCTCCAGTATAGTTGACAGTATTCAGCTCCCAGTGCATTTCTGACTTTGGATACATAGGCTACCTAGTAATTTTGCCACATCTTGAAAATAGAGCAGGGGAAAAACTCCATTTAGACTTTTACAGCCATAGGTCATATTTACCATTTGCTAACAGATGGTTTTGTTGTGAATGGAGCCTGCTTCTTCAGTCCCACAACACAGAAAGTTTCTTCTGCATCACTAAAACTATTAGAAAGGAACTCAATAACAAAAAAGTCACAGATTTCTAAGAAAAATAATCTAAATTCTGATTTTAACCAAAAATATAATCAATAAAAGTCAAACTAGAAAAAAACTGTATTTTGAAAGAAAAAGGTTTTAATTATAAACATTTTAATTTTAAAATTAGAGCTGAAACAATGTACTCAGTAATTGCCATGCCATTAGCCCATTGACTTTGGATGAGAAAACTGATATAGGCAGTGAAGAAAAGCCATCACCCAGGCAGCTGCTTTTTAAGCAGACACCTGCTCAGCTATGCCGCTGTGGGTCACATCTAGTTGCCGTTCCATATGTGTGACATTTCTGAGGCCAGCTTGTGGCTTTATCTCCCAGTATCTCAGTAAAGCTGTGAAAATTTAGATTTCTGACTAAGGCCATGCTGACACCTGTCTCCTCTCCCAACCTGTACCACTGAGTCACCCCACAGGGAGGAACAGGCAAGACTTCATTGTATTGAGGTGGAGGCGAAGACGTCTGCTCAATATTTTCCATACAGCTGCTCTGTTCCCTGGAGCAAGTTTGCAAGCCCTGAATAGAGCTAGTTGTCAAGGTGAGGTGATGTAGGCAGTTGCCTCAGGCAGCAGGCTGCCAGGGTGGAAATCAGCCATTGCTGTCACTGCAGCTGGAAACGTGCAGGGCAGCAGCTACTTCTGGATGGGAGAATGAGGGGCCTACATGAAGCAGGGCCACTACAAGCACTAGATCAGCTTTGCCTACGTATGGGCAAATACCCAACACCAGACATTACACAAATTTTCTAAGTAACCTTCTCCAGTGCTGCACTTACAGCAGCAAAAGCTTTTTCCTAATGACAAACCTGAATGCAGTGTCTGGCTGTTGCTCTGTGTCGAATGATCTGCCACCACTTGAAGCACTGCAGCTGTGTCATCTTTGTGACTGGCCTCCGAGTTGTTCTAGGAACAACCTTAGTGGCGTGGACTGGGGGAGAGAAACTCCTCAGTCTACTGGCCATGCTCCTCCTAACACACCCCACACGCATGTGGGTGCACTGCCAGCTTCTATTCAGTTTGGCACCCACCTGGTCCTTTTCAGCAGAGTTACAACTCAGGCAGTCAGTTCGCAGTGTTATTGGTGTGAGAGTTTATTTTAGGCAGAGGACCTAAAGGATAAAAGAAAGAAAAATACCCAAAGCACTGCACATCCATAGAAGTTCAAAAATAATATGTCCAGTTCCCATTATCCCCTTATTTCCCCCTTTCTGTACTCACAGTGCCCCATGTTGTTATTAATTTCAGCTGTTGGAACTGCCAGTACAAGAGCATCCACAGATACTTTTGAAAACAGGCTTAAAATCATGACTTTCCCAAATGTAATCGGGACAACTGCTATCAGCTTGTTCAATAGTTATGTGTGCCCATACAGCCACAGCGTATTATGGTGAGAACGTATATATGGGGCAGAGGAAAGAGTCTCCAGTATATTTCACTGCTATGTTCACACAAGCAAGCAGTGTGGCTCACTAAAGGTGGATTAACTGTGTGAAATAGTTAGGGCTGAGGACTCACTATACACTTTACAAGAATTTCAGGGCACTTTATTTCTGGCTAGCTCCAGTCTATTCCTATGGACTTGATCAGCCACAAACAGTAAATTCGGTGCAAGCTGGGACCACATCTTTCAGTTTACTTTCATGTACTCCAAGGCATCTCTACAATGTGAACCCAAGTATTGTAAACTGGAAAGATTGAGATTTGTGTTTCAGAGGTGCTGTCCTGATTTGAACTAAAATGCTAATGCAACAGGTACCAGTAGAGTTTCTTCTTTGGGCACTTCCTAACCTTACTCTTGTCTCCCAATAGCACATAACACGCCTCACGCAGAGACCCTGAGAAATCAACACATCCCTGTGATTACAAGTGAATTTCAGGTGTTCAGTACCTTTTTTCTTTATCTCATACCTTCAGTTCAAGAATCATTATTATTTCCTTCTCTGCCTCATGTCTTTCATCACATCATTTTTTATGGCATGTACTAGCACAAGCCTACATCCTTCCTGAAGCATTTGAAGGTTGCTGAGTTTATTTACATCCAGCAGCACATTAATACTTTTCACTATGGCACATTAATACTTTCCATTATGCAACATGAGCTCCTAGCTATTCCTTGGACATTAATTTAGTTGAATATGATAGTCAGAACTCTCTGACGTTGTTAAAGTTAATGATCTGATACTTCACAAGACAAGAGACGTTTCAAATCAAATTGATCGTATTAATAGTTTTATTGAGCAACATTAGCAGAAGTATGTTGTTCCACAATGTCCTCAAGCAAAGCCTTTATTGACACATTAATGGTGACAGAATGTCCAAATCCAAAGTAAGAGGCACTTTTTATTTATATAACACAATTACAGATAGCCTAAAATTCCAGATCAGAAACTGACAACCATACGGCTGTTTGAAAGCCCTATCTGCTGTTGAAATGTATGGATAACTGCTGCATGCAAATCACTACACTTTATTGACAAGTTCTCTGCGTTTCCAGCTGCTTGTGCCAGGGAAGAGGAATAGCTGGTGGAAGGATAACGAATTCATTTTCTCCTGAGGTACTGAAGTATCTGGGAGTCCATTTGATGCTAGAAAGAGGGGAAGGTAGCCAGCATCTTGAAAAATAAGACTTCTCCTGAGCAGTAAGATATTCCAGCATTTCAGGTCTACGTGATGCATGCTGAAGAGAACCTGGTGAGGAAGGCAAGTGGGAAGAGAACTGGGAAGAGCAGATTATACCTGAGTAAGTCAGAATAGGCCAGTTTCACAGGCATGATTTAAAGCTGCTGAGAATCATTCACACTGTACTTACTATCTCAGTCTACTGGACCTAAAGGACTTATTCAAGCCAAAGGTTTTCTCAGCCAGAGGAATGCCGCACTGGCCCTCACACGTATGATCAGAGGAGCAGTTTTTCACATAGATCACAGGCCAAATTCATCAAACTTTTCTTCTCCCAATGGCCATGTCATTTAGGTCAAGCTGTATTCCAAGTATCATTAAAATAGCGCAGAATTCTCAATTTTTAAAACTTTCTCCATGACAAATTGCCAAGTGGTCTTTCCAACACACTCTCTTTATCACGGCATATCTATATAAACAACTATAATTGTTCAGCTTATGCCACATACCTCGGAGCACATGCAATAGGATTATCTGACACAGTTTAAGGTGTTTTGATGAAGACAGAGTAGCTTCTGCTACATTACTTTGAGCATCCAAACTGAAAGCTGAAGAGAGCACAGTTCAACAAAATCTTCCATCTCCATCCTTCCTTCCCCTTGGGTGTATTTGCCTAACACAGCACATCCAGAAGAAGAAAACAGAAGAAAACTGTTACCCTAAATAACAGGGGTTATATATGATACAATATAATAACAAGTCCAGCCTGCAAAGTGCCGTGTTCAGACCACTGCTGAGGGTGATCTACCCTGGGTGCTCTGACTGTTTCTACTGATGGCATTAGGCAGCATGCAACCTGAACTGCACATCACTCCCTCTGCGTTAAAGACACCATAGTAGCCACAAGGCTTACATTAGGCAAATACACTAAGAAGTCTGATCACCATACCGAAGGGGTATTTTGGATAAGCTTTGAAACTCGTAGCAGTGGTCAAAACTGTGGCTTCCAAGGGCTTGCAGTTTTCAGCCTGTCATCTTTCACAGTGTTTTCAATTAAAAGTGCAAGGCAGCCAGTGAGAAGTGGCGAACGTGCCCATAACCCATTGACGCAAAAGACTTCATTATTGCCTTAGAAAAGTAAGATCCTCTCAAATCATCTAAGCAGCTTTAAGTCACTGAGAGTTTGGCACCCTGCTAGATCAACAAATAGAAAAGGCAATAAAGACCATCCCAGCTAACAGGGTAAAGAAGTCTACACAGCAAACCCTTCTGCCAGTTCTACGATTTGCTGCTTTCTCCCCAGGTACAAATCATATTCTGTGCCTACAATTTTCAAGAGGGAGACTTTGAAACTGTGTATGATGCAACGAAGTCTGACAACAATCCAGCAAGGTCTGCAGCTGAAAAAGGAGGCAGCAACAATCAGGGGTGAACTGCAGACAATTGTTCCACAGCCGCTGTTGCCGAATTGTAAGCCTGTGCTCGTGAACTAAAAAAATCTATCTCAGATAATTGACATTTATTTGATTGAAACAGCAGGGTGCCCTCCATCAGAATGGGAGGAGACCATATGGAATAACAGTATGAGTGGAGATAATGTTTGTCTGCTGAGTGTGTCAATGTGTTTAGAGATTATTCATCGGGCTCTAGGGATTCCAGTATGGTAATGTTTCAGCTAAATTAGAATCAGATTAATTGCTCTAATCTAATGCAAAGACAATGTTTATCAAATTATTGCTCCTTCACCACATGATATTGCAGTGTCATTACTCTTTGAGTTAAAAAAAAAAAAAATATCAAAAGGCTCTCTTGTATCACATCTGCTCGAGAGCTCCGTAACAGTGCTGATTTCTGCACAGGAGAGTTAATGCAGTTTATAACTCTGTGAAGGAACTAATGAATTAAAGTGAAAGCTTTGTAGAAAATAAATCCTCCATATTGTGGGTAGGTCTTAAACTATATTAATTAGAATTAGTTTGCCTTCTTTTGTGCTTGGGCATTTTTGGAGGGAGTGCTTTATTTTTGCTCAAATTTTGTTTTACATTTTATTTCGGTGGAAGCAGGGGGAGAGGGACGTCATAGGAAGTAGCACTAATACTGAAAAATACAGTAAAAAAAATAATGTTTTCCTCATTTTTTCACCTTTCTAAGTTTTCTTTTTCTCTGGCAATTATGATGAAATTACCAAAAGTTGAATATGCAGATAAGGTGCCTAACACCCTTCAGATATGCTTTACATTATTTAATGTTTAGGGTTATTTTAGATCACATATCAAATGCCAGCATTATTTTAGATCATATATCAAAAGCCAGCACTGAGGAGACATGAACTCTTCAGCTCCTTTAAAATGCAGTGGAAATCTGCAGTTCTGCTAACACTGCACTGCAGGCGTTGAGTATGCTCCTTTAATCACTCAGTGGCTTGAATGGTGCAAGAATCGGCTCCAAAGATGCCTTTTAAAAGCTGCTTCAGGGTTTGTTACCCTTGGTATTTTAGAATATTTTCAGTATATGCTACACATGCTAAAGCACAACATTAAAACATTAGCCCTTTTAAAACTGGATCTGGTAAGCATGATCCTCAAAAGGGGTAGAAGCATGTTCTCTTCTCAGAAGTGCTAACAAACCAACCAGGAATATCCCTCTGATCTGATTGTCCAGTGTTGCACTGATGTGATGATACTGAAAAGCCTTGGAGTTCACAGGACTTTGTGTGTCAAACTGGAACGACAGAAGACAGCCAGGCACTTTGTCTCTGCTTAATTTATAATGGTGACACTGTGTTTGCAAGGCATTCAGGCTGCATGCTTAAGAGAGCACTGAACAAATATTTTCTAGGCTTCCATAGTAACTAATAGTTGTTCTTGTCTTTAAAGGGTCATACATCCTCTCAAGACATATTTCACTGAAATTCTATTTAAGAAAAGTGAATACCTTTGTTAGTGGAGTGCCCATAATGCATATTAAAACACATAGTTTACAAAAGTGGGCCAAACATAACCATGATAGTGACTGAATACTGAGCAAAAACCAGTGCTTACATATTCTGTCGCCAGTAGCTTTTGCTCCCAGGTACCACCCAGCACAAAGATGCCAAGTTTTTTAGGCACAGACCTGCGGTTGCTGGGTATTTGTTGTGCTAGTATTTTAGGATTCACTGTTTCCATAACCTACTCCCCCACATATTTTTCCCAGACACATACAACTGGGTTTTCAGGCACTTCTGGAGAGACAAACCCTCCCTCAAGCTTTTTTATTTGTGAGATATTAAAAGTTCATGGCAACTCTCCCACCTAAGGCTTTGAGTTTTAAGCCTTGCTTTATAAAACATAGATCAAAGTTAAAGTGGCATGAGCAGTTCAAATTGGGCTGCATGCACCAGACATACTCTGAAGCCACGATGACAAAGCCCTAGCCACTTGCTCTCTTCCGAGTTTCCATGCAAAGCTGTTGTTAAACCCTTTTTGGTTACCCAGATTTTTATATACCTGTTTGAAACTAATGGGAACGTCTGCCCTCTTTCCTGGAGTCTTACTTCTGAAGTGATAAGGCTCCAGAAAGCTGTGGCCTACGGTGAGGAGGCACTTACTCTGTCATCACTCGCTGCTTGGATCTAACCTCGTAGCTTTTGTTCTGAGAGCTCCAGCAATAGCTTCCCCGTTGTTTTCCCTGCTGTAGGAGCTGTGAACCGCCAGCCCAGCCACTCCCCGCTGGGCTCCCCAGATCTGTGCAGCACAAAGACCTGATTAAAATAACTGTCCAACACATACCCCCATGCCTATTTTTTTTTCTTTCTCTAGTGCCCCTGAGATCAGTTACAA
>JAVJGJ010000059.1:4157731-4168537 GCA_035590215.1 Microhierax caerulescens
GTGCCGAGGACAGGAAGGCACTCCTCACAGAGACATACGACTTCAGGATGATGTGACTTTCTGAGGAATACTGTGACTCACTGAATAGCTAACATCATGAAAACACTGCTCGGGAAAAAATATACTGGTTTAGTACAGATCTATAAGCTTTGAAATACAGATGGGTAATCTAAATCCTTAATTTAAATAAATGACTTATTCATGATCTTTAAACTATCCACTACCATTATTTGGAAATGATTTAAAGTAGCTGCAGTCCCACGCAGGAGAAATGGTAACATGCTGTCAGCGAACCTTTGTTGGTAAAATATACAGCTTTATCTGTTTCCAAGTAAAAAAATGTTGCTCACATAGGACACTCCATGTGGCAATGAATTAGAAGATTTGCAAAATAGCAGCAGGGGTTAGTGTTTCAGAAGGAAAGTCCTTTACTAGAATCTGCAGGGTACTTCAAAATTGCTATTATTACTATCTATTAAAAATCACAGTGTTAAAAATGCATAGAATGCTCTACAAAAAGAATTATGTTATAGTTTATTCCTTGCTCCAAAGAATTTAAAACACGGTTCTGCCTCCAGAGACATTGTTGCCATACTCATGTAAGCCTGAAAGACCCAACAAAGTCAACAAAAAGTTGCAGCATGTGACAAAGAGCACAGCTGGGCACTGGTTTTGTATAAGTAAAGGAAGCAAGGAAATGCAAGAAAAATAAGATATTCAGGTCTGAGTATTTTGACCTTGACTCCTCTTATGGTGGGGTTTAATTGCATTGTATGAAATCCTGTTCTCATTGGAAGGCAATGGAAGTTTTATCATCTATCTAAATGCAAATTCAATTGACTTCAAGGAAGTTCCCCGCTTTAGTTGTACGTATTTCGTATCATTGTAATTTGGGCCTGTATACAGGTAGCACTGCAAAATGTATCATCTCAACTGTCCTTCAGCTTATTTAACAAAGCAGCATAGCTCTAAATACTGCTTTCTTTACTTCTGTAAATGTGTGGCATACACATGTATATATGTGTCTGTATACACATATATTGGAAAGAAACACGAGTAAATTTTGGAGAATAAAAATGTTTGCTTTTTTAATTTTGGCAGGACAGTTTTCGGCACCCAATCATTGTCCAAACTGACATGTGCTAAGAAATGAAACAAAATTATTTATGTTTCTTTGGTTAATAAATGCAAGTAATGGGATAAGAGGAAAATTCCCAGATAATTCATTCTGATTGCAGTTTTCTTTCACGTTGTCATTCACACATGTATGCAAAATTCATAGAGATATGTGATCTGGTCTTCTCTACAGAAAGTCAGAGGCAGTTTTAGACTCAGGAATGGCTGCAGTGAGAGGAGAATAAGGTGTGTCACCCTACTTATTTTCCTATAGTATTTAATATTTTGGAGCTGTACCAGCAGAGCAGAAGCCTGTGCTGGCATGACTTGGTAAATATCTCACAACACCAGTACTCAACCATGACATGTGCAGAGCCATCACAAACTGTTGCATCAAAAAGTATGTACATACTTTAGTTACATTTTTAGCTAGATATACTTTTTCTGATCTCTAATGCAGATAAGTAATGTATGAAGGGCACAAGTTAGATACATGCTATACAGGCAGCAGAATAGTGTTGCAGCATAACAGCAACTTTCCACTGTTCAATATCTCAATTTTTATCTAATTATCGCAAATTGTAACATAATTTCTGAGCCAACAACATTGTTGTAACTGATTTTCTGCTTGAGCTATACAAACACTAAAACCCACCTGAAAATGGCAAACCTGTGCGTAATTGAAAAGGAAAAAAAAAAACAACCATTTTGTGGTAAACAAAATGTGCCAAGGCTTTTAACCTGGAGCAAATTATTACAGCTGCTAATAAAACCTGTTTAAATAGATCTCATAATACATAAGAAATACATGCTCACATAGCTCTGAATGCAGCTCCTTAGCTTTGTCTCACAGGTGTAGCCTAGTGATTGCAGTAGAAATAGAGTAACCACAGAATTCAGTATTGCAGGACTGGTGACTCCTGTAAAGGGATAAACATGCTGCTGTTTTGCACAGCTGCAGGCTTTGAAAGACACAGATGTACTTTGCATCTATGACTCCAAAAAAAAAGCAAAAATGAGCCCACAACACTTCTTCAATTGATTTGCCCTTTGTCACTGTCACAGATATGTTTTCCCTATTTTGACAGGTAGTTGTAATTCTATTAGCAGCCCATCGACTTCCCCCTGAAATCGATCTGTGTTGGGCTAGCTGGGTCTTCTTAAACTAGCTGATTTATTGCTTCTGCCTGCTAAAAAAAAAGGAAAAAGAAGAACAAGAAGAAGGTCTTCTGCCTCCACAGTGAACAAAGTACCTAAGCAATGTCTGAAAATGGATAATTTTTAGCCTGACTGCTGGTCATCTCACCAGTAGATGAGCTGTGACCTTTCACCAGCAGTTTTGCTGAGACACCTGCTGATGTGGCATGTATAAACGATTTTCAATTTCCCTTATTAATTTATCTGGCTGTCTCACGTATAAGCTAGAAGATCTTATTCACCCTAAATGTCCTCAGCATCAATCTATCATGTTTACCTAATTTTGCAATTTTGCACTGGGTTGTCCAACCGCCTGAAACTGGAAAAACTTTTGAAACACATTCAATGCTTATTCACTCAAGCAGACAGAAAAAGGGGGCACACAGGTGAATTTACTATTGTTGGAATTCTAGTTTAGGTTAGAGAAACAGGTTATCATCATACTCTTCTTATTCAGTGGCATCTGAAGAATGATTTGCCAGGGTCTGAAATGATGTCCTGGGAATTTTAAAGCATGTCCTGGTATCCGTCTTCATTGCATTAATTCTTACTTCTTTCCTCTGGGTCAGAAAAATAAATTACTTTTCTACTGGCCAAAAGGCAAGTTTATATTGTTTCAGGTTGTTCTGTGGAGCTTTCCTATTACCTGTAAGTATGAATTTTTGACTGTGAATACAAAGAGGTAAAGAATATTTTTGTGTACTTGGCTTTCTTAAGCAGAAGTCAGTTCCTAGCTGCTTTTTCTAATAGGCTGTGGAATCAAAATAAGAGATTTAAAAAAGAAGAACTACTGCTTGCCAGATTTAGTACCTCTTCTTTTTACATAATGGTGGGGTCACTCATTTTGATTAACCAATCCCAATCAATTCCTATCATGTACTAGAAAGGGTCACAAGAGTAAGTACAGAGATGTTGTATTGTAGGTGATCATCAGGAAGGAAGCTGACCTACCCAAAATGTTGCAGTAGTAAGTTATTTTCCTTCCAGTCTCCTTTCCTTCCAACTCAATTCAAGATCCATTATGGACCTTAAAAAGCACCTTAATAGTGACTCAGAAGGTCCAAGGGGGAAAATGAAAACAACCCAGCAGTTACGTGACCTTAAAAAAGGAGGAGGATGCATAGAAGAAAGTCCACCGGTATGAAGTGTAGAAAAAGGAAGAAAAATCAGTAGTATCCATTTAAAAACAGAGTTAAATAGTACAGCTGGAGGTAGATATTAAGGCTGATACACTATACTTAGTAAAGAGAAAAATACTATATCAAAGTAAGACCGCAACTAGTAGGGAAAGAAGGAGTTATCTTGCAATGCCTACAACAGAAAAAACACCCAGGAGATCTAGGATCTATTTAGTCCTTTCAAATATTAAAACTTAAAGAAAAATATGTCAGATCACAGCTCAAGCCAGCACCTTATAGGAAGAGACTGGTGGCAAGAGTTTGAACAAACTGGCAGAAATATCTCAAGTTAGATTCCAATGAAACACCTCAGACCAGAGTGCAACGAAAGAAGCATTATCAATGAAAAAAGCACAGCCTGAAAAAAGGCAGTAGGCAAAAAGAAGGGGTGCATTCAGTGTAGCTTTCGGACAGGACCACACACCAACCTCTGTTCCACAAACAGAGCTCCCTGCTGGTAAGGCACAGGCAAAAACCTCAAACTGGACAGTAAAACAACTCCCTGCACAGAGACAACAACGGAATCTAGACCAGCTGACCTGCCACTTTTCTGGTCTACCCATCTCCACCACAGGTTGTTTTTTAGTGTGGATGTAATGCAGGCTAAGATTTTGTCAAAAGACAGGAAACCATAACACATCATCTTTACAGAATTAAAAAAGGCAGCAGGTTCAAAATGAGTAAAAGGGCATGTGACAACATCAGCAAACTCCACCAATTCCACCAATACCTAAAACATGTCTTTGCCACATAAGGCACCCATCATATATCCCTGAACAACAGGCTACATCTTATAACGGTGAAGTTTAAAGAACAAGTCTACCTAACATGGGTATCTGGCTTTCACCTACATTTTAGGCACCAAAAGTTGCTTTTATCTCATATTAAGGTCTATACAGCATACATGAGTACATCTGAGTTTATCAGGGGAGTCTGCAAAGCAGATCATTTGGCCTGCATTTGGTCAGATGAATAAATTCCATCGATCGTGATCATCTTGGTTAGACTGGCAGTGACCACAACAGGAAACTAGACATCTATTCATTGGTGGACAACCCCACCTAAACTCAGGCAATGTTAGTGAAGCAGACTCCTTAAAGAAAGTGCCCATGCTCTCTGAGTAGTGGAGACATGTCCTCTTCAGGGATTTTAGACTTAATTTAAAAGTCCTAGAGAGAAAAAACTTGTTAGGACTGGTAAGGAAACAATGCATAAAGTGATTAATGTGGAGCTATAATCACAGTGTGCTTGATTTGTTATGCAACGCAGAACAAATCCTCAGGTCAGGACTGCAGTAAACCTCATCCAGCTTTTGAAGGGAATACAGCCTGTTTGTCTTCACTGAACTGAATCTTCAACATGCCACAGCTAATTAATGACTCTGAAAGTCTGTAAATACTTTGACGAATATTGATATATCAGCCTGAAATCCTCACTTGGCTAGCTGGCTAAGTCTTACCTCATTTACTTCAGTGATGCTGAGAATGAATGTAGTGATTTCATCGTCTTCAGCTCCTAATAAAACAGCTAATTCAAGCAAAAAGATGTATAAAGGGGATCATGCTGAGACAGGAACCAAAGAAATTACTTCTGATAAAATAAGAAAAATGGAATCTTTTCCTGTACATGTCTACAGCTGTAAAGATATCTTGGAAGAATATTTCCCGAAGTCCTTTCCATTAAAATGAACAATAAAACAAAGGGTCAAATTCAGAGCTGACTCACAGCAGACAAATACTATGAAGAATTTGACTTTGCTAGAGTCAAACTATTTACACTACTTAGACCAATCTGGTCTAAAATGCTTAAAACATGATCAGCTGGATACTTAAGGTCTGGTTCCTTACACTAGCATGTAAGACCTACATGCTGAGGAATATTTTTTTTTAATCAATTTCCCTAATTCACAATGCTACTGGCAGTGAAGATCTATATACCAGTCATTTTTCAAATTACAACTAAAGTCTAACTATGATATCAGTTTTTATTATTTTCCTATCCGCCTGATGCTAAACCTACCCAAAGGTTATAAACATAATACAAGTCAGCAAGCAAAGGTACATAATTAAGATGCATACAAAATACCCTGTGCAGCAAGTAAATATTTTCTTTTTAATTATATTATTACCTGAGTTTATGTTACTAAATTGCTACACAATTTCATATATAATTGATTTTCCAAGAAAAATATTACCAAAGTGATTCTGTGGTTCAAAACAGCATGAACTTAATAATATACAAACAATTTTTATCTCACAACCTATAGTGCTGCATGGGATTTGTACGCTGAAAAAAATATTCCTTCATATTAACAGTAATTTTGAATGTAACATAAAAACTCAATGACTTTTTTTCTCTGTATTTGTTAAGAAGAATTCTAACAGTGCCTCCTGTGAGGATATATTTTCTAGGTGCTTTTGCAGATTATGAAAATAGTTGTGAGGAAATATTTGGATAAAGGAAGGCAAAGCTCCAGGTAGCAATGGGTTTCATACTGAGTTGATAAATGCAATTAGGGATCAGAAGGATGAACAATTACTTCAGGGGAGTTTTGATACCAGAATGCAATATCAGATGATTAGAAAACTGGAAAAATATCATCTTTTTCCTATTGCAGAAGCACCCAGCAGCCTCAGCCCAAGTGAGAAAACCATCATGCTAGGGCAATGGATATTGCATGCCCTGAAGTGTTCACAGGCTCAGTAATCAAATATGAGAAAGGAATACCTGATCTTGAGAAACTATAAAGCTACCTTAGCCCAGCACAATGCAAGGAGTACTATGAAGAGTTAAAATGAAGGAGATCTGGGAGAGATTCTTCTTGGCCCAGAGGGTTTGAAAGGGGTGTAAATCATTCCTCACCTGTGCAGAAGGAGAGCAGAGCAACCCAGAACCCACCACTACAGTTCTGATGAAGAGGCAGATGCATTTCACGGCCACTTTTAATGAAGGAACTACGAATTTCCCAACGCTAGTATCTTGCCAAACCATGCACAGCAATATCACAGGGTTTGCATTACTAATTGCCAGGTTTACTCATGTAATTGATTCTCAGAGAGCAAGCACTATTGTCGGCAGCATTCCACCACTGCTATCAGATGATGAGCACCTCAGCACACCACCAACTGCACTGAGCTCCTGCTGCCAGCAGACGATGCACAGCCTTCCCCAGACCATGAGGCATGGGGTAGGTCTTCGCAGTCCTTCACAGTTAAAGCTTTTGTTGAAGAAAAATTAAACTGAACTTGATAACTTAACCTCTGATACGGTCTCTTAGAACTCGGAATAAAAAGCAATGGGATACTAAAACCTGTGCTGATTAGCTGAGCAATTCTAACTCAGTTATTGTTTCCATTACGTGACTAATAGCCTCTTCTGAACAGGCTTGATTTTTGTATCTGTTTGCATTAGAGTCAATTTGTGGTATGAGATTGGTATTATTTATTGAATGCTACACCCAGCTGCAAAGTTAAAAGTATGACAAGCTTCTATGAATTTAATTACACTACTGTGAGACACAGGCTTGTACAGATGCTATGAATTAAGTTTAGCAAATATGACTGGTGTGGTGAATGGTCAAATGGAGGTTACCTGCTCCATGAAGTTTCTTTACTCATTTCAAAAACTTTATGGACTGTTGTTTTGACCTGAGCTGACCGGGCTTTTGAGACTTGCTTATTTTGTGTATGTAAACATTCAAAATCAAGTCAAATTTACTTAAATATGTAAGTCTAACCCGAGCCTGAACATGTTCAAACTCGTAGGCAAGTTAGGATTCAGTATCACTGAGCAATGTGACTGTGCACTGGTGATTCTTTAGTACATTTGAAACTGCCGAATTTTTTCATTACTAAAAATACTTAGTATTCTGGAAGGTAGAATAAATTTGATAGCAATAAACATTTAGTGCTTTTTTCTATTTTGTCTAAACCCTTCGGCTCTAAGTGCTACAGTCTCTCTTTTCTTGTTCCAATATGTAATTGACAGCTCTGCCCAATGTCCTTTTCTACCTTTTGATTTTTCCCCTGGCTGCTAATAGCATACACCATTTTATACAGCTTCAGTCTATTAACCAAGTGGCTGACCTTGTGGGATGCTGAACACCTGCTGGAATACACTCAGTGCCTGTAATTCTCATTGATTTCATTAGGAGGAGAGAGAACTTGCTCTCTCCCAGGTCATTTAGGCTGATGAATAAAACCTCACTAGTAAGACAGAGCTCTTGGTGGACCCTTGTGGTTCCAGAAAGTCAGACCAACATCACAGGTAGCTGCTTTCAGAGCACCCAGCCTGGGACTGATGTCAGACAATATTAATTGTCAAGAAATAGAAATTAGGAGCACAGCTATTCTTCATTTCTTACACAGTCAGTGAAGAGAAATGTTAGAATGTGCCCCACTGGGTCTCACCAGTAATCCATCTAGCTTAGTATCGTGCCTCTAACTTGCACAAGAAGAGAGACGCTACTAAGGACAGCCCACAAGCCAGGCTGCTTTCTACAGTCTCTTCTTTGTGTACCCCCAGCACCTGCAGCTGTTGCTGTAGGTGTGTTGGAAGGTTCGTTTCTGCTCCTGATATTGTCCTCTAGATCCATCTGTGCAGGGCTTGGTGAATAGCAACAGTTTTGCCTTTACCTTATCTAGCTCCTTGGTGACTTTGGAAGTCTTGGTTATATCCTTCCTCAGCCTTTTCCTTTCCAGGTGAAGAATTCCACATCTGCTAACCCCTCCTCATCAGGCAGCTGCCCTACACCTTCTCTGCATCTCCTCTATGTCCTCCTTGATGTAGAGCCAGAAGCGCTCACAGTGGTCAACAATGGGGCACACCAAAGTTATAATGGCAAAATGGTGCCTTCTGCTTTGTTCTGAGTGACGGAGGACCTGAGCCTCAGAGCTTTCTGTTTATATGCCAGCAGCCATAGGACCTGTCACACCTACAGCAGCTATGTGCATCCAAGCCAGTCACTCCAACCTCCTTTTAGGGAGTGGCCCCCTTCAGATTTAAAATCTGATCTATTTTTTCATCTGTTCTAAGATGAAATGATCAGCACCTTCTCGTGTTGCTGCTCCTTCCTGCTGCCTGTAAAGGTAGACTACACAGCTAGGGCAGGTACGGATGCCTGGACTGTGGCTGCTTACAGCTGACTCGAAGAATCTCTCCTGGCATGACTTTGATTTCCAAACCCATTCCCTGCCCTCTTGCATTGGATTTTGGGGAGAAGCAATCTAAGAAGAGGAGTTCTGAAGCATCACACAGTGAATTAAAACTTGTTTTGATCCAGGCAGAGGTTAGAGAAGAAAGGGAAATGTTCTCAGCGTAGGTTTATCTGGGCTGCAGGTTTTCTGGGCAGGTGTGACTTCAGCTAGGTGTGGTTAAAAGAGAGTTCCTTTGGCAAAAATGAAAGGAGTATTTGAAGCATTAAGTTTGCAAAGTGATGTTAGTGAGAATATAAACCAGTGATAAAGGAATATTGAAATACGCTCTAGTGATGACTGGGACTAAGAAATAACAATGAAAGGATGGTAGACAGATAAATCCCACTTCCTTTTGCTTTTATCTTTCCTGGAGAGTATGTTTTTCATTTCAGGAACATGACCAGTTCATAATGAAGTGTGGGAAGTGACAGATAGAGAGAAGAAAAGATTGAGTGCTAACTTCTGTCCCACCAATTGTTTTGTACCCCAATCACTACTGCAAGAGTGACTCATTCTGCTTTAGTACATATGCATATATTTGGCACTATTCAAGAAAATAATTTTGAGGATTTCTTTTTTTAAAAAAAAAGAAAAGAAAAAAAAGAAAAAAGGTTGAGTATACATACAGGTAAAATACTATTGCTCCAGTCCAGCCTTGTTTTGAATACCCTCAAAGCTTGCACAGTGGATTAATCTCCAGCAAGACATTTCATGTGCGATTTATTAGGCATCTTGCTTTGCTTTTAGTGAACTTTCCTGTGAGGGAGCACATTACAATCAACTCTGAAACACAGAGTTAGTCACAACCCCTAAGTATAGAGACACAACCATGTCTCCATAATATTTACTTACTGGCTTATTTATTTGCAATTCTCAGGGTAGTAAACTAATAATAAGCTCCCACTAAGTCACTTAAAGTGATAATATCCTTTCACTGACATCACTAAAACATGTAACCATTAACTATAAAAGTTTAAAAAACTGGAAACTGCAAAGATCAAAGGTGAAAGCTAAGAAGTACATATTAGAAATAACAACAGATGGCCCCAAAATGAAAACAAATGAACTCATTCCTAGAGCTCTGCTGCCATTCATAAACCATTTACACTGGGGGGTTGTAGTTTATGACTTAACTGGGCCCTTCCAGAGAAATAAAATCTTGTATTCACTACAGAGCCATCATTTGTATCAAATTCTTTATAAAATCCAATAATTTATTTGTAATAAATATTTGCAAATTTATTTAGTGACGTTTAAGATGTATATACAAGCAACCATTTGTTCTGTTCTCATGTTGTTTGGTACAAATCTGCAGAACAGCATTCACCTCATAATATGCCAGCACATGTACTGATACTCAATCACAAATGCAGTGGTGACACTTACAGGGTCCTTTGCTGTACAGTACTCCTGATTATCAGGTCCAGCCAAGCCTGTTGTATCCTTCCCAGGAGACATGGTATAAGCAACGAAGAATGGAGAATGGTATGCCTTATGCCAACTGCTATCCCTTATATTCTTTTCCCATTTGTAACCAAATAAGTAAAACCAAACGTCAACATAAGCAGTACAGCTGTCCACACGCACCATTTACTTTGTGGTTCCTTTGGTTTTATATATGTTTTGCCCTAACTCTAGAGTTGGTTAGTTTGTAACATTATGCTACTTAAGATTTGAAATACAAAGAACATATGAAAATGTATATTACTATAAAAGCCTCTAGTATTCACAATGTATAATTTCCATTTCTTTTCTATTCCTTATATTCTTTTTCAGACTATTTAGCTAGGGCTGTGGACCTCCTCACCTTTTCCACTTTCTTGCCAGAGGGACTTTGCACCATTCCTATAAGCCCTATCACTGGATCCCAGGGAGAAGAGGTCAGCACCTCCCTCTCCACTTCCCCTCCTCAGGGAGCTGTAGAGAGCAATGAGGCCGCCCCTCAGCCTCCCCTTCCCCAAACCGGACAAGCCCACAGTCCTTAACCGCTCCTTACAGGACGTTCCTTCCAGCCCTTGCGCCAGCTTTGTTGCCCTCCTCCGGATGCATTCAAGGACCTTCACAACTTCTAAACTGCGGGGCCCAGAACGGCACACAGTGCTCAGGGTGAGGCTGCGCCA
>JAVJGJ010000059.1:4168891-4198723 GCA_035590215.1 Microhierax caerulescens
AAACTTGCTAACGGTGCATTCAACTGCTGCATGCAGATCATTGATAAATATATGGAACAGCACTGGCCCTAGAACTGAGCCCTGAGGAGCACCGCTGGTGGCCGGTCACCAGCCAGATGTAGCCCCATTCACTACCACCCTCTGAGCCCTGCCCTTCAGCGGGTTCTTCACCCAGCACACCATGAACCCGCTCATCCTGCAGTTGGACAACTTCTTCAGAAGGGTGTGTGAGTGACAGTATCAAAAGCCTTTCTAAAAACCCAGAAAATCTACATCTACTTCATCCCCTAGGCAGGGGACATCAAATTAGTTCAATATGGACTTTCCCTTTATGAACCCATGTTGACTGTGCCTGTTGATTGCATTATTTTTTAAATTACTTCCAGTAGTATTCAGTATAATCTTCTCCATATTTTTTCCAGGAACTGACATTAGACTTAACAGGTCTGTAGTTCCCTGGGTCTTCCCTCACGCCCTTTTTGTAGAAGAATAACATTGGCTAGACCTCCCCAGACTGCCAAGACCTTTGGTAGATGATTGAGAGGGTCCTGCCATAACATCCACTAGCTCCTTCAGTACTCTGGGGTTGATCCCATCAGGCCTCATAGACTTGGGTCCATTCAGCTGACACAGCTGGTCCCTACAGTTTCAGTGTCCAAAAGTGAAAAGTTGCTGTTCCCCTATTCATGGTCCTCCAACTCAGGGGACTGGCAGACCAAGGTCTATCAGCTTTATTAAACACTGAGGCAAAAGACACATTGAATGCCTCCACTTTTTCTTCATCACTATTAGTCATACGACCATCTTCAACAAGGATCTGTCCAATGTTTTCTTCAGACCTCCTCTTCCTATTAACATACTTAAAAGAACCCTTATTATTATCTGAAAAGATACTGGCCAATTTCAACTCTAAGTGAGCTTTGGTCTTCCATGTCCTGTCCCTGCATAAATAAACCACAGCTCTATACTCTTCCTGCAAAGCCTGACCTTGCTTCCAGAGATCATACAATTTCTTTTTCCTCTTGAATTCCATGAGGAGTTGCTCATTCAGTCAAGCTGGTCTTCTGCACTGCTTGCTTGACTTATGACACTGTGGAATTGCTGAATTGCCTGCTCCTGGGCTTCTAAAAGGTGGTTCTTAAAGCATGACCAGCACTCATGGACTCCTAAGCCCTCAAAAGCAGATTCCCATGGAACTCTGCTAAATAGCTCCCTGTGAAAGCTTAAAGTTTGCATTCCTGAAGTCCAGGGCAGCAACTCTGCTGTCCTTTTTTCTCATTACACTGAAAATTTTAAATTCAGCTATTTCATGATCACTACAGCCAAGACAGCTACCTACCATCACAACCCCCACGAGCCACTCTCCATTCACAGATAGCAAGTCCAGGAGCGAGTGAGTCTTTTTTTAGTTGGCTTACTGAGTACCTGTGACAGGAAGTTCTCTCCTACAAACCCCAAGAATTTCCAAGGCCTGCACTATGATATTTCCAGTTGATGTCTGGGAAGCTGAAATATCCCCATAAGAACATGGGCTACTGATCCAGAAATTTCTCCTAATTGCCTATAGAGTAACTCATCAGTGCTGATATCTTGGCTGAGCTATCAGTAGTAGGCACCAAGTACAACATCTCCTTTGTTTTCCATCCCCCTAATCCACATCCAGAGGCTCTCAACTACATCATCCACTTACTAATTGCAAAGGCTGTGTAATCAAACCTCTCTCTTACCTATAGTGCAACACCTCCTCCTCACCTGCCCTGCCTATCCCTCCTGAACAGCCTGTAGCCCACCATCTCAGCACCCCAACTGTAGGACTCCCTCCACCAAGTCTCACTAATACCAACAATACCATAGTTCTGGGAGCTGACCTACATTTCTAGTCCATCCTGCTTGTTCCTCAAATGCACATCTGAAAATTCATGCCACTATCACTGTTTTTTCGTGTCTTTTTGACTGAGGAATAAATATCTCAGGGAGTCAACTCTTGAAACTGTTTTGCGAGGATAAGCAAAGCTGACATGGACAGTATAATTATTTTGGGGGAAGTGAGTGATTGCTACCAACCTGTCCTTCAGCCTATAAACAATTTGAGAAGTGAGTGAAGCTGCTGAATCTGCTAATCACATGCCAGGTATTCACATTTTCTCTTCTCCTATTTTCTTTTTCTATTTTTTTCTCCAGTTGTTACCTGAAATCAATAGAGGTTTTTCTACTGACAATTAAGAATATTCCCTGAAATGCCCTGAGCTGCTATGCAGAAGTTTCTTGTTACAGAGGAAGAGAGAAAAGCCAAACTGACTAAAGAAGCTTACTTTGTTCAGCCAAGAAACAAAGTGTACTTTTTCCTTCCTTAAACAAAGCATTTTTAAGAGCAGGATGGAGGATGCTTAAATCAATAATAACCATTAAGAAGCACAAAGCTGCTAAAAGGCTACATTTTTGGAGAAAGAAATTATCAGGCTTGACTTAAAAATTACTGGGTGAAATTCTATTTATGCAGGAGGGGCCCAGATTAGATGATCCTAATAGTCCTTTTTGGCATTGCAGTTGAGAAACTATGAAACATGAAAACAAATAAAATAAATATTGCTCATCCCTGCCACAGCTTTTATAGAACACTCCCCCAGTGACACAAAACTTAACTCATTCACTTACTGCATTGAATTTATTTTTGTTCTACATACAATTTATTAGATGAAGGTTTTCATATTGTCAAAACCATGGGTTTGATGGCTTAAATTCCAAGTCCTTCTTTTCAAAGGGAAACTGAAGAGAGTAAACACAATAGGCACACCAACTGATAGCATTGTCAAAGAGACAAAGAGGACATAGGGGCAGAAAAGGTAAACAAAGCTCCCAGGGTGGGGGATGCTCAATAGCTATTGGAGTAACCATTAGAGCCTGGAAGCTGCCTCAGAGCCAAAGTCGAGACACATTTGACTGAGAGTACCCAAAGAATAGAAGGCAATATCCTGATGCTACAGACACCCATGGGAGCTTTGCTGTTCATTGAGGTGGACTTTATACAATCAAATACCGAATCATTACTTTAATTGCCACAGGAAAAGTGTTAGAAATATGGAACTAGAACCTGCTTAGGTCAAAACTAAAGTATATTTACATAGACAAGAAAATCCCATCACTCTCCACTCACTAATGACTGGATTTCCAAGGTTTTAGGAAAAATCCTATTTCTCTGCAAAAGATGGAAGGACCATCCCCTGTTATCCCTCCAACTATCAGGTAACACTCCCCCATCCTGCTTGGCTGGTGTGCTCTAGAACTGCTCCAAGCAAAGTGGCTATGACACCCTACAGCTTGTAGCACATAAATAGTCAGGATGGTGGCTGTACACTGTTCATCGCTTCCCCTGTTCCCACCGTAGTGAGTTACTGTGCTCTTGCCCCTGCAGATAAGCCAACACTTGCACACTTGCCCCAGAAAGGCCATTTCACTTTCTGCAGATGGTCCTCAGAGGGTGCACAAACACTCCATGCTGCTACTGGAACAGTTCAGGGAAGTTATGTTTTTCAGAAAACTCACTCTGTGCTGCACTGTCCAAGCATCAGAATACCTCTGTAAATGTGCACAGCTATCAGTTTGGCTTCCCTAGGTGCCTCTACATCATAGGGTTAAAAGTAGTGCAACATATGCCTCATATTTCTTCTTAAATTCCATAAAGGATATCTAAATACATGTAATCCCTCTGTAATGTGATGACACAGGAGATATTACTGTGCTCGGGGTGTCAGAATATATTGCTTCTCTTCACTGGTAATACGTTAAAGCCTTTAGAATTAGAAATAACCCTACTTCCCACACACACACCATCCCCCCATTTTTCTTTCTTATTTTAGGCAATGGATTTCTTGCAAGTCAAAAATCATGTATTAGCTGTTTGGAAAGGAGGAGTGCACAGTTCTGGATTGTAGTATTTTCATACCATAAATTGCATTGCAGAGCAAACTGAAGCTGAGATTTCCTCACAAATAAAAGCACTGCAACGTGAATACATTCATCACAGATGGGGGGTGGTGCAAGATCTTGCAAGCATAATTTTTGGTGAAAATCGACTATTGGAATTTCATTAAGCTTGAAATTAACACAATTTATTTCCAAACAGTATTAATCATAATTACTAGAGTTCAGCTTCTGATTACTCCGGGAGTATGTATTTATCACATATTTGCAGCCTAAATAGAAACAACATAACACAGTTTGTCGCCAATTGAAAAAAGATATTACTGAAACAAAAATTAAGTTGCAGCTCGAAGTGATAAAAACAGTATTATAGTCAATTTTTCACCCATGGTTGAAAAACCTGACTGATTACATAAAGGCACCTTATCAGAGTGGAAAGTAGAGGCCTGAGGAGGCAAACAGCACCTAATCCCTCTGTGGAGTAACTTCAATAAACTTCACTGTAGTTATACCACTGCCAGGATTAAGCCCACATACTTTGAATTAAAGTATGAACCATGCTCTGACAACACAATTGTAATTTTTTCATTATTTTAATCCTTGATGAGAGAAAGGCAGTCCTGTGCAGACTCCAAGAGCAGAAAAATAATTGTTACATCTATGATTCTCCAATTACAGCTTATGTCGACTACTTCTCAGCCATCTCCTTACTCCCGTGAAGATTTTATAACAAAGCTTTTGAATAAAACAAGTGTTTTCAATAGCACCAGCAACATAATGACAGACTTTTGCAAAGGAGGTATTTTAACTTTGCTTTGATACATGTCTCAACTTATGGAGAATCAGCCTTCTATTTGTTCAGATAGCTTAATCCTCACTTATGTTCTTGGTTTAAGTGGCTACGAAGAAAAAACCCTCCTAAGACTGGTCTTTTCTATTTCTACTCCTCTCTTATAGTATTGTCTGAAAGAAGACATGCTTTAAAAAGAATGAAGTGTTAAACAGAAAAGAAATGCAAATCTTCTTGTATATTCAGCTCAGCCTGAACTACTGCTATAAGGGTTCAGGCTGCGCAAACATGTCCTCTTTGCATGTCTATGCAGGCTGAGACAGTGAACCCTGAACCCAGCCACAAGTTATCATGTGCCACCTGACCACTTGTTCAGGGCAGCAAAGGGATTACTATGGGTATCAAGGTCCATTTGCTTTACAGTTGATGTTCACTACTTTGGAAATGCAGAAAAATGAGCAGTTCACAAATTTTCCCAAGAAATATTGCTGACCCTCTGTGATTTTATAGACTACTGTGCATAAAGTCTCTATACCCAAACTTAGGTCAGATAAAAACAGGAACCAAAACGTAGAGCTGGACAAGGTGACATAATTGATTTATAAGTGTACAAGGGTAGAGGAAATAATATTCTATGCTATGCTATGATATTATGTGATATGATATCATATGATTGATATGATCAGTTAGCTTGACCTTTCCTTTCTTCACAGAACTTTAACAACTGAGTCTTGCATCAAGTGTATAATGTCTTGGTGAGCTATAGCCCATCTCTGAGAAAAATATCCACTATTGATTCAAAGACACCAGGCAATTGAAAAGCCATCATATTCCCAGTTAAATTTTGTAGATTAATTACCCTCAATACTAAAACCACACATCCTATTTGTCCATCTTATTTTCTGACTATTGGATCCCATTATGTCTTTTCCATTGTATTAAAGACCTATCTCCACAAATATCTTCCTTACTTAAGTGTAAATCATAATCAATTCACCTTTTAATCTCCTCTTGGAAAATCAAAATACATCATTTCTTACATGTCTAAATTTATGGTGCATTTATAGACTTGAAACTATCTTTGTTAAAACTTGGTTTAAGATTTGTGATGAGGGTAATAACACTTCCCTGGTTTTCAGTATCCTTCTTGACGATATTCTGGCCAGATTAATTATTATTCTGGTAAATATCTCCCCAGCATTGAAGGATGTGAAACACCAGTTTCCTGTTCATACTTGATATTCCTTCCTTACACACCTAACATCATTTTATCCTCTACCCTTGGCACTTCCCAGTGAGTTCCCCATTCAGTGGCTAAGTGTATCATGAGCCCTAGCCTTTTTCAGTCACACTGCATTTTAGAATGTAAATCTTTTTCTTACCGTAATTGGCCCAATTTTGCTAACTTTACTCATAGAAAGTTGTGCAAAACTATGTTAATTGCTCTGATGAAATCAATGAAACTGCTATCTAAAGAGGCACAACTCAAAGAGCCAGGTTCCAATCAGTGTCAATGAGCAAAGTCCCCCTTGCCAGCCCATGGCATGACACCAGCTGACACAAATGCAGTATCTGTCCTCATGCATTCAGCATAAGCCATTCATACAGCTATTTCTCTCTCAATCCCTCACATCCTTTTCTACCAGATAGGACAGAAAGAGGGCAAGAGTTCAGCTGAGCTTCCCCAAACACATATGAAAAGTAGGTAAATGACCTGGTTCTCACCACCTATAAGAAATGACCTGATGACATGAAGGTTCAGTCAAGTGCTAGGTAAGCAGGATACCACACAGAGTTCATGCCCTTTAGTGGAGTAAAACTTAAATGATTCCTAACGCTTCATCCCGCCATAGCAGAAAAAATACTAAGAAAAAATCAGCTAATTTATGGAATGCTTATCTTTATGCAGCCCAGTGCAATACCACAGGCTTTTCTTTCTTTATCGTGACAGTTACTTTAAGTTCTGACAAAAACATGTTTTTGTAACATGCCCTTTTCTAACCTGATAAGCTTTTCAGCTCTAGAAATCCTTCTGGTTAATAAGGGTCATCAGCAGGGACTGAGGAGGGACAAAGAGGGGTTTTAATTTGAAATCAGAGACACCAGTGAGAAGCAAGACACTTGAGAAGTCTGGCAATGTTCATGCCATAGAAAATAACGGACCTGCATTTAAAAATTATAGCCCTATTAAAGCATGAAGATATTGCACTAAAGGTGTTAAAATAACCAATTAAACATGCAGTTTTACTCCTGCAAAAATACAGAGCATTTCTGTGGAAAAAAATACCACTGACAAGAATTCACCACGACTGCTAGAAATGAAAATAAATAAATAGCTTTAATTGGAAAAGGAATATTCCAGACTACAGTGCACAGTTTTTGTGGGCAAAGCGAATCTGTTAGCCAGTCTTTTAATAAGCCCACATTGTACTGGATTCAATTTAGCTTTTCTGTGAACATGGACATAACCTGTTAATAATTTAACACACCTCTGGTAAAGCAGGAATGCCGTAAATAAAATGTAAACAAATAAAACAAAAGCAGTGCTTTGTTTTTGCAACTAGATGGCAAATTAATAGAAAAGATTGCTATCACAACATCTGAAAATGCTAAACACACAGAAATCACAAGATCCAAAACTTCAGGTTCCAAGAGAGGTATTAGCTTTATCATATTGCCTCATACATATGACATGTTTTTTCTTCTGGAATGGTTTTTATGTTAAGTGTGTGCTCTCAGTGCTGCTCAGCAACACTGCTGTGGGAATTCCACTTTATGAAATTCTGCACTGCATTTCACTACAATTCTTTCTATACATTCATTATTTTCTATAGACAGAAGCAATGTTTATGTGATATATGTTCTGCACACATGATCAAGGAACATGAATGCATGCTTAAACCACAGCTTTCAAATGAGAAATTGTAGGTATTGCATGTTAGTGGCAAAAAATGTATTTATTTAAACGAAGAACTAGCTCATAATTGCATCAGGGGAAGAAAAGCACTTTGCATTAGTTAATCTACTTCAGCCTGTTACAGGTTTTACTTGTTGATTTTTCCAAGCTTTGTGCTGAGTGAAGGTGATGGAGGCCACAGTATCAGCCCACGCAGGTGTGAAGGGCCAGCTACCGGGGTCACCCACTGCTCTCCTGAGCTTCACTATCTGAGCCCAGGCCGCAGCACCGGCAATCTACTCCCAATAAATCTGCTACATTAGTGAGAGCAGCGTAGCCATGTTGGGCCAGTACCAGCTAGAGAAGGATAAACAGCATACACAGCATACTCAGCGTGCTAGAGTGGAAGACAACTCTTTCCACATTCCGCCAAGGCCGTCTGGGCTGCGGGCACCTCCAAGCACCTTCCCACCCAGAGGCCCCTGAAGCCTGTGCCCACGGGCACCGTGACACCCCAGCTCTCCCCTAACGCCCGGGGCCCCAGCCCTGCCTGCGTCACCCAGCCAGCCCAGCGCTGCCTGAGCCCTCTCCCTGGGGTGGGACAGCCTCCGGGGGCCCACCAGTGTGCAGGCCCCAGCAGCCAGCCCGGGCATCTTCTTCATCTGGAGCTCCCCCCGGACTATTTCTTTCACCCTTCCATCCCACTCCTCTCCAGCTAGAAGCAGCTTACGGGCCCGGGGAGGTCTCAGCTGCCAGCACATTTCTGGCTGCGTTTGTCACGCTCCCGCAGCGCTGCGGGTTTGTGGAGCCCTTTTGAACAGCCCTGGAGGCCGGCGCTGCTCCGGCTCTGAGGAAGGCAGGCTGAGAGGAACACAGGGATCTCTACGGGATAACTGCCCTATTCGTCAAGCTCTTGTTACCTTCCTTCCATAAATCTTTCCAGCTTCCTCTCCACACAGATGTAGCTCCCTGCCTCGGCCGTTAAACTTCTACAGAAAGTAAAGCTTCAAGTTTACTTACATTCTGCCACTTGGAGTAAAGCAAAGGATTGGTTACTAAAGAGAGCCCCATAATTTGTAACCATGTAATTGTATGTTACACCAGGGACTTCTGTTAACAGCTGAGTGCAGGCAGAGGCATGGAGCTGACATGGAGATGGGGGCTGCTGCTGATGGGAAGATGGGGGGAAAAGGAGGTCGAGGAGCGGGGGGGAGGCAGGAGAAAGGAGTGGTGCTGAGAAATCCGTGAATCCTGGACAGGCAGCGAGGGACAGCTGCTGGGAAGGCAGGGGGTGAAGACAGGCACCAGTGAAGAGGCTTTGTGGCAAGGCTGTGATGGGAATCCTGGCAGAGCCTGCTGATGTCAAGGCACCCAGAGGGAGAAGAGCAGGGAAATACAAGGACTGGAGCATTGGTTTAGTAGCTTGATCTGCTGAAAAAAAAAAAGCCTCATCTGCACTAGGACAGAATCTGGGAAGTCAAAAAAAAAGTCACTCCAAGTGTGTTGCGTCCTTTTTGTGTGATGCACATCTCTAGCAGATTAGGAAGAGTTTTAGACAACCCACAGTACAGGGGCACATGATAGAAGAAAGGCAGATAAACCCTTTGTGGAGGAGCTAGAGAAGAGGCAGAAAGAAGCTCAAGAGCTGCTTGCCTCCTGACCCATCTAGTCCTGGAGTGTCCATGCAGGGCTGTGATGGGTTCTTTTATACCAGGGTGAAGATGCTGTGAGAAGGTGGAGGGGCCACATGTAAAGACCTAGCAGGAAAGGCAGGACTTGACTGCAGTTTTGTGAGCCTTGCCAAACATTTGGGCTGAGCTTTGCCACAGGGTTAAAGATTTTGTGTTCCCTATATGGTGATAAGCTCACACAAGCAGCGCTGAAGGCACTGGAATATGTCTGCTTTTTCTTATTTCCTTTATACTATATGTCCCTTCCCATTAAACATGAAAGGATCCCATTTCCAGCTTAGGATGCATGAGTGAGAACAAGGCCAGAAAGATAAGAGAATTGTGCAAAACCTCATCCCTCTGGTTTTTATTACCCTTGTCATCTATCAAGAGACTGACTGCTTCTCTTGCTTTTGCCTTTTTTTTTTTTTCCTCCAGCATATTTGTAAATGTTATTTACTTATTGTCACTAGCTCCTTTGGGCTGTCTACTTTAATTTTATATCACAAATTGTGACCGGCAGCATTTTGTTGCTGCTGCTTTCTTTATTAATTTGTATCTTACTGCTCCAGCAACAATAAACAGTCTTCAGCCCTCCCATAATTTGTGCTCCATTTTGAATCAAAATCTCACAGGAATATTTATAGTATTCCAACCCCAACAGGGCTGGGAAAAGACTGTGGACATTGCTGTAGCTTACCCATACTTCTGATTCACATCCTGGTCCCTTTTGCATGGAGAAAAAATTATGCAAGAGCATCATTATCAGCACTTCCACATCTCTCATTGCATCACTAAGCATCACCATCAGCACAGTACTAAAAGATATTTACATTTTGCTAGCATTTAGAGTCTCCATAGTTCAGTAGGTTATATACAGCTAAAAATAATGTTTCACTCTTAAGCACTTCAGACCCCAAACTTTTTCTGAGCGTTGAGAAATTCAATTTTACACACAGAATTTCTGCTATTAGAATTAATATTCTGCTCATGTGAATGGCCTCGCCAAGTTTCTCTAGAGTGAACGTCTCAGTGTTTTATGTGCCACTGAATTGGCTATTTTTTATCTGTGAATACTGTAATGGAATTAGGGGATTGACTCTTTCCCTGTCTATTTAATACTCTCTTTCTGACAGTTGTTGCTGTCTATTCTCTTCATTTGGACCATCACACTATTGCCAACCAGACTATAAAGCTGAATGTGATGGTTTGATTATTAAAAATTATTGAAATCATATTCTCTTTCCACACTTGATCTTCTTTAATACCCATGTCTCTCCACAAATAAAATTTGTAAGAACAATTCTTAGCCCGGTCTTTGTGCAGTAATTACTAATAAAAGCAGTAAGAAGTATTTTTTCTGTCACAACAAACTTGTTTGTGCATGCAGAGTAGGTATTTAACTATATTACAGGATGTTAATCATGTCTCTTACTAGGGATGATGCAGAAGCCATATCCTATGAAGGGAAGTTCTCCAGACACATTTGGCTACAGGGATCCCCAGAAGGCACATGGTATTGCAGCAGTTCCAGATTTCTATTATTTTTCACTACCATGAATTTAAACTACTGTCTTTACAGTACAATATATTACATTAAAATGTAAACTAGACGTAACTGGATAGAATAAGAGGAAGGAAGAAAGGCCAGAAATCTGTGATATTAACCAGGATGAATTAACTTGTTTTCAAATGTGTTTAATACCTATAGGCTTGAGTTACCATGTCCTAAAGCACCACTCATTTTCTTAGAGGTATTAGTCAGGGTACAGGAGCTGCAAGATAATAATAAGATTGGATAAATGTGTCTGCAGCTCAGATCAACATCAGTTAAGCAAGAATCTGCCTGTCATTGTGTCTGCTTTGTATGCCATCACCGTTGATCCCTGAGTGCAAGGATTCATGGCATTATCACAGCTTCCTTCTGAAGACCTAAATGCTGGCTTCGCCAGCATTTGTTTTTTTATTATTACATAGTAGGAAAATTGAATGACTTGCGCTGCCCACACACACTGGCTCGTGCATTTGCACTCAGCGGTCAGAGCCAAGGGTTGTCTAAATGATACACAGAGTGATGCTTTGAAAATTCACATTAAAGTACGATCCCTCTCTCATTTCTAAATTACTATTCTTCCTACTTGCAAATGTATATGAAGCATCCACACTAGGAAACAAGGTTTTTTGCTTTAACAGGGTTTATTGTTCGAGTGAGGAATGTTTTTATCTACCACATCATCAATTTAAAGAGAAATATATCCCTCTCTGTAGGATTTGTTGCTCTAGAAATATGTAGTGAAAACATAATAAAAAGGCTATTAATGACTATTGTTTAATTCTTAGGGCCTTAGAGTAATTTCTGTAAAACATTATTACATTTTTATTGAACTTGTTCAGGGGTTTTAATAGATTTTAAGGCCAGAAGGAACTACTGAATCATTTAATCTGACCTCCTGTACTGCCCATAAAATAGCACCCAGTTAGTCCTGCCTTGAGCCCACTGCATTTGTTTGAGTCACACACATCCTCCAGTTTCAGCTCCTTCATTCTAAGGGATGCCTGGGTAGAGCTGCCTATCAAAAATACAGATGGAGGTCACATTTGAATTAGTAAGAAAAGAATCCTCAGTCTCCTCTCCCAAAGAGAAAAACAGACAGAAATTACTAGAAAAACAATTCCTGAAAAGTACTACAAAAGAGGGGGATATTGATTACCAAGATTCCTCTTAATAAGTAAAGTATAAATAGTCATCTGTTGTCCCCTAAGCCTAAACAGCCTATCCCTTGGCCTGAAGTAATTTTAGTGACCTAATTAGGTCACTAATTTTGAAACTTCCAGGTTTCAGCACCTCTCCTATGTTTGAGGTATCTACTTTGGTATAAAACAAATTGCCTAGTTTTCTTCATTAATTAATAAAGGAAGGTGATTCGCTCAGCTACAGACAACTGCATTTGAGCCAATGAGTCTCATTCACAACGACTTGGTATTTAGCCGTCAAAAGAAACAACAATTAGAAGACCATTATGTAGCATTTCTCTGCTTCATATGAAGCTGATAGGATCTTCAGTATAGCAAGTATGAGATCCTGAGGTAAGCTGCAAACCTACCTTCTTAAAGGGTCTGACAGGTATTGCTGTCTTGTCTAGAAGAGAAAGTAATAGTTGCTTATTTCAGGGTTAGAAGCACCTAACAAGTACTAATGAGAAAAACACTTGTCTGTCAACAGACTTCTTAAAAACAGAGTTCTGCAAGAAATAATTCTCTCTCAAGGCATTGTCAGCATCTACATGCAGGCATGAAACGGTGGGGTCAGATGATGCGGACTAAAAAGCCAACAATCCAGCAGTGACATGCAGTTCTGCATAGCCCTCGTTATCCCCCACCTTTGTTCACACCACAGATGCACATGAGTGATGGCTGAGCCCACTGACTGTATCCCCAAACTGGTAATGAGCCACACATCACCATAAAGTACAAAAGATGCCATAAGTGCCCACACCTTTGCTATTGTTAAGGAAAAAGCTGGGGAGAAGAGGAGGGAGAGTACATTGGCATCACCACATGGGCCAAATGTAGCTTCTGCTTGAAAAAGTTACTGACAAGCTGGAACTTGAGAGACATGAAGGTTATGTTGGAGGCTCTGCAGCAATATTCAGAAAGTTTGTAGTCACTGTGCAATATCCTTTCTTTGACACTACATGCCCAAAGTACTTAGTTTAGGTTTGGATTTCTCATTCACAGCAAGATCCCAAGGAGCCATATCCATCGATAATGCTTTCTTTTATCTCTGCTTGGTTAAAAGACTCCATCCTAAATAAGTCCATCTTAGTTATATATGCCATCATTAACTCCCATCTGTATTGTTACAGTGCATTTTATTTGAACATGAAGCAATCAGACCTTCAGAGACACACACCTACTAGCTGATTACAGTGAACAAATTACATTACTTTCTCCACTGACTCCACAAAGTATTGAATTAAGCTTAAGACTGCAGGTACTCCCCAAACTTGGGAAGTTCTGTCACAATGAAGCCTTACGTGGTAAGAAGAAAAGTTATTTCCCTGAGAAATAACTGCTTTGTGGCCTGGTCTTCAGCTCCTGAATCCCACAGAGCTACCCACAACTTCCTCCAAGGTGTATTTTGTACCTACGTAAAAATTTAAGATTCTACAAAAAACAAATCTCATGAGCACCGAACCCTCTTCCTCAGGGGTGAAGTGGGAGGACAAACCCCAAGGGACAGATGTTACTTATGGTAGTAAATATTTTATGATTTTGATGGATGTAAAACTGCTACTACAGTGGACATGTTCTAGCCATTGCCTTATCTGGTAAAAATTCTCATGTTTGGATGGATTAATAATCACATAAATTACAATAATTCCTCTGCCTTTGCTACATATTATACAGCTATTCTTTTCCTGTCTTTTATTGTACTTCTAGCTATGGGATGGACCAGAGAAAATACATGCAAAGTAATCCTTTCTTCCCTTAATGAAATAGAGGAAATATATACTGTGACTAACTTGCTCCTATCAGAAGTCATAATTCTAAAGGCAGACACATGAAGGGCAGATTTTGCCCAGTTTATCTCTGCTCAGGAAGGATTCCCTTCTCCCCTTTTTCTGCCAGACCACTCCTGAGGTTTATTACAAACTGAGAGATTATATCTGTAATAATATTATTTTTCTACAAGGTAGCGCCCACCAGGAATAACAGATTAAATAGTGTTCTGGCTTAGACAATTGTTAACACACACCACATGAATTCTTTCCTGCCAGCTTCAATGATTCTACCTGAGTGTTTACAGAGCCTGTTTCACAAAAGCACTCATTTACTTTGCAAGCCTTTTGCATATAGGAAACTGAGGGGGAATAATTTACCACACACAGAAGGATGAATAAAGATGTAAAACTTTTTCCATCTGTAAGGGACTGGTACTAGTTGTGAAGTGATTTGGGGGACATATCAGAGATTTGCAGGCTCCTCTCCCCCAAAACAGATTCCATGCTCTCCTCTTGGGTTTTGACCACCTTTAGGAAAGTGTTAGCTCCAAAGGCTGGATTTCAAATTGGTGAGTGATGAGGTTCAAGGCAGAGTGACTATCGGATGGGGAGGACTGTGAGAGGGTGACCTGACACCCCTCAGAGCGCAGCAGCCATGACAGCGCTTCCCAAAGAGCCATGGCAGAGGAACAGCAAGCACTGCTCCTGAAACAAAATAAATCAATGTCAGTGTCGTCCCTGCTAGCTCAGATGCACAGCTTTAAGCTGGCATATTTATTATTAATTATTATTAAATTTATTTATTTAAGTGTGCTTTGCATAGATAGACACTTTGACAGTCACCAAGGATTTAATATCTAAATTAGTTAGGACAAACAAATGCAAGATGAAACAACACTGTAGCAAAGAGCATGTGAGGGTATTACTAATCAAGAAAGAGAGAAGTAATTGTTTGAAGTGGTGGGTTATTTAAGCAAAGAAGAAGCCCTGGGTTTTAAAACCAGCCAATATAATCATTACAATAACCTAGGCCAATCATTTTATATGATGCAAAAAGCAAGCTGTAATGTCAAAATGGACATTCACTGAAATATTTCAACCTAGGTCTTGCACCCACCTCACAGGTGGGATTCAATTACAAGCCTTATCACCTATTTCCTTGATTTTTTTTTCTTCCCGATTAATGGAAAAAAACATTCAGAAAATGAGGACAAAGAAGTCTTCCTGATACAGGAGACGGGGGGATGTAGACAGCGAAGCACAGCAAGGAGAAAGGAGACAGCAAGGGAACAGAGCAAGAAGGGGATGACCCAAATGGACCATTCAGAGGGAACTGGAGTATGCATGCTCAGGTGAGAAACAGGCAGGGGATTCCTAAGGATTACAGGATGCCTCAGAGGATTTTAGTGAGCTTACTATTAAAAGGACTGGAGGTAGAAAGACAGTTGCAGAATTAATAATATGTGTTTAGAGTAGCTGAAAAGGATAATGACTATCGCAAAGCACCACTAGATAAAGAGAGGAGGAATGAGTAGGGTGTGAAGGCCAAATGAGATCTAAAATATCTTTGACTCTTTAATAAAGAAAGGCTTTTATCTTAGGTCTTTTCATTTCTAGATAGAACAGACCAGCAATTTATATCATTTTTTAGATAAAGCAGAATCCATTCTTTATGGGTGACTAGAATATATGTTTGAATCATTCCAAAAAAAATGACAAAGCTGTAGAAGAGGAAAGCATATGGACTCCCAAGCTTTGAGGATCAAGCTACTTCACCCTAGAGCATCATGTAGACATACCTGGCAAAAACAACTGAAAAATTACAGGAGAGTAAGAGATTTTGCAAAGGTCATTTTCTTGGATCTGTTACCTCTTAAGTGCATGCCTAAAAAATTCCTTACAATCTTGATCCTGCCGACCCCCTTGGTGGCCATCTCAAATTGGTGACCCTTAATTTTCTTTTCATAATACCAAAGCTGTGCTTTAGTAGAGGTTCCCTAAAGCCCAAAATGGCTCGTAAAACACTGGGGTTTATGGTTGTTTTACATCAGTCTGCAGATGTTTTAGACTGCATGTGAGCTAAGTCTGGCCTGTGAAGGGGTGAGTCCAACTTAACAATTTTCTTAGGCTTCAGAGAAGGAGCATTTAAGAACAGAAACCAAAGCTGGAAACCATAGGGCAAGTATCTTCAGTGTTTGCTACTCTGTGTGTGACATTCTGCTGCTTTCAGAACTACAATTCTTAAAATTGTCTTGTATGGCTTCAATACAATCTCTGAAATGCATTTTTATAACAAAGAAATACTGTTACCAGGATCCAGTGTCATGGGAAACAAGATTCTCAGTTTATGGGGCATACACACACCTCCCTTTCCTGCTTGTAGCTATGTAGCTCACTTTTCCCCCTGCAAGATGACTTGTGGCACCGACAGCAAATTCTGACATGGAAAAATGATGTCAGAGAAGCATTTAATCTCTTTTCACCTTTTTTTTATGAACTCTTAAGTCCTGGAAACAAGAACCATATCCATGTTACTAAATATCCCTACCAGCAATCCTATCTATGTACTATTGGCAAACAACTTCAGTGTGATTCCTTCAAGCGTATTTCTCCCATCATGCAGTCTCAAGAGCCTGCCTAAGACACGTTTATTCTTCTCTGTTAGATCTCACTCAAAAACATTTGAGACATTGTTCCCAGGCCCAGAACACGTTCCCATGGCACTGGATATGTTTTTCTCTGATATAGAATTCATATTCTTAATTATTTCCATCAAGAAAAAATGGAAATCTAAAAGAACCCACGGAAAGGGTATTCTAAGTATGCACATTTGCAGAAAAGCCCCAGGATTCAGGGGCCTTCTTTGTAATGGGGGAAAATAGTAGGAATAAAGATGCTTTTATCAACAAAAATAGATGGAGATTGTCCAAAATCAGAGCTAGCAGCTGAAGATGCTGTTAAGTCATTTTCCAGGTAGGGTGTGCAGGCATTTAAGAGACCCTAGTTTTATGCTTTGAGAAGATATAATCATAGGTAAATTATTTGCTTGGCATCTGATACCTAAAGAAAGGGTTCCTATTTGCTGAGTGTACAGAATGTCTGAATAGAAGTGTCTTGTGTGCTCTTCCTATCCTACTTTCATGTTACTTCCAGCATAACATGACCATAATATTGGCAAGAGACCCCAATGATCTACTTTGCAAACATTACTTACGAGGGAATTAGTAGCCCTTCATCTCTTCTTTTAGCCCCTATCTGCTGTTCCCATGCCTCCCACATCCTCTCCTGTGTTGAGAAGTCACATATTCCTAAAAAGAGGAGTATCTTCTGTCCCATTTTCACTCCAGTAGGACCAGCTCAATCCTCTGACCTAGAGGCCATGAAGGTTAGGTTGTGGACACTGGCAAACGAGGCCTGCTAGACCACTTGAGAACTCAAAGCATTCACTCTGCCTCAATAAATGATTGTACAATGCTACATGGCTGCACCTCGTTAATTCAGGACTTGCCTGGGGTCTCTATCACTTGCCTAATGCACACTGCAGTCCCTGGCCTGCCTTGAAGTATGAGAACCTGGAGTGGGATGCCATATGAAAAGATCTGAAAGGTGATAGCCACACTCAACTCTCAAATGTATTTCTTCCACTCATGAAGAATATACAGACAACCTACAGAAAACTAAGTAACATTTTTTAAAGAGCTAGTATATATCACGACAGGCTTCCCAGAGAGGCTGTGGAATCTCCTTCTCTGGAGACATTCAAAACCCACTTGGACCTGACTGTGCAACCTGCTCTGGGTGAAGCTGCTTCAGCAGTGGGCTGGACTAGATGATCTCCAGAGGTGCCATCCAACCCTGACCAGTCTGTGATTCTGTCATTCTGTGATCACCAAGTCATAGATCACTGCTTTCTAATATCGTCTTTGGTTTAATAAGTTAAATGTGATCCTTCAAATGCATTAAAAACCTTCATTTTATATAACCGGAGCCCATTTTGATGTCCTCCCCTGCTTTTAACCGTAGATCGTGCATGACACTTAATGTCTTGTACAACCAGTACCTGTAGAGTAACTGCTTTTTCACGCCATCCATAGTATATACATGTACAAGGGGTGAACAGAAACAGCCCACACCCAGAAAAATAATGGATGTAGAAGCTAGATCATAAAAAACAGGAGTTCATGTTTCTAAAACTGAGTAGCCCCAAACCTACTGGAGTACATTTAGCTTTGAGCACAAGCATGGTTCAGTAGGTCCTTGTGGTTACACTGATACTGGTGAATAAAATGGACCAGGGCCTGTCCTTTGGTCTTGAGGCCAATAATCACTGCACAGCACATATTGTAATAGCTTAACTCTCTTACTTGTAAAACAGGCTATGGTCAAACTCTGATTAACTCCATCTGGGGGAGTACTTGGTGTCCTGGGCCAAAGCCCTGCCAAGGACTATGCTGACCATTTAACAGCACACAGACCGCCAGACAGTGGTCAGGCTTCTCCCCTAGCCTTATTCCATTTTCTAATATAAGCTATAAACTATGGTAGTGTAGTACTACGGACATGACCACAGAAACTATGCAAGATCTCAAATGTGATGGTGGGTGCACAAACACACGGAGCTGTTCACAATAGATCTTACAGACTCTGCAAGCAATTGGAAAACCCCTATGTACTGCCACAGAGGTTGATCTAAGCAATTAATTCTGGTTTGTTTCTTTGCTTGATAGTGGTTAGGTCTGTTTTCAGGGGGAAAAATGCATTCTCCTGAATATTTCATGTTTGTAATTTATTTTCATTTCTGTAATTAGTTGTAGGTGCCTCTTTACTTAGACGCAACTAAAAGGAAAAAAAAGAAATTAATCTCTGAATAAACTTAGAAGAGCTATTGTTTTAGTTTGAAAAACAAGGGAGTCTCAAATGGACTGATTGAATTTTAAAAAATGCAATAAAAGGTGAAAAAGACCAAACAGCAATAATGGAGTTTTTCTGCCAATTGCAACTTGCAATAAAATCTGGTTTTAATGAGACAAAAAGTTAGGAAAAGAAAGCACACCGAAAAATTCTTAAGACCATTCTGCTACGAAATTTGATTCTAAAACCAAAACTTTCTTTGCAGACAAAAATCTGTCTTTAAAACATCTGCAGAAGGGTTACAGAAATAAATCAACTATAGCCAAAACAAGAGTTCTATAGTCGATACCACAGTACCACCTTGTGGGGAAGTAAAAATGGCCTCAGTACTGGCTTCTTTCACTGCACAGTTTCAGGAAATACCCATCACATAAACATAAAATTCTAAGACAAATGAAACAGACCCAGGCACCAGCAACATATGCGATGCATGATTTCTCTCAGTGTCAAATTACTTTTCCTGAAGAACCCATGTTCCAGCCAAAATCTTTCAGAAGTCTAATGTAAAAACTTCCTGGAAGAAAAATGTCTCCTTTTACATTTGCTTGCATTCTTTTCTTGACTTCCATTTGCTGCAAATTTATTTCTCTAGTTACACTGAATCAAGAGAACAATTGCATCAGGCATGTCAAATTCCTCCCCCACAAAATGCTTCATAAAGTTATGACATAAACAAACTAATGCCAGGATCTTTGAGATGACTTTTTTTTTATTGCTTTTCTGTGACTGATGTAGAGATTAGAGATAGTAATATTCCTGAGTACATCTGAAGAAATAAGGTTATCAAATCCTCAGATGCCCAAAGGGAACTATCACCTGCTTTTCTCCATTTCTTTCACATAGTGAAAGAAATTTGTATGATTAAGTAATTGCTGGCTGTCAGAAGAAAGTCACCCAGTCATCATATTTTAAGAGCTCTGTTAAATGTAATTTTCACACTTTCAAATGTAACTTCTTACAGGCATCTCTGAATTTAATGCCCCTAATAAAGCACAGCAACTAATTCTTTTTTTCCCAAGTGGTTTCAGTATTGGCCAAACCAACAGGCAGGCTTCCCTCTGCATTTTATCAATGGGCAGCACTCCGAACATCAGCTCTTCCTGACACTTCATTTTGGGGTGTCCTTCACTGGAGATCAACAGTCGGGTCAAATTGGGATAAACTGCGTCAAAGCATGCATAATAGTCTTTAATATAATGTTGTCAGGGGGTGGGGGTGGTTGTGGTGGTGTGTATTCTTTTGGGGCATTTTTGTTTTGTTAGGATTTGTGGGGTTTTCCCAATATAAACCCAAAGCTTAAACCTGATTGCATTCATGCTGTGGAAAGCCTCCCATTAACAGAAACAATGCAGGATCAAACCCACAAAACAAAACTGTATTCAGGCTTACTCTTCCACACAAAGCTGGGCTGTGAATTTAGACATCTAGAGCTCAGGGGCTGATCCACCTGCAGCTATATTCTACTGAGAGACGGACACTGGCTTTAGCTGGGCTGGGATCAGATCCGAAGGTGGAATTCCTCTCACTTCACTCCAAGTAACCAGAAATTAGGGGATCAGTCCAGTTGCCCATACATACCTATCTAGCACCATTTCAGATTCCCCAGGATATGCTTCCTGGACCTTCAGCTTGTGACTTATGTCACATTTACCAGCCCCATGCAGAGGTCACAGAAATCTTTGGGGGCCTCCAAAGTCACTCAATGGCTATGGGTGGGAAGCTGAATCAAGCCCTACGTGTCTGACTGAAGTCTGTCATATAGGCTTCATCTACAGTCAGCAGAGAGACATCTCCAAACAGTAACTCATCACATCCTAACATATACGTGTCTTCGACAGATGGGAAGAAAATACCCTCTGAAGATTCGTATCTCTCCTTGCTGACCAAAGGCACTCGGAAACCAGATGACTAACTTTCAGGTGATCATATTCTGCTGAGATGAATCCAAAACCTATGTACAACAGATTATACACTTTCTCCCTATTTGTGCATCCCGATAATACACTTTGGGCTGCATGTTGTACGTATGGTTTGGATAGTGTGATCTGAACTATAATTCACAAAAAACACAAAAAACTCAACAAAAAAGCCTCAGAGGAAGGTTTCCAAGCAGTCAGCTCAGGTCCCATCGTTAATGGTGGCAGCAAGTCCTGCCTTAGTCAGCTGCAGTATAAGCAACTGTGGTCTGACTGCCAGGCTGTGCTCATATGCAAGAGCAATGCCTCTGCACGCAGCTGCTCTTTTAGGATCCCATGCTTTATGGACCCACCTACGGACTCAATGCAGTCAGCACCCCTCTTCTCCAAAAACACATTTCAGCTGGCAGAAAGACAATATCAATGCCTGCCATGTGCTTTCCTCTCACCATGTTCTCCACCTCAGCAAACCAACACCCTGAAGTCATGGCTTCCACCCAGATTCCCCAAGTTCAATCGCCACATCCCTAGTCACCATCAGGGTGGATCTGTCACCCATCCCAGTACATAGTGTTCTACAAAATGCAGAGCTATGGCTGCTGCCTTCACCCAGCACACTTACTTGGAGTGCCTGCTGTGCCACTAGCCATATATGCCCCACAGCCTGGGAGGTCAACAGACTTTCTCAGATTCAAAATGCGCAATTCTCAAAGTTACCATTTCAGGCTGGCTTTGAATCTAGACATCAGCTATCTTTTGAGTCTTCCTTCACAATCATAAGATCTAGGCATTTAATTTTTTCACAAAACTTCATATTCCTTCCTTTTCACAAGACACAGGTTTAGATTCCCAAGAGGGCAAAGGCCTTTGGGTCTCATCAAGGTAAATGACTTAGACAACAAAATGCCTTAGCGAATTTGATCTACCTGACCCCAGAAGGAAACGATATATGGTCAGTGGTATCTCACTGTATTTCAATGCAGACTCTTCCTAGATGCAAGAGGAGAAAGCTGCAGAGCACCATGTAGCGTGGCCACAGCAGTGGTGAAAGTACTTTGCAGATGCACCTCTGCTCCTCCATCACAAGACACAAGGCACTGCAAGCTTCTCAACTTGACAAATTAGTCACTATTCTGAAATATTTGCACACCATGTTATTTTCAGGTTTTTAATTGCTCAGCTTTAATGTTCTGGTTTAGGGTGGTTTGCAAGGAAATCAAGCCAAATGCTGTGCTAGACTGACCAACAAGAGATGGAGGAGAAGCAAGGATCACCATTACAAACCCTTATCTAAATAGTTTAGTCACTGTGCAACAGACCAATTTGGCGCTGGATTCTCCACTGGAAGGAAGCATCTGTAGGTTAAAATTATCTCAAATCTTAAAGAAATTGAGCTTTACTGCAGGGAGTAAATTTATGAACTACTAGGTATAAAATAATAATGATTTTACATTTAGCAGCTTGACCTTCACTGAACAGAAATTCTCTCAAGCGCCATTAACATCTAACCTACTGGTCTGACACCAAAAGACAGATATATTTGTATTCACTGAAGAATTATATGCTTAATACTATAACTTGTTGAGGTTATGCTAAAAATTAGGTCTTAAATAGTTAACTGTCTCAGCACTTCTATTATATTGATCTTGCTGCTGAAGTACTGGCTACAGTAATGGCCTAAAGAACAACTGCCTTTATGAAACACTCAGTAACTGACGGTGGTCAGGTACCACCTGACTGCAAGTTTCTAGGGGGGACAGGAAAATCTCTGGTGATTTGTCACTTCCAGTTTTACACTGACTTTTGCTCCTATTCAATCTCATTTAATTGGGAGCATCATGTTTCTTGTGCTGCCAGTAAATCAGGTGACAACGTCCATATTTCATTACCAAACAAGCAATACAATGATATAAACGGCTTGCTTCCTTCTTCTGTGGCTGTATTTGCTTTATTCTTCCACTGGTAAGAATGTTATCTTGATTACGGATGATTTTGACTGACCATTTTTTAAGATACCTTCTAGAAAGATATACCATCCTAATGACCTATGGCAAAGCAAGTTAACAAGTACCTCTTTGAAAAGAGACAGATCTTTGTGATTTTTATTTACATTACAAAACACTGACTTTCAGCACATTGGTTATATAACATGTTGATCACACATCAATTAGAAGTATGATTATTTGATGGCATCTTTAGGTCCTCCATATGTATACACAGGCTGTTTGTGAAACACACATCCACAAGCAACCAGAAGGCAGAGCCACGCACAAGGCACCCCCGTGCACCCGGCCAGGCTGGAGCTGCAGGACCACGTTTTGTACTCTTGCTGTTGGCTACTGTGAACTGCACATGAACCAGGCTGCCTTCTGCAGAAATGTTTCTAGCCTGCTAGTGTACTTCCTAGAAATAGAGAACAGCCCAGGTTGTGTGGGAAAAGGAGGCTAGATGAGATTAGCTAGCACCCTGCCCAGTCACATCTTGAAAGCCTCCAGTGACAGGGACTCCACCACTCCCCTGGGGAGGTTGTTCCAGTCAATGATTGTTCTCACAGTAAAAAAATTCTTTCTTGTATCAAGATGAAACCTCTCCTGGTACCACTGGTACCCATTGCCCCTTTTCTTCTCCATGTGGCTCTTTATGAAGATAGCCTTCATTCCCTTTGTGGTCACCTTTTTAGTATTGGAACACTGTGATGAGGTCCTCTCCTGAGCCTTCTCTTCTCCAGGCAGAAAAGGCCTAACTCTTTCAAACTCTCCTTACAGGGCAGGTTCTCCGCTTGACTTACAGCTCTACCCGTTCCCTGTTTTCCGTCAGTTCTAGCTGGTATGAAACCAAAAACTAAGCACACATAGCATCTGTTCCTGTTTCTCATTTAAATAGCAAAACAGATCTTGTAGAACAAAAACGTTTTGCAAAAAAGTACCTCATCCACCGAAGCCTCAGTGTACGTGCACTCAGGCTACATTAGTCTTTGTTCTCATTATGTGATGAAAGTCATGAACAGTCTCGCCCCAGCTTCCAGTCTGCTGCTGCAGTGCTTTGTGGTACTACACCCACTTGTGAGTCTCGTGCCAAACGTACAAGGCTGTCATTTGCACCCTTTTCTAAAAGTGCTTAAAACTAGTACATACAAGAATTTCCACCACTTGCTTCGAATCATGCATGAAGCTTTAAAAGATGAAAAAGAGATTGATATTCTTTCTCCAAGAAATAAAAAAAAAAAGCCAAAAATCCCCCTTCCCTCCTACTTCAAAACAAGGCCTCACACAGGTACTTCTACCAACATAATTTTTACTTAATCTTGAGAACATACCAGTTCATTTCAATGTATACTCAGCTAAATTATATAATCCTAAAGATTAGGATAATAATTCGTTATATAATTTACACTTTTAATAGCACTTGTTTGGCCAACATGTGATTGGAAGAGAACTTCTTAGGCAATTAATACAGTACTCTGTATTATGATTGTTATGACAAATAAATGAGTTCACTGATCAGGTACCATCCAGTGAAGCAACTTTTGCACCAATGCCAAGAAACTTTTTTCAGGTTTCCAATCTGCATGCATTAATAAGATTCTGTGCCAAAAGAAGCTTCCTTTTGCTTAAACAAAATTTTTCCATCAGTACTGTTTACCTCCCCAGTATCTTCAACTTTCCAATCTCTTTTAGAAGAGGCAACATATATCCTCTCTGTCTTTGTTTTGCAGGATTAAACATGCCAAGTTGTTTTATTTTCCCTTCAGTGGTAGAACTCTCTTATCCTGACCATCTTTATAGCTTTTCTCTGCAACTAGTTTAGTCTCAATTAATTTTTCTTGGAATGCAGATAACTAACACTGCAAAGTCTTTCAGATGAGGTCTGCATAACTTTTTATAGCTTTATTGGATATATCATACAGGATGTGTCAAGCTTGCATTTTCTGGGTGCGTTATCTACAAGACTCACAGTCCTCCTAAAACCAGTTAAAACATGCAAGTTTTATTATTCTTCAGCTCTTCCCAGAGGTCTGTTATAGGATAATAAGATGTTATGCGTTCTCAAATTAATTCATGAACTTGCACTCCAGTATTTTAAATATTAGCCACTTTATTTCTCTTGTCCTTGGAGCTGTCTAATTTTTCCCATTTGATATTCTTATCCTCCTCTTCATTAACTATGTTGTCTAAACACATCACCTGTGTCACCAGAATCACTGTAACCCTCCTAATTCTCCTATCAATATCATTAATGAAATTATTAACAAGGTTGCTCTCAAAATTCAGTCATAACAAAAAAAATCCATTACTAACTTCATTCCATAACTCCCTTTTGATAGTCCCCATTGTCTTCTGACTACTCCCCCACTCTCCTTACCCACCTTCAGTTCTTTTAATGATTCTTATCATGTACAGCTTAATTAACAATTTCCCACAAGGCAATATATCAAATACAATCAAGATAGAATAGTTCTATCCATCCCCTTTGCCTAAAAATATCACAAAATTTATCAAAAATGATCTTTTGCTAATCTGAGATAATATACCTTTGATAAAAAGATGTGACATTTAATTCCATTTACCTCCATGCTCTTTATTATTCTCTCCCTCACATTTTATTTTAAGGCCTACTGAGAACAGATTGACACATACTTAAGATGCCTGGATCAGTTTTTGCACCTTTCTTGCTATTCTACTGTTATCTGGTATCATTTCTCCCTTTCTCTAACACATTTTCTACAAGAAACATCATGTACCATGTATTTCAGAGCTCTCACCTGAAGATCGGCCAGTCTATTGCCATCTGCGTCTCCTCTGAGTGCTAACTTTTTTAGTGTGAGTTGCCTGATACATATCCTGAAAAGGGGTCTGTGAAACATAACAAAAAGGCAAATATTGAGTAACTTTTAGTAAAGATCTTTTTCCCACTCGCCACTTGGCCAGCTCCAGCTGCTGATAACTGAAACAGGGGAAACACATCAATTTGGTTTCAGGACTGCACCTAGATCATATCTCACCTTTACTTTGCCCTTACTGCACAGTGACTGCATTACAGCTCTTTCCTAGCTCTCTTAGTGGTTTAGACTACAGGACAACTTTGAGAGATCTAACACACCTCAGATTAAGATGCAAATGAAGGTCCAGAAACAACTGTGACCATCTGAGTTCCTGTTACATTCATACAGAGAGCTTCTTTATCCTTTTACTGAAGTGAATACAGTTCCTTGTATTAAATAACTCACTTGTAGTAAAAACCTCACTTCTATTTGGCATTTAGCAAAACAGACAATGCATTTATTTTGCAAGGCTTTTATTACTTTTTTATGTATGTGTATGTATATATATGTATTTTATTACAAATGATAAGGCACACCAAATCTGAAGTACTTCATAGTTTTTTAGAAGACTTTACATAGTATGGGGAAGTCCTCCCAGAAAGGGAAAGTAGTAATAAGACAACAGCTATCTCAGTGTTATTTGGCAGAAGACACCCTTGTGCTGCTTGGCAAGAGTTTGCAAATCACTAATGCAAGACAGACTTGGTGAAATCACTGAGATTCACAGTGAAATCTGACACACAAGGTGTTGCAACCTGCTCTTGGGAAATCTTAACACAAGAGACTAAGGAGCTACATGAGAAGAGTGGATTGGGCAATAACTCTGCTATGCTGAGCAACAGGAATCTTCCAATATCATCATGGCGAGCTGTCCTCATGAGGTATTGTCACTGCACCTGCACAGGAACAAGAAGTGGGCTTCTCCAGGATCCCTCCCAGCTGGGACCTGAACTTGTACTACACGTGTTTCATGGTATGCTCCATGCCACTGGTCACCAGGGACCTGCTCTGGCCTCACATTTGCAAAGCAATGCACAAGACAGTTCATACACCGGTTCTTGTCACTCAGGCATCCAGGCTAATTCCTCTCTTTTTTAATTCTTGCAGGTTTCCTATGAATAGTGTGCATCCAGACACTTTCCAACACACAGGTGAGATGAAGCTGATGACTCACAACCAGTTTTACAGCTGGTGGCAAGTTCTTTAATCACACAGGGTTCCCACAAACTGAAATGACATAACTTCATATTTACAAGAAAATATTTAACAAGAAAAAAATAGAGTCTGTCTTGTCAGAAACCTGAATTATTCCTGTGCTTAAAGCTAGAAGGGAGCCTTTCTTCTTGTAGGTATGCCAGTTGTTGAGACCATCCAACACCTTCCACCACTGCTTTCTAGTATCATTATTCCATTGATTAAAACAAGATATTTTAACCAACTGGAAAAAAAAAAAAATTGCATATACTGAAAATACAAGTTGAAATCTTTTGAAAGAAGAAATCACATAACCTTTCTCTATATTAATTTAGATAAAATAATGCTGGTTTGGTCTTAAAAAAAAACTCTTACAACAGTTACATGGAGTAGTTTTAAGGGAGCTGAAGAGAGGGCAGCCAGGATAATGTATCTGTGCCTCTGTCTGTACTCATGAAAAATGCTGCAATCATAAGCTATATGATTCTACATATGTTGGACAAATTTTAGCTAAGATATGCAGACTTTATATTTTGCATAAGACCTACAGCCTCATCTTCTGAAAAAATATAGCTCTTAAACCTGCGCTATGACAGGAGCTACAAACAGCTCTGCAGCAGTTATCTCAGTTTTGAGCATTCACGTGCACTTTGACCACAGTACCCAGAGACTTCCAACAATCTTTAAGTGGTCACCTTCCCCGCAGTGTAACCTCTTTCTGATGTTAAGAGAAAGGTGACTGAGACCCAGAACATGGGCTTCCCAGGTTCTAGGTTTTTCTTCTAAACACAAGAGCAGCTTTTCTGAGATAAACGCAGCCTGTGGTGGATGCAGCTTTACTTTTCCTTTGCATTTCAAATGTGTTTGTTGAATAGATATTTAAAACATTCTGTTTTGGAAGCATATACGTTATACCCAGTCCCCAACACAGATAATTAAGACTGTGTCAGTCAGAAAACAAGAAGAAGTAACATCAAAATTACCACAACCTTAAACCCCCACCTGATCTTCACAACAGTGACATTTTGATGATGATGACTCTGTCTTCACAAAGCGAGCGCTCACTGTTTTTGAGATTCATATTTCTACATCAGTTTCTGAAAGGAAATGAACCTGATAAGCAACTACAATTGGAATGATCTCCTCTGTGCTGTTAATTCTAATAAAACAACAACAACAACAACCCCCACAAAGGTAACAGAAAAATATCACCACTAAAATATAAAGGAATGCAACTGTGTTGCCTGATATATATCCTGAAGAGAGGTCTGTGAAACATAACAAAAAGGCAAATATTGAGTAACTTTTAGTAGAGATCACCAACTGCCACTTAAAGCACCACCACCCACCCACCTTGCAATCTTTCTGAAAAGCACTGATGTACTTCACCTTCCCCAATGCCTAACATACATATCCAAAAACAGAAACAGAGAAGTTTTAAGTTCAGAATTCTTCCCAACAACAAGCTCAAGACCACAACTAGGTATCAAGAACAGCAGTGATAGATTTTCACACATCCTTTTTTTCTTTTTTTCCACCCATTCACTCTTGTTCCTTGGTTTCAGTTGTTGGCTGCCTTGAATCCCAGTCTTAAAAGTGTTGAGAACCAAATGATAGGTCTGGTTTTGATCTGCTCTGCAGTTTCTCAATACCTCAGAAATCCATATTCTTCATCTTCCAAAAAACAACATATTGCACACTCAGCAGCTGAGATGGTAGCAGCTGCTTACACAAAAGCAATACTTTCCTTTAAGAAGTTGTCAGGTCCAGTTACAAACGTGGTACTTTGTGACTCCATGTCACAGTATGATCAAGATGTGCACTATGGGTGGCTTTCATGAAAACAAAGCTCAGATGCATCTCTGGACATAAACAGGTGCTAGATCCGAATCATCAATAGACTACATATCTGGAGAGCAGTGGGGTCAAACCTATATACAATCTCTGAGAAACCAGGGCCTCTGAATAATACCATTGCTGGATGAAGCAGATACTAGCCATATTTTGCGCTACCTGGAACCTTCCCATGTCTAAGAGAAGCCTCTTTAAATCTTTCTAGACGAAATCATATCAGGAAATCAAAAAGCAACAGGCACTCAGTGCATTCAGGATATGAGCATGCTCCCCACGCACATGCAGGTTGCTCGGGTGATGTAATGGCACCAACCCAACCTGTTCCAGAGAGCAGTTTCATCTTGCGTGCAACACAGTCAATTGGTACCTGCATCACGATTGCTCGGCTGGGATTTCTGGATTGCTAGATATCTGGGAATCCTGGACAGATTACTAAACACGGCAGAAAAAGACAAGAGGGGAGCAAACAACCCAAAGTGACAGCCTGTCACACAGCGCAGTACCTTTGTCAGAGATACTTTCACTTTAGCTTTTTTAACAGCTGAACCATCATGAGAGTAGGTCACTACCCATATTCTTCCTTGATCTTCTCTTTCCTCGTTAATTGCTTAAGTGGCTTTCTCAGGCTAGCTCTGTAAACCAGTTTTGCCTCCCATTTACAAGGCTTCGTTGTGAGGTACAGACATTCACCGGCGTTTTAGTAGAGGAAGATCTAGGAAAGCTTACTAGATCTACTAAAATTACATACTATTAATAGGACTGTACAGTAACATAAGTTTTTATATATAGCCCCGAGGCTAAACACAGCGAAACGAAGCACAGCCATTTCAGTGAAACACAGCAGCTACACCCGCTCATCCCAGCCCCGCTGTGACCCCCTGGGCTGCCCTGAAGCCTCAGGCCCGGGATATTTACCCCCGTAAGACACATGTGCTGGCTCCGGGCAAAAGTGGAAGCGGGTACCAGCTGTGGGAAGAGTGGGCCGAGATCCCCGCTAGCTGGCGACTGGAGAGAGGAAGGGCTTTATGGTATATACGTTCGTTCCTGATTCCCATCCCCGTATTGCGATGCGTTTACATCGTTCCCCCCCCCCTCCCCCTCAGCCAGGGCCGCCGCGCTTCTGCTTCGGGGGGACACGCGTCCCCCATACGCAGGACGTCTTCCCCTGGAGTGCTATATAGACACGCGTATATATGATGAAAAGGCACGTTCAGCACCGCAGGCGCGGTGCCCCGCTCGCACGGCGGTAACGCACAGCGGGCGGCTGCCCCGGCCCCGGCTCGCCGCCCCCGCCGCGCAGAGTCACCGTGCAGCCGCGGGCAGCGGGCGCGGCCCCGGGACGCGCGGCCCGGG
>JAVJGJ010000059.1:4199522-4244859 GCA_035590215.1 Microhierax caerulescens
GTCGGCGCGTCCGGCCCGCCCGCCGCCGCTGGGCCGCGCAGGCGGCTCCTCCTCAGCGTCCCCCAGTCGCCGCCGCTGCCGCCTGGGGGCCGTCGGGCGGCTCAGCAGGCAGCCCCGGCACTGGAGCAGGCGGGGGCTGATGTAGCCGCACGACGGTGCCCCCTCCCCACACCCCCTGCACGCCCCCGCCGCGGCGCCGGGCCCCGGGGTCGCCCTCACCGGCGCCGGCCCCCGGGCGCGGAAGGGGCGGCGGGGGCTTGTCCCGGCGTACCTGCCCGGGGCTCCCCGCCGCTGCGGATGCTGCAGCCGGTGGCACCGGCGAACAAAGGCGGCGTGGCCGGGAGCGGAGGGGCCAGCGTGCTGCTGCCAGCCCTGGTGCTGCCTGCTGCGCTGTGGGGTTTTGTTTAAGCGGGATAGATTTATTCAGGACTTTCGTTGTGAAGTTTTCAACGCCGGTATGCCGCCCGCTTTAGTATGGGTGGCAAACAGTTGTCAAACGCTGTCACGAGAGGGAACTGGGAATTCTGATGTTTCTTTTGGATCTTTCTGTATGCGCCGGCTTCCTTCTTCGGCCACCTAACTGAACCATTGTATATATAATCATTGTACCGGTGTTAATTATTCACTAAATTTACAGCTTTAAATTTATCAGCTGTAAGGACGTACTGATCTTTTTTATATTGGGTTGTTGGGGTTTTTTTCTGAATATAGGCTAGTGATGTTGCACTCACGGGTCTGTAACGTTGCATTTGTGACTTGTGTGTGTTACCCAGGAAGTGCCGTGCAGTTACAGTGTAACAGTTGGAACCAAGTATTTCTTCTTCTGTAGAAAGTTTCTTAGCAAAGTTATTGCCTAAAATTCTTTGGGGATGGAATGGGACAGATAAAGTATAGAATTTCATACATACCTTTCATCTGTCTGGATTTCCTGTGAAAGTAGGATGGGTGTGATCTAGGATAGCTTACATGCTTAATAAAGGGCTCGGTAGTGTGCGTGTACCACAAGGTTTAACTCTCAGGATCACACAAAAATATTGCTTGTGTTGAATATTTTTTTTCCTTCCTCCCGTGCTAAGTTCTCATCATGCAGATCTATACTGAATTTGATGAGGCCAGCTTGTAGAGTCTGGACCTAACAGACATCCAAAACTGCTGAAACAGTCTTTGTGCCTTTATTGGTAGACTGTCTTTCTCTTTCAGTAATAATTACCCTCTTTTTAAGAAAGAATTTATGTGGAAACAAATTTAATTTTGTGTAGTAGCCTTTATAAGTATGCCAACCAGCATCTTATATTTTTAAAGTGGTTTGTTAGATACTGGTTTGTTTGTAATCATTAAGCTGGGCTCATGTAGCCTGGGAGAGTTCGTAGAACATAAAATCTTTAATAATCCATAGAACACCAGGACACTTCCCACTCTGTTGAGGTAGTGTTGTGGCAACTTTGGTTTTCACCAGAGGAGACACTGGAAATTCTCAGAAGGCAGTATCTTCCAAAAGATTGCCTTTTCCGCTTTCTATGAATATGGCAATCATGAAGATTATTGGCCGTGTACATCTAATCATTCCTCTTGCCTTCATGTATCTAGCTGTTCTGAAGTGAGAAAATTTAATCTTTTTGGGAACTGAAAGTGTTTTTGTATTTGATAATACGCTGACATTTTTGCAACACTTATTAATGGACAGGGATCAAATACGCTATGGGAGAAATGGCTTTTCTCACCCGAAGGAGAAAGTAAAGTAGATAGCAATTTATCCATTGTAAAAAGGTGCCCAGTGAAGGCTTATAGAAGTGAGTGGCACATCTAATATGTTAGACATAGCACTTTGGATCAATAAAATGCTATACAGATCTTGAATCTTCACGACACCCTTGGGAAGGCTGTTAACAAGGATTATCTTGCTATACTGCATGCTGGAAATGTGGAGCTACGTAGTGTGTAATTGGTTTATCTAGAATTTATTGTTCTAAGGTTTAGTGTTCGAAACATGCCTGTGTCCTACATAACCTGCCTAGCACTCATAGAGACAGGACTATATGCACAAAAATCTATGTAGAGACGATGCCTAAGCAGTAACTTGTGCTTTACTTATGTGATTATGTTGCATTATCCTTAAAGCAGTATCTCTGTTGGAGATGACAAAACTCCTGTGGTATAAGCAGGGGAGCTCTGACAGTGTTCTTTCTCTCCATGAGAAAATCTGATGGGGGCTGTTGTGGCATTTTGAGTTATACTCAGTGTACCTGTCCTACCAGAAATTCTTATGGGCAGTGGAGATACCATAGCACTGAACACTGTCTCAACATCACCGCAGAGATGGAGAAGTAAGATCTACTTTACGATAAAGCAGGTGAATTAGGGACCGTACTTAGACCTTGCTTTTGTCAACTGTGGGTGTTGACCTCTTACTCATGATGCAGTTTCAGCATGGTCAACTTTGGAGTCATAGCAAAACCAATGTCGTTTGTGAGGATTTTCTGTTCTCTCACTTCAGGCTCAGAAGTTTTCAAGGATTCTGAAATGGCTGTAAGGACTTGAAATGGCCAGATTTTAATATGCTTGGCAAACTTCTGATGTTTCAAAGTGGAGTGTCAACAGATCTACATTGGGAACTCAAATGAATGCTTGTATAATCATAGCTTTGCTGTTGTATTATCAAGGCTGTCTTGTCAGCAGATAGCAGTCCCACTCTGCCACTGGTATATTAATAGATATTGAAGTTCTGGAATACTTGTGAGCCATGAGTCCTTGCTAATAAATGTGAGATCTATAAGTGCACTTTCATTTAGGTTTGGCTGAACTCTACCTGATAATATCAAGAATATATCATATTTTGTTTTAGCTTCCATGTGAGTAACTATTCTGTAGTGTTACTTCCCACCAGTCAAACATGTCTCCAGCTTCAAGCTGCCTTTTCATTATTTAAAGTGCTTAGTTTGAAGTAAAATATAGAGGTGATTATTATGGATGAGTTGGGAGTCAAATCAAAATTGATGTGGCACGGTGGGAGCATCTTCAAAATGAGAAGGGGAAAACCAACATAAACTTGGGTTCAATAGAAATGTTCCCTGCTTTACCATGTGATTTTTTTTGAGTGTGAGAATGTCCTCTCTTAAGTATTGAGGTATTATATAGACGAAACATTAGAAACTGAATAAATAAAATGACAGAATAAATCTGAAAACTTAATGTAACTGAAATCAAGTTGCCATTAAAAAGCCTAATAGCCCTATCTTAAAATCTCGTATTTAAATCTAGCCTAAATGCTGCTGCTGCTGCTTCCCAGAGGAGCTTTCATGTGTAAGCAGTGAACAGACTGGTTTTGAGTTGTTCAGGCAGCCTGCTCCCTGCCACTCTTTCCTGAAAATCCCACAGCCCTTCTTCTGTCATGTAACTTGATAATAGTCCCATACGTGACCAAAACTCAGATCTTTTCAGCACATGGTGTGTGTAGCATGCCTTGGATTGTACAGCGAAAAGGTGCATGTCTAGTCATGTGTTCTGCGGCCCTGCCTGGTCACTGTCCAATGTAGCCAGGTTGAAAGCCATCACTATATTTACATAGTTGCAAGTTACTTTTCAACAGTCTGAAAGTGTAAATTATTTGAAAACTGTTAACGCTCTGCTGGTATACTGTAGTACACACAGAAGTTTATTTTCAACAATCTAATTTGAGCAACAGTGGTTAATTCTAAGGGTATTTAGGATAATTTTTCTTTAAGAACAGGTAAAATTTCTAAATACTTATTTTAGAAAACCTGCTTAAGGTGATAGCAACTAATGAGATGCAATTTATGGCATGTTCACCTAGCTTAGACGTTTTAGAAACAGTTGAATAATTTCATTAACTGTCTGAGAAGTGTGCTGAGAACTGCATGTGTTCCTTGTAATTATGGAACAGAGCAGTTCCGAGACAAGAGAATGAGGAATACAGGAAGGCAAGCAGGTTTTGCTGACCTTTATAGTAGGTAACTTTTTAAAAGTTAATGAAAGTGACTGATTATGTCCATTACACTACAAGGTAAAGTGGATTTGCTTAAGCTGCTGCAGAACTTGGAGTAGTTACTACCTCTGTTGTTTTTACATCCTGGGGGATTGTGTCCCATTATAGAATACTATCCTGCAAAATTGGAAGAAGTCTGGACGAGAACTGCAGGTGTGATTTGAGATCTGAACAATATTCTTGGATGTCTGACGTGAGTACAAAAGACTTGGTTCTCAGGAGCCAAGGGTAGTATCTAGGAATCTGTTTGAAGTCAGATGCATCTACAATCTCTCAGCCTTTTTCAGAAATTAAGACTTCAAGGTGCAAAAATGGGGATCCAGAAAGGCAAAAAAATTAGTACATGGTGAAAACATATGACAGAATTTTCTGTGATTTTACTCTAAATACATTTCTGATTTAATTCAAATCACTACTTAAATTTATTATAGTTATACCAGTGCAAGATTCTCTTCATTCATCTACGTAAGAAAATAGCTGAAGTGTCAGCTGGAATGTGAATTATTGGAGAATTTACACAACACCAATTTTACATGGATGAAATTTAGTGTGCAATAAGTATTAGAAGATGGCTAATAAGCTAAACTGTTGATGTAAGACTTTACACTTATTTGTACACATGCAGATTTATTCAGTGACTCAATTTGCGTCCTGTAAAATAAACTTATATTTTACTTACATTTTACCCTCATAAAAAATGCATGGCAAAGAAACCTCACAGGCTTTTCTGTTCCAGTGATGAAAGCAGGATTTGTATTTGTGAGATAATAATAAATTTCCATGTCTAATGCAGCAGCTAAGGTCACAAATGAGTGACAGTGTAACTGCTACCAGAAGCTGGGGAGGAGGCCTTTCCCTAAGAAAAAAATTAAAGCAGAACAAGCTTCACGTATCCTTTATTTATCCCACCCATGGATTCTAGCAGTATTTTACTGACTGCAGAATGGTTATTTGTTTTTTAAAGACCAGTAATTTTAGACTGCACCAACCCAGCGGGCCCAACTCATGTTGGAATCCTTCACCCTGAGTGCCTCATGACCCAGCATTTTCTGTCTAAAACTAGAATCTCCTGTCTGGGCTGCTGTAACAGAACAAATTGATTCATACTAGAACATAAGACAAGTGTTTTGTTAATGTTTTTAGATTACTGGTAATTAAAATTAATGCAGTTGTTGAGACTGCATTCTCAAATATAAAAAAAAAAAAAAATAGTGTAAAAGACTATCAGTGTGTAAGAAGCTGTAATGAAAGTATAACCTGATAAACGGTTATCTTTGCTTAAGATGCACGCATTTCTTAGAATGAGTGAGCTAGCAAAATGCAAAGAGCTTTCTTGTGTGTTTAGAGCAAAAGAATAATATCTGGAAACACCCATAATTTTAGGAACATACATGATGGTACTTTGATTCTCCATAAACATGTTCTGAAGAAGTTGAAAAGAGAATGATTTCTTAGAACAGAACTAAATTCAGGTAGCTGAGACACTAAATAATAACTGTACAGTGTTGTGCAGCTCTAACAGATGGTGTCCTAAATATGGACATAGTTTGTGGCAAGCAGAAGTTATGTGTATTTATTAGGAATACTAGTTGATTTTTAATAACTAAATATTTTTGTCATCAAGAAATATTTTTCCCTGTGGTGTTTTGCATAAGTTGAAACTTGGAAACTAAATCTAAACTCGGTTATTTTGTTTACTTAAAGTTAGTGAGATCGCTTATGGGCATGGTGGGTGTGTGGGTGTGTGTGTGCAGTTTTTTGATTCGTGGATTTTTTCATTGCTGTATGAATCTCAGAAAGGGAAAGCAACATTTAGAACTGAGTTGAACACTGGTACAAATAAACTTAACCAGTCAAAGAATATAGCTGTAAGAATTGGCAGATCTAAACTCCTTCCTAAAAGTGCTGCCAGGGTATTGGCCACAGTCATTTGTGGCATGGGGCCGATTTGCTTCAACCTGCTTAATAAAGCATAGCACACAGAGGAACCAAAGTTGGAATTTGAGGCTGGTTGAATGAGTGGTAGAACATGTAGGCATATATTTTTAGGGGCTGTAAACTGTTGTTCATGGCTTCTTTCGGCATTTTTTTGTTTTTTATATATATGCTTTCCATATGTCTTACAGGCAGATGTGTGAAAAACTGCAGATAACTAGTATGGTTTACTGGTACTGCTGGAACTGTGGTAGACAGAAAGAATAGAAGGAGCTAAATTTAAAAATTTGTTTCTGTTTTTACATAGCACTGTAGAACACCACCACCACTCCCCAACATCTTGCATTGTATCTGAAGCTGTAGAGATCCAAAAGTTCAGTTTGCATAAACCTTTCATTTGTAAATATACCAGTAACCAAAGGGACATAGATATTAAAGACAATATAGAGGCTGCTGGCTGTTTGGAAGTGTGAGTTTTGTTGGATTTATGTTGTGGGGTTTTTTTGGGGTTTTTTTTTTAACTTCTAGTCTTGCTTCCCAAAATCGTAAACAAACATGTTATGTAGATACTGCAAATAAATTATGAAGGCAAATCTCCAAAGAATACTATATCTGCTAACCAGGGAGCTATTATATTTTATTGCTTATATATCTTACATATCAAGCAAGGTTTTTTTAGAAAGAAAAACACAAAGTATTCAGCATGCAGAGCTAACTAACATGGAAAGTTCATGGATAGAGATGAAAATTTTGCATGTTTATACTTTTGAGTGAATAGAAAACCTGTGTGGTTCATGCAAAGTTGAAATTGATTCTTCCAGAGTTTTGACATTTGATAGGGGAATAGGGTGCATCTGAATAAACAGAGATGCATTTTTCTTGTTTTACTGAGCATGGGGAGGGGAGTATTGTTCACATCCCTTGGGACAAAATGCATCCTTAAAGTCTTAACATAACAGCCTCTATTTCCCACATGATTTCTAGTCTACATTCTTACCAGTCAGTATAGTTTCCGTACTTATAAGTCAATATCATATATCTTTGTTTATGTGCAGCATTTGATACTATTTGTACACAGAGGCAGAAGTGATGTTTGTTCCAGGGCTCTTGTGTGGTTCATATTCTTTAAATAAGACTCTAAAGACATTATCTGGAAAACATGCAAACGTCACTCTCTTTCGCCATGTCATTTTGTCACACGGCAAAACATAACCTTTTACTGGTATGAATTTTATAGGTAGAAGAATAGATCTGTATAAACTTTTCAATTTTTAAAGTTCTTTAAGCATTTCTGCCAGCGTAAAATGTGTCTGTGTCAGGTACTAGCCGAATGGTTCTTGACAAACTTAATTCTATTCTGTAGAAAAGCAGAAGCACTGGTGTTCTATTTCTAAATGTGTCATCTGCCCTATATTTTCCTTTTTTTCTTATAGAAGATATTTAGAGGGCCAAAATGTTTTACGAAAAGAATGTGTTTATTTTTAGATCATTTTCCAAACATACACGGTGCTACAGGTCAACTGCTGTTTATTGATTTGTTGTGTCAATAGTTCCATTAACTGTGCTTCATATAATTCAGAATATGCACTACTGTCCAAACATATGGTGTGGCACCAGCAGCAGGGGACAAGAAGGAATGAGCGTGAAGAAACTAAAGTTCAGGCAGAGCCTCCGTCCTGTGCTATTAAGTTACTTAGTTCCAGCACACGGTGTTGAAGGAAACAACGCAGTGTTTAAACCATTCTGACAAATTCTAAGACTTAACTCCTTTAAAGAATAATTTCAGTGAAAATTCAAAGGAAGAAAATTAAATATAAGTGGAATCCACCACAAGCTGCAATCTGTTGATCTTAAGGGATGTTTTTACAATGACTAAGATACTTTTTCCAGATTAAATTGGAAAGACATACTGGGCTTTCACATATGGTAAACTTCAAGATTGTATCAGATCCGTCACTGCTTCTGACTGTTGCTTCTCTCATATGCTGTCCAAGAGGCTGAGCTGCTTTAATGGAGGATCAGCTCTTCTCTGTTTTCCCTGTATCCTAGGTAAATATTCAGTGCATTTGTGTCCTCTTCTCAAGTTCAACCCTCTGTCTAAGCAGGCACCATGTCACTGATAAATTGTTATGAAACCTCAACTGAGTAGTCATTTATCAAACTCTTTTTACCAACCATAACTTTTTTATATCTGATGGTCTTTCACAGCTTTCTGTTGCATAATTAAGATTTAGATTACGTGGTAAAATTTTCCTCATGGTGCCTGACACTGATTTTATATTATTTTTCCTTTCTCTCCCTTCTCATCATCAGAACTTCATAAAGTGCTTCTTATTCTTGGAATTTATTCCACTTTTCAACTTGAGCCCAAGGATTGTGACATTTATGGCATGATGTAAACCATCACATTGGGCAGTGTACTCATTTATTTTAAGTTTCTTCATTGTATAGAAAAGTTATTTAAAAATATGCCAAAATTGAAAAATAGTGGTTTCTGTAGTATATGAACTGAAAATACATGTACCAGTTCTTGATATTAAACTTGCTTATAGCCATGGATTTATTTTCAGGGGAACAATATGCAATTGTATTGGCTTACAGGCTAAATTTGACCATGCGGAATCAAATGCAAAGTACTTGGTCTTTCTCTTTTTAGTTATACCTGTAATTTTATTTTTACATACATGAGAAAAATAAATGCATTTAATATATAAAAATATGTAGTATATATTACATAGTCAAAATGTTAAAATGATACCTGTAATACATATAATATTTTTGTAAATATGGGCATATACAAGTTTTTTTCAGCAAGGAAAGATATGACTAGCCAAAAAGCAAGCCTGATCCATCACAAGCTTTTGTAAATGATTCAGGCTAAGTAAAAAAAGAAAAAAAGGTCAAATTGCTTCATTAAATTTTATCAGATATATCAGTACCAATCTTTTAACTGAAGTATATTCACTGTTTTTAAATAGCAGTTTCTTTTTCCACATCACTGAATTAAATGTAGGAGAGGTATAGTCAAAAACTGTGAAAGAGTATGGGAAAAGGCACATTAGGAGAAGGAGCATCCTAAAAGGAGCCTCACCCAGTGTGGTGCCCTAAGTCCAATCGTGTCCAGCTAGGAGAAATTGTTATATGCACACCTCCTTTTTCCTAAGTGGAGGGAAGAGTTCTCCCCAGTTACTTGATCAGTTTGGGTACATTCATGTCATGGGGGAGCAGCAGACCTGGAACTGAATTGCTGCTGCCTGGGTTGCTCTGTGGCATCCTTGCCTTGTAACTGTCTGTCCAATTCTTGTGCCAGTAGAAGGTGGGGAGCCTACCAACCCCAAGAAATTGGGCAATTTTATTCAAAGTGTGATTTGAGAGCAAAGAGGAAATGCCAGGGGAGGCTATTTGGGACTTCTAAGTCTTCCAGTGACTCACTGTTTCTGCTTTGTTTATATGTACTATTTTTGTAGGCTGCTTGACTATCATTCATACAGCTTGGTGTTCAAAACCTAAATTCGAAGCCAAAACAAATTAAAAGCCAAGAAAACAGTTGGTGTGCATTATGTCAAGAGAGGAGTCAAGACCCCTATACTGCAGCTGGGGGAGGAGGTTACAGTCAGGGTCTCTTTGTGCACTGGATGGGCAGAATGAGGCATGTTCTCTGGATCTGCTATGGATATCTTGTGGTAGACCAAGTCTATGAACCACTGTTGTGGATGGTAAAGGTGAGAAGCTAGGAGGTCCTGGAAGGCTAAATGTGTGCTGTAATGTAAAAGAAAAAAATACTTCTTTGTGTTAAGGAAAATAGAAGAGAAGATTGCTGTTGATCACCATCGCCCGGCATCCATCTCTTATATCCAAATGTAACCTTTCAAATGAGCATACTTTGCCTTTTCTTATCTTTTGTAATGCAAAATCTTGATTCTTTTTTTAATTTATATTTTTCCTCTCTACAAATTGGGCCCTTGATTATAGATTTTCTTGTACTCATAATGAAAGTTTAGCAGGTCTTGAGCTATGCACCTGCAGCTTTTTCCCACCCCATTCTCAGGGGAAATCAGCTTCACTATTTATTTATTTATTAGGAAAGCATGTCGGGAGAACCTAACCCAAGTATGGTTTACAGAAATTATAGTCAATTTCCTTTGACACAGAGCCTTAACAAGTGCAGTCTGGTGCTTGTACATTCCTGCGAGTTGCCTTCTCTGGATCAGCACTCTTAATTTATGTTTGGGATTATTATTATTACATTGTGGGGCATCTCATAAAAAAAAAAAACAACAAAACAACCCAACCAAAAAAACCCCCACAAAAATAAAACCAGGGAAAAAAAAAAAAAAAAAGAAAAAGGAAAAAGAAATAATTATGAAGTGTTATTTCCTAAAAGGATGAGGACTCAAGCAGCAGGCACTCTGCATTGTTTCAGCATTGGGAATGTGTGGTTATTCACTGATCTCCTACAAACCATACTTTTCTTTTAAGAAACCATCCTGTTAAGGATTGAATCCACTAGTGAACATGTAAGAATCAGTTTGCTGTTCATAATGTGGATGCAGTATTACATTTGAACATTTTGTGGGTCCTTTAATTATGTTGCATCTCTATATTTAAATTTTTAATATCCCTTCCCCCAATAATGTTTTCTGGGTTTTATTGGATAAAGTCATAAATAACTATGACTTTCTAGTGAAAAGCTTTGTAATTTTGGGAAGTATGTTTGTCCATCCAAAATAACATTCTTGGGTGTGCATTACCTATTTAAGGAAGACAGTAAAATTAAATTCTGCCACAATGAGCTGCTGGGGTAATCACATTTATAAATGTTTCACTCCGCCCTCTCCCTACTCCTCTTCCTTATCCTCTTCTTCTCATTCACCTTCCAAAAAAAGTGTTTATTGCGTTAGAGGTGTCTGCGTTGCTCCTCAGAATACACATGATAACTACCTGAAATCAAGGACTAGGAACATGAGCAGAGAATGCTGTTAAAACCAATGGTGAAGAAAGGCTGCTAGGGCCAAATACAGCATCCCAAGACCCACCCACCTAGGCCCATCCTTCTCATCTGCTGTGCCTTGCATTTTTTGGAGATGGAGGAGCTCCTATCCCTTAGCTTTCTCTGTGCCTTTGTGTGCCTTCCATTTCCTCATCCTCACTGCCTTTCTTTTGAGCACATGCATAACAACTTGCCAGTCTGTGCTTACCTGTAGCACCTAGAGTCACTGTTTTGGCGACACTCTACTTTCAACTTTACATTGCATATGCATGTTTTGTTGTTATTTCTGTATGTTGCCATTTTTCCCCTGAAGAACACAATTAAAAGAAGTGAAACGTCTGTTTACCATAGTTTATAACTCGCCAGTAAGTGAAAGTGACCACCTAGGAAAAATACACTTCTCTCTCCTGCTTTCATTTTTTGTGCTTGGTTTCAAAGAATGTAGTATGCAGAAGCTGCTATTACTGCTTCTGTGAAGTTACGGTGGAGAGTTACGGCTCTTGTCTGGTTTTGTATATTTTTAGGCAGTGTTAATTCCAAATAAACTAGAAAGCAAACTTCAACAAAAATAGAGAAAGCTTAGTTTATACAGATACTGTGCTTATTTGGAGGACTCTCAGTAGAATTTACTGCCTTTACACTGTTGAGGCATCTGTGAGAAAATTAGAGGGTAGCCTTGAGCACACTGAACACCTCATCCCGACTTCATCATAGGCCTGTGTAGTTGTTTGCATATGCATTTAAATTTCAGAAGTTTAAATTCCTGTTGCTAGCAAGAATCAACAAATACAGCAGATAGATTTGACCAGGGAAATTATATCTATAAAAATAAATTTGCTGTCATTGCCCTCATTTTCTTCTGAGCAAATCTTGTTTGAAATAATTAAAATCTTATATTTCTGAAATATTGTTACTGCATGTTAATAATAAAATGTTTTGTATGTGTCTTTTGCATTTTGTTCTTCTGTAAATGATCTCCAGAAGAAGCTTAGCTAAGCACCATTTATGCTGTGACAGCATAATATTAAATTGCTGCTGCAAAACTCAATTCTGTGTGTCTTCAATTTTCTACATTAAATTTATTTTCTGTTTGTGAAGTCCTGTACAGCAAATGGAACCATTTCAAGTTTTAATTCAAGTGTGTGATATTTTATTCTAGGTTGTTGGAAGAGGAGCCTTTGGTGTGGTCTGCAAGGCAAAATGGCGAGCTAAAGATGTAGCTATTAAACAAATAGAAAGCGAATCTGAAAGAAAAGCCTTCATTGTAGAGGTACAGTATGTTTGCTGGAAAATACGCGGCTTGGTAGAGCTTTTCTTAAACTCATGGGTGCATTTAGTGTACTAAAAGCTATGTCTGTATTACAAGGTAAATGCAGCCAGTACAGTACAGGCCTAGAGCCTTTTTCTTGCTGAACAGGACACCTGTCAGGGCACATTGCAGCTCCTTTAGTTCACTTCCCATAGAAACTGGAAGGCAAGGGGGCAGAGAGGAGGGCAGGCAGGTAAGGACATGCCACTTCCTAGATTCTGTCCCGTTTTGGAGTCAGGGTGCAGTCAAAATACCCAAGAGCTGATTGATGCTTCCAGGGGCTACAGTATAGGTTCTTTGTACAATCAGGTCTATATTTGAAACTGTTTCATACTTTTTTTCGGCAGTTCTAGTAATTTCTTTTTATTATTATTATTTTTTATTCTTATGTGTATGTTTATTAGTACACGTAACTCATTTAAGGGTAATCACTCTTTCCATTCAATGTCTATTTCAGAAAGACCTTGAGTAGTTCAGATATACTGATAAACTTCCCAAGATATGTAACATATTCTAGAATCAAAAGTATCCAAGTAATTTAAATGAGATGTATTGTGACATGCTGCTTAGTATTTAGTCAGTAAGGATCTAGGATGTTTAAGATACACAAAACATGATAAAAATAAATATCTTAAATTGGAACTAAAAATGTAATACACTGTAGGGTTAAAGGAAGCATATTTGTAGTAGGCTTCTGTGTGTAAATATTTATTTTTCATTACCGTGGGAAGTTTTTAGTGTTGTTAGTCTGGATCTGACTTAATACTGAGTAGACCTGATCAGCATTTTTTTTTGTTCAAAACAGAACTGAGAGAATTCCAGAAATACTTCTGTAATTACTGGGATTCAGGAAACCCTACACAGTGCAAGCATCAGTTGTAATAGTAATACTCCATTCTGGTTTTTTACAATTTCTGAAGCATACAGAAAAAATAACATTCACTCCCTAGATGGTGAATAGCATAAGCTGCCTCAGAAGTCTGTATAAATTGGGGAAAAAAATCCTTTTCCCTTCCCTCCTACTACCCACTGGTAAAGAAGAATTCAGTGCAAAATAGTCTGTCAATACAAGCAGCAGCAGGTTCTTGGAACTATGTCACATTAATATTAAACTGGCTGGCTTATTTTATGGGATTGTGGGGTTGGGGTGCTTTTTTAAACAGTAATTATATTGTGAATAAAGCCAGTATTATTTGGATTGTTTATGTAGTCAGACAATCAGGATTCCAAAACAGGAGGCTCCAGGAAGAACACCAAACCTGTAGAGGTTGCACAGTGCTTATGACTTGAGTGATTTTACTACACCATGAAAAAAATACTTTCTTTAAATTTGATTTCTTCAAGATTTCTTTTAAAACACAGTTCCAATTAGACACAAACCTAATTACATAAATTAAAATGCAAACAGGGACATCAGTCTTGTAATTCCTAAAATCACCATCTAGGGTCATGCAGACATACAAAATGATTGCTGTTGTGGTGTATGAATTATACATGTGAAAATAAAGCATTGGCCTTTTTTGTCCATGGTTTGAAATGAAGTGTGATTTGTATTGCAGCTTCGACAACTGTCACGAGTAAACCATCCCAATATTGTCAAGTTATATGGAGCCTGTCTAAACCCAGTAAGTTATAGCTTTGTCAGTATGACAGAAGGTGACTAGCTTAACATTTGCAAGCATCAATGCATAAAATGTGTTTTGTATACAAGTGTGTATTTTACATATATTTTGTATGGTTTAGCCATAATAAGGAAATACACAGATCTGTAGGTTGGTTGATACTTTCAGGTTTTTGTTTTTTCTTTCCCCTGCTATGAGAAATAAATTCTTTCAAGAAAACCCCAAAGTTGTTTCTAAACACTGATTGCACTTCAGTTTGTCAGAATGGCATCTGGTATATTACACATGTAGTGTCATTCACATCTACAGCCCTATTAATTGGAAATCAGCAATGTGAAAAGAAAATACATTAGCAACACATGAATCATAGCTTGTGAATCAGTTCCTATTCTCAGATATGCAACTTTGAGGATTTGCTTGCTTTCTGCCACAGCTGCAAACAGTCCCACAAATTCTCAAAGCAAGTACTGTGACAGGACAGATGTATCCTTAGCTAGTTCTAGTGTAGGCTATTTAATTGATTAAAGTAATGCTGTGTCCCATTTTTTTTCTTGATACTAGTGAAATTTTTTAGACATGGTATTTAAAACCTTTTCATAAGCCACTAAAAAAAAAAAAAAGTAAAGGCAAATGAATTGCAGTTTGAAGACGGTGTTTGGTTTTCAAGACTGAGGGGGGGGAAGCCATTCTCTTCTTTCCTAACTTACAGTGGGAACTAAGTATAAAACTGATTTCTGTTTGCTATATGTAAATACATACCATTCAGACTGACCCTTTACTTCACAGATAAATTTTCCATTAGCTTAGGTATGGAGACTTTGCAGTTCATATCAAAGAACTTTCCATTTACGAAGTTTTCCAGCCCTGCATTTAAAACATTCTTTTTTTTTTTGTCCCCTCCCTGCCCCCAAAGGTGTGTCTTGTTATGGAGTATGCTGAAGGAGGTTCCCTATACAATGGTGAGTATCATTTCAACATAGTGTCTTCCTGGAGCTGAAGTACTAGTGTTAGGGCAAACATGATGTAAAATATAAAGTTGCTTCACACATATGTCTCCACCCATGGAGATACTCAGAAGCCATCTTGACACAGTCCTGGGCAACTGGCTGTAGGTGGCCTGCTTAGTCCTGCTTGTTGGACCTCCAGGGTCCCTTCCAACCCCAACCATTCTGTGATTCTTTAAAATTCTTAATGTAATTTTAAGGAGAAAGGAATGTGCTTTTAAAAACCAATTTTTCAGTCCTCTGGTTTGTTTCTTGATACTAGTTTTTTATGTTTTATACGAGCCATTTAAGGTTTTCCAGTGGAACAGATTCCTCCATAACTTGTAAATTCCCTGAGCATTTGTTTAACATACTTTACCAGGGATAGCCAAGAACATGCAACATTTTTCATATTGAATTTCAATATCAAAAATTATGAAAAACATACTAAAAAAGGGAAGTATTTTGACATTTCCATTATTTAACAGTCTGCAGAAGGGTATTTTCAGTTGCAGTAATGAGGCATTGATAATTACTTAGATTCCATAGAGCTTCTGACTGGTATGTTGTTAACTCCATTGTATCTGTTGTAATATGCAATAAAGTTCTTTTTAGTTTGTGCCTTTGTTTTGCAGTGCTGCATGGTGCTGAACCTCTGCCTCATTATACTGCTGCACATGCCATGAGTTGGTGTTTACAATGTTCCCAAGGAGTGGCTTATCTCCACAGTATGAAACCAAAGGCTCTAATTCACAGAGACCTGAAACCACCAAAGTAGGCTTATGGCTCATATATTGTATTTTCTCATAACTGGAATTTAAGATCATTTATAATAATTTATTTGCATTTGAAAGAAATAGCTTTAATTGTTACTAACATTATTGGATGTAGTGTATTCTGAATGAAAGCTGTGCATTTGAAACTTCAGTTACAGAATGATGGTGCAAGGTACAGGATACGAACTGTACTCAGTTACTTTCTGTTAAGCTGGAAAAACATCCTGCTCCTGCCTTCTATCATGGAAGAGGATTTGGATAGCGATAGGGCTTCTAATCAGAGGCATTTACAATGTCCCAATTTTACAATGAGTTGTGGTGTTCAATAAGAGAACATGGGGAGGTGGGGAGTGTTGTTGTGTTTGGTTGCTTGGTTTTAACATCATATTTCTGCAAATGGCCATCTTCCTCTATACCCTCTTTCTGCTTGTCCCACTACCCCTGCCAGAATCTCCCATCACTTTCTACTGAAAAGAAGAAGTTTTCTACGTAGTCAGTTAGTTAATATGACTTATTTTACAGCTTCAGATCTGGCTCCAGAGATCAGGTGGCAACAGAGATTTGGGGATCATCAGGATCATTCCCTTTTGGTGGTAGCCTGCCATTACTACAAGATAAAATTATAATTTGAAGCCATGCTTTAATTTTTTCTTGTATCCTCAGTTTTGATTTAGAGAGCTGTTAACATGTAACTTCAAGTGCTTTCATTTGAATAAATAGCTAAATTGACTGACATTAATGGGACTCTTGATCGTTCTTCTTTTGGTAAAATTGTACAGCACTTGTTATTTTTCAACCTCTGCCATGTGAAAGACTAATTTTGGCAATATATGCTTAGCAGTTTACTATGGCTGAAGATTTTTACTTAAAATCTAGCATGTAGAAATAGTAATAAATTACAATATATATATTTGCTTATTTTAAAATATTTTGTATGTTCAGATGACCTTACTTATTTCTCAAATTACAAAACTAAAGCACTGAGAAGCAAAGCAAATAGATATTCAGCTGTATTAGTGTGATAGTTGTTGGAATTAAAACAAACCAAAAAAACACAGTGGTTTATTACCAGATTATTTCATCCTACAGTTTTAATTTTTATTTTATTTTTTTCTTTGACAGTTTGCTCTTGGTAGCTGGGGGGACAGTTCTAAAAATCTGTGATTTTGGTACAGCCTGTGATATTCAAACACACATGACCAACAATAAGGGAAGTGCTGCTTGGATGGCACCTGAAGTTTTTGAAGGTAACTATAATTTACAGTGTCAATGTTATGTGTTCTTCCTAGGGATGCAACTGTGAATGAATTTGATATAGGAAGTAAGAGCATCATGTAATCTTACTTTATTTCAATCGGTGTATGAACGTTTGAGGTAACAGCTGAAAGAGTCTTGCTGGAAATCTAGCATTTATTTCAAAATCTGTATTATTATTATATTGATTATGTATTGACATAGTTATGCAGAGTTGTGAAGTGGAGCACTGAACTGACTATCATGTTAGTATTAGACAGTTAATTACATGAAGATATGGAATCTTTATTTGTGTCATTGTTGAGATCTACGTAAGGAGTACCTTTAGACAACTGCTGTTTATTTTATAAGTAATTTAAACACAGCCAGAGGGCTGTTTCCCCATGATTGTACTGTTTCCGAGATTCTTAAGTAATTTCAAACTCTTCTGACATTTAAATTGATTGTCATTACTTTCACTCACTATTCTGATCAGCTTGTATCTTTAGAATTCCCCTGTTAGTTCTCTAAATTGAACATAATTGCCTTCATTTTCAGTCCCCCACTTTCTTGTAACTCCATCTTCATCCGCTTTTTGTGTAATCTAGAGGTTTGATGTACTTCCTTTTTCCTACATACTGAGGGACTTGTTATTAACAGTTAATTTAGTTAAGTAGGAAAACAAGCTATTTCTTGGAGTGTAGCTGGGAAAGACTGAGGACACTTGATAATTAGATATAATTGCTGCATGATTATCAGAGAAATAATCCAGTCAATATTTGATTGCAAATTAAGCACCTTTTAGCCATTCTGTACCTTAAATTATCATTGCAATTAGCAGAGTGATCTGGAGAAGTCATGTCCCTGCTTTAGGAAGCAGGTGTCCTGGCTTTGAGAGATTTGGCAAGTACCTCTGTGCAGCAGTGGTTTCCCAGATTCTGGATCCAAGTGGCCATTCTTAGTGTCCTCTCTACAAGAGAGGAGCAGCAAATTATATATGTCCATCTACAGTTTTAACAGGTATTTGCTCCTGAACACTGCCTTTGGAGCTTTTGTTTTGAAGGTACCATCTTCTCCCGCATATTGTTTAGGGGACCCACCTAAGGGTGATCTGTTTCATTCTGGTGCCTAGAAACTTTCTATTATGTCACTCTGTATTGAGGCACCTGCTCTATTTCTTTAAATCTAGCTAGGAATGCTTCTTTTCTTAACATATATTTATTCTTAAATGAAATTGTATAAATAAGAGATATTTTTTTTCTTTTAGAAATAATCAGTTGGACAGTCATTGTTAAAGCTAGAATTTTTTGAGTGGAAAGTCTTAATCTAAAATGGATTTTGAAATAAGTATATTATACTAGGGATTTACAGTGCATATTCCAATTCCTCTGGTGTACGAATTCAACAAAGCAGAACAAAGAAATCTTGTATTACAAATTTAGTGTTGGACAGCAGCAAAAGCCTTCAGTTTACCATTGTTTTTATGTACATTTATCTGAAAGCATTTACTGATAGCAACACAAATCTTTATACCAGAACAAGTATCAATGAAAGAAAGGAATCTGTGAGCTTTTAGGGTGCAGCATATCAAATTGCTCTTGAAACAGTCATTAAACTACTAAAATACTCATGTCTAATGTCAAAATTGTTAAAAATGTGTTTGATTATGCAGCTGCATCAGAATTCAACAATGGAATAAATGCTAATATTTTAGTACTGTTCTAGTACTGATGTTTTCAGATGGGAACAATAAAGGCCCTAGAACTATCTGTAGATGGCAGAGTGCTCATTGAAGTAGCTGCCCTAATATTAAAATTTTCCCCCCATTTTAGCATTAGGGCATTGAGAGCCTTGTACAGATCAAACAATATAAATAAAAGCAGTGTCGTTTAGATCAGGATAAAGTGAAAGAGAGCAAATGCTCTAATCTCAGAACTCCCTTTAGAAGAAACTGTTTTAAAATTGCTTTGGGATAATTGGATAAATTGAGGACAGACTGTGTCTATCCTACTTTGGTCTTTTACATAATGAAATAATACACAATACTATACTGTATCATTCCTTTTGGACTCTCAGTTTTCAGAATTAGTCCAAGACTTCTCAGCCACAAAACAGAATTTCCTTGCTCAGTCCAGAAAATAACACTACTTCCTTGTCACAGGCTGTGGGTCACAGAAATGCAGTGGCTGCATAGATGAGACTGTTTTGCTTCCCTTAACAATCTGCCATTGTTTACAGATGCCTTTATTTTTTTTTCCAGCACCTTTTAAACACCTGACTGGTAAAGTTGATTTTGTTACTCCCCTTCAATACTTTTTGAACTCATTAGCCACATTAGCTACTTTGATACAGTTGTAAAGAGTTTTGGAGATGTTGGGTTCTTAGTTTTGTAAAATCTGTAGCTGGCAGAAGTCCAGATTAGTGCCTTCACTTAGAGATGACGTGGTTTGTGCTGCAGCCTGTCTCTCCTATCTGCCTTGCAGACTGGTGGGTCTGTAAGAACTATCGTGAGAATATGATGCTTCTCTTGTGCATTTTGTCAGAGGTATGGGCGCAGAGGAAGGTGGCTTGTAGTTAGAGTGGAGCCTGTTGAAACTGGATGCTATATGATGAGTATCTGCATGAAACTATGCTTCTCTAATCCCACTGTTTTATGAAATTATTTGTGTCAATGCTTTCTGTTTACATATTAACAAAAAAAAAATCTCTTGGCCACTGGATACCAATTTTGATCCTTGTTTGAAGACAGATTTCTGTTATTTACATGCACATATTATGATTGTGTCATTAGCTCTTCACATTTCTTTTTGGTATTTGTGTGAGTTATGGTTACAGAGCTACATTCTTTCTTTTCAGTCTCTGAACATTTTTATTCATTATTCTGTATCACCTATGTGTCTTCTGCATCTTTAACAGGAGTCTTAGAAATATTGAACTTATGGTCAAAGAACTTTAAGTAATGACCTGACAGAAAGAGTAAGAATAATAAATGGAGAGGAAATAAAGCGGTGAGGAGTTGAGGAATATGTTGATGTGTTCATATGCTATTTTACTAGTTCTGCTAAAGACCTGTAAGTAATAGAGAGCAGTGGGTATGACAGAGATGTTACTGGCTGGCATATTGTGACTAGCATGGAAGAAATGAGTTGAAAAATATTTGGAGGAAGCAAGCATAGTCAGTTAAATCCTGAATGCAAGAGATCTTTTAAACTTAATAAATTGTGGTTTATATTATGTAAGAAAACTAAGGCATTTTATCATTTCAGGATGACTCTGAGTGAAAAGGATTGATTTCCAGAGGGAGGCATTCTTAACGATTCTGCTGTCAAATGATTTCAGACTTAAGTTAGCATGAATCAGCCAGCTTTAGAAAACTGTTTTTTTCTCAGCAAAACAAATGTGAAATGAACGGAAGCATACAGAGCTATTTGTCAGCTCAAACTGTACTTCTTGTAATGTGGTATATAGAAAAGAGACATATTGATGGCTTTCTTTCAGGTAGCAATTACAGTGAAAAATGTGACGTGTTCAGTTGGGGTATTATTCTCTGGGAGGTAATCACCCGTAGGAAACCTTTTGATGAGATCGGTGGTCCAGCTTTCCGCATAATGTGGGCAGTTCACAATGGTGAGTTGAAAATACTTTATTATATTTGAAGTTGTCTATTTGACCTGTAAATTTGCTAAACATTCTTAACCATGAGCGTTAAATAACTACTTTTTCTGTTTTATACTTCATTAAATATACATTTTTATCATGAAGACTTAAGAGTTAGACAGTGCTGCTTTCCTGTCATGTAGGGTTTATGTTACTTGGCTACTACAGTGCTTGCATTTCCTGCTACGTGTAACTAGCATATGAACAATTTTATTTATATTTATTTAAATAAATATAAAATTATTGCATTTTAAAAGTGATCTGAATTGTGCTACAAAAAAACCCACAACCCTCCCCCTGGATGAGTAATGATTAGCCAAGTTGTCTTTTATTGGGCGCCTACAGTATATGTGTGAGTTTAAGTAATTTGACTTGTCTTTAGAAATGCTAGAAACTGTCAAATTCCTGCAGGACCATTAGGCATTAAAAATGTTGCTTTGCTTTTCATCTGTTGTTTTGTCTTTGGTGCTGGGATTTAAGTTTTTTGGTTTTGTTCTGTTGTTTGAATTGTTTTATATCTAGGTACCTGCAGGCATGGAGCAGGACTCGGCTCTCCTAGGTACTATACAGAACAGATTCTCAGGAGCTTAGAGTATAAACAGGAGACAGTGATTGGATTCAAATGGACAAAAGAAAGCAGTGGTACAACATTGGTCCAAGTAATAGACTGTAGTGTCTTCATGCTAGTAGTGTAACTTTTTTAACAGTGGGTTTTTAGGTACCATGGCAAAGCAGAGTTTTAAGAAGAATAAAGTAATGATAGTGAAGTAGTTCAGTGAATGTCTGCAAAGAGTTTCTGCCATTTGTGAAAGACAACATCAAAGAAAGCATGAACTTGTTTGGAAGATGTAATTAACAAACAAGCAATGAAGACCGGTACTTTGCCGGAGTATCATTGCTTCAGTACTAAATGATAGAAGCTTAAGGTGAGCACAGGCATCCTACTCAATGAAGAGGAGAAAGAGGCAGACAGTGATAGGATGGATGAGCATTACAGTTGTAACAACACAAAAAGTGTTTGCAAATGGCATTTTTGAATGGAGAGATTCTCCATTTCAGTTTTTCAAGGACATAAGTCATTGAGATTAGGAGCGATGAGTGCCTCTCATAAAAGCATTGATTGTAAAAGTAAGTGTAAATGTAATAGTCATAAATCAGAAAGCCTCAGTAAGGTGCAGAAGTATCCTTTAGGGGAAGACAGATCCCCTATCATCTGTCCCTGCTTTGGTTTTAAAAACTTCTCTTTCTTTTTCTTTTTTCCATTTTTCTTTTCTCCCCTGCATGCCCTTTCCCCCCTTCATAGGAAGGAAATGTTAGTGTGCTTCATCTCACTTGAAAACATTGTGGCACTCTTACTTGATGTATTACTTGTTATGCTTAATAGGCTTTTAAACACTTGCTGCTTTCTGTGCAAAATGTCACTACTTCTCATGTATTAAACACAACTGTATGTCTGTTAATTGTATTTGTTGTTGAAATAGCAAAGAGAGTAGAAACTGGAACCAAAAAAATTGATGAATAGTGATACAATTGAAGTAAAATGTGTAATTAAAAACATGTATAGGCCATGAAAAAGTCACCTGAAATTGGTGTTTCCAGTGCTTAATAATTTTTCAGGAAGTTCTTAAGAGCAAAATCTGCCCTCAAAAATACTTCACCACCACTCTGTCTTCTTGTAAGTACAGCATTAGGAGCCAAAGACTGTTACTACTTGCTTCCTAGTTTGGCCTAAAGCTTTATTCTTCAGAAAGTGGTAATGTTCATTAGCTGTTATAATGTGTTGTATTTGGGCAGTGAATTTCAGACGACTACTGAAGGAAAAGTTTAATTTTCTTTCTACTTGTTTGTATGTAATTGTAACTTCTATGTAGTGCAAAGGACCTTTTTTTTCTGTCAGATTTTTGTTGGTAAGAGAGAAAATTAAGTACAAGCCATTTTTTTCAGACTGGAATTAACTGTACGTTTTCCTGTATTTATTTAGCAAAATACCAGAGAGAAATCAGTTGCTGTCAGTCATCTTATAGTCTGTTCTAACAAAATAAGGATTTTTTCTAATTTCAATTATAGGTACTCGGCCACCACTGATCAAAAACTTACCTAAACCAATTGAGAGTTTAATGACCCGTTGTTGGTCCAAGGATCCCTCACAGCGACCATCCATGGAAGAAATTGTTAAAATAATGACACACTTGATGCGGGTATAAAAATGTATTTTAATATCTTAATTATTTCTTAAGCTGTTAAGTTGGGAAATTGAATTATAAAGGGTATGGTTTTTATCACACTCTAAAGGCAGGCTTGCATGTTTTCTCCTTCTGTCTTGTTGATAAAAAAATTCAGATTATTACAGTAGAGAAGAGAAATTGTTCCTCTCCCTATGGCAGATGTATACTAACTTATAACAGATTTGGGGAAATTAATAAAAATATTTATAGATGTATTTTAATGTATCACGAAAAATAAGTGCATTTCTTTCTCTTCTAAATACATTACCATAAACATTATATATAATTAGTGTTTATAAATTATTTTATGAAGTCTTATTTACATAATTTTAAAGCAATTGTTAATTACTTCTTAATCAAATCATTGCACTTTTTTTTCACAGTACTTTCCAGGAGCTGATGAACCTCTGCAGTATCCTTGCCAGTATTCAGATGAAGGGCAAAGCAACTCTGCCACTAGTACAGGTACACTTGTATAAGTAAGAGAAAAGAACAGCAACATGAAGTGGTGCAAATGGGTTATAAAGCACATTCTCATACAGATTTTGAACTCAAATTGGGAAAGGTAACCTTTCCAAAATCTTAAGTATTGTCAGATATTTTTATTTTTATTTTTTTTGGTGGAGACCTCATACCACATTATATTTAATATTCTCAGCCAAATGGTTTTGCTGAAGTGTACCTTTAATGGAGAACAAGCATGTAATAACATAATAACAGACTGTCTAGGTTTAAAGTCTCCTCCTTTTTTCCCAATAAAGGCTGCTAGCAATTGACACTCTTTTCAGTCCTATGTAGTGTTAAAGAGTTGGCACTTTAAAATTTTTTTACTAATCTTGAAATCTGCACTTGCTTTTGGTTATGATCTCCACAATTTAACCTTGCAGTTGTTTTGTGTTAAGATTCAATAAATACAGTGATTTAAATTAAGTGCAAGGAAATCACTAGAAAGGTAAATAGAACGAAATGTGGGCTAGGCTTTCAGGTAGTCTTGCCCTCAGAGAAATTCTTTTAATAACAGAAAATAAAGATTATTCAGTCTACTCATTTTTTAGAGTACAGTTTTCCCAACTAAGTAGTTTTTAATCTTGCGTGTCTTCACCTTCTGCTGCTTGGTTGGTTTGTTTACTATCTCCAGACAAATTGCTGTTATTTTGGATAAAGTTTCCTTGGCTGCTTTGCAACTTTGTGACCTGTATGTTATAAAATCTTTCTGGCTGTTGCATTTTACTGTACTAGCTGGTTTCCACCCCTCAGCCAGTGATTTGAAGATATGATCTATCTGTTTAAACTGTGAATATATTCCTCTATGGTTAATGATGGACTTTGTTATTAATTGTGAATGAGGTTGCTCATCATGGTGCTAATAAGCATCTACCTCAACAATTTCAGAGCAAGCTAATGATTGACTTTAGAATGTCATCATAGTACTTTAATTGTGTATTCTTTCTCACTTTTTACTTATTTTTCACCTTTCGCTTTTTACATTAATGGATCTGTCGCAATCTTGCAGCTTGCCTTTCATTAAAAGTTTTCAGAAGTGTTGCTTTAAAGCAGTTAGATTTCTGAGAATGCTCAAGTGAAGAGATGCACTCTAGTATTTTTAATGAAATTTCTCAAATGTCTTTCCTTGTTACTTATTTCTAGGTTCATTCATGGACATCACTTCTACAAACACAAGTAACAAGAGTGATGCTAACGTGGAACCAGGTGACTTCCAAGGAGCTTCTACCAATGACACTATTAAACGTTTAGAGTCAAAATTGGCACAGCAAATGAAAAATACAGCCAAGCAGCCGGTAAGCCAATGTGTGCATTTTTGAGCCATAATAATGAAATGGACAAAGTCAACCAAAGTGGTGTAACTGCTATGAAACATTAGCATCTTCTTTCAAAAATAGTACAAAATTGGAGCCAGTTAGTTACAGGAAAAGAACATGAAAGGTGATAGAAAAATATGCAGTGATTCCAAAAAGGTCAACTGGAAGGCTCTAATAAGACCTCCAATGAAACAAAAAAATAGTTCATTTTATTTGAAGGGATTCATTAGGTGAAAAAAAATGTATTTGAAAATAGCTGCCTTAATTTAGAACCAAAATATTAGTATGACGTGAAAGGATTAAAAATTTACATGAATTTTTGAAATACTATTTTTTTTCAAGTAGGGTGAAAAAATACAATATTCTCTTGTGACAGTGTTGGCCTAATTCTACTCAATTTTTATCTGTGTAAAGTCGGATTCTCTTGAAAGTTGCAAATATTTGGTTCTTGTATGCCAATAATAGCTAAATTATTACCATTTATTGATTTATAGATTTTTAAATCTTGTCACTTTTTAGAGGCACATTATAGAAACATATTTTAACTTACATACTGTGCATGTGATGGAGGGGCTTCTGCAGAATTTATTTTATTTTCAAAAATGTGATTGTTGCAACAGGGTGATCCTGGTCGTTTGAGTTTACCCCCATCTCGTGGGAGCAGTGTAGAGAGCTTGTCAGATGTTCGCGTGCGACCACAGTCAGCCCTCGTTTCAGGAGAAGCCAAAAGGATGAGTGCTGACATGTCTGAAATTGAAGCAAGAATAGCTTCCATCACAGGTAAAATTAAAGGATGTTTGGGGGATAGACTAAGGAATTGGAAGGAAGGAGGATGTAAAACATGCATAGTCTTAGAAAAGATTAATGCCATTAGCTGTATGAAAGTACTTTAACTTCCCATGTAGTCTTTATTGTCCGTTATGAACTGGGGGGGAAAATGGCTTCATTCACAGTTGTACACTCAACAAGGTTGAGCATTGTAATTGGGTACTTTTAACATTATGGAAGAGACTACCTTTGTTGAATTACACTTTCACCTTTTAAAAAACATTCCTATTCCAAATGCACAACTTTCTCCTTTGCATCTGAAATAATTTTACTCCGTCTCTGGTAGTGTATTTCTAAAATAACACTTCCTTCCAAGTTAGTCCTATAATATTTTGAAATTATGACGTGGGTTTAAAATTCAGCATGTTCTCAAATAAGTTTTAAAATAAACTTTGTCAGATTTCAGAAGGAGAAACATAAGTAGATTTTATTTATCAGATTAACAAAGCATTGCCATCTTAAAAAAAAGAAGTACAGGTGTTTTGCCAGGTTTCCTTCAAGTAGCTATAAACTTGTGTCTAAATATTAAATTCTTGAGTGAATTAGAATTTATGTGTAAGTATAAATAATTTTATGGTGAAAGCAATCTTTATTCTTCCAGAAGAACAAATTAATAAACATGTCTGTACTTGGCAAACACTTTCTTGTCTCTTTTCTTCATCAAAGATATTGTTTGTTAACCTATGCAAACTTCAGGTTTTAAGTTTCATATGTGAAACTTGTTCCGGTATATAACCAGAGATTTAAGTAATCAAACAAAATCAGTTTGGTTAGTCCAAGGTTATTTAGCTTTTCTAGTATTTTTCGACCATTTCTGAAAATTAGGGTAATTGAGTAGCTGTAATTAATAAGGAAATATGCATCATATTCTGGCTTCCTTGTGTACCATGACTATGTAATTTTTTTTCTTCATTGTATTATGATCACTCCAGGATCTTGTTTTACTAAATACTGAATTTACTCATGAAATAATATTTATTTTGCCGTAAACGCTTTTGGCTCTTATGTTCTTATTTTAAAGCCTTATTCCAAAATCTGTCCTTTGTATTGTCAGTCTTTGACTGGATAATTGTGTAGCCCATCTCACCCTGAATATCTCTAAAGGTTTCCTAACACAGAAGGCAGCTGTGTACTGATTTGATAATAACAACATTCTGGTTTTATTTTTAAATGTGTCAGGACTCACTTTGGACACTGACACTCCAAAGTCAATGTAAGTTTTTGATGTTAGTGGAGATAACCTGGCCCTCCTTGGTGTGAGTTTTTAATTTTTCTGGTTTGTCTTCCTTAAGTACATTGCTCTGAATAGTAATCATCATTTCAGAATATTCTAAGATTACTTTTTTTTTAATGACCGTAGGGTTTCTTTTTCTTGAAACAAAGTGTATATTGACTGTAGAGTTAGGGGAGGGGCGGTGGGGTGGTTTTTTGTGGTTTTTTTTAAGAAATCACTTTAGGCAGTATGAACCACTAGAAATGAGATCAAACCCGTCTGATTGTTACTTTTTCAAAAAGAGCTGAAACAGCACTATATTCATTTTGCTTGGTTTTTAATCTTGTTGACTGTGTGACAGAAATAACATGTTGTGAACTTGAAAAAAATTGTGTGGCTGGGTGAGAATTGGTCTGTTAAGAGTAAATCACATCATGAGTTGTTTAATCCTCTTGTTCCATCTGTTGCTAGATTAAGTGTAAGAGTAAATCACATAATGCACATCACCATTACTTACTAAGTTTGAATGGATATGCTGCAGTGTTCTACCTTTGGGGGATGCATTCAGACCTTTCTCTAAATGGGAACTATTTTTCTTAAAGTACACAAGCAGTAAAATAAAAAATGTATTATTAGATTTTATTCCAAAGCTTATAGTATTTCTTGAACATCATTCAAAAATTACAAGGTTGATAGTGGTATCCAGTTTGCAAAACAAAAAACAGGACAAAAATGTCACTAATAGGACAAAAGAACAGAAGGCAGCAATGTTTGTCAAATGTAGTAAGAGTAAGCATTTTTACAGAGATGGATGAGATTTCCTTTAAAAGGAGGTGATTTAAAGAAACAGAAGTACAATGAATAATCTGATTTATAGAATAGTTTGTACCCAACACTAGAGAGAAAATGTTATGTAAGTTCAGGCAATCAAGAATTTATTTTTAATATACAGGTGATCTGAAATAATTTCATTTGTTCTCTTTTTGGATAATTACATTTGGTTTTCCCTTCTTTGTTGCTATGCTGCTTTCTGTGTTTGACTTTTGTGTTGCTAACTATAACTAATTATATGGTGGTGTAATGATGGCTAGTTCTGCATTTTTTGCTTTTTAACAGTTGCTTTACTATGTGTAAGCATGAGTGGAAGGCAATGCAGTTTATTCTGCATGACACATTTTTGCATGAACTATAGTTTAACCAAGTTTATGAAAAATGCAATATTAGGAATTTAATAATTTTGCTATTGCCATTTTAGTGTTTTGCATGTGTATTGTATATGTGTATTTTTTCAGCCTATTCCAAGCCTAAACGAGGCCATCGTAAAACTGCTTCATTTGGCAACATTCTGGATGTTCCTGAGATCATCATACCAGGTATCGCAGACCAGGTGAACGGGTCAATTGGTTAAGATGCCGGAATAATGATCAGACTGCTAAAAATACTTCTTGCTCCAGTTGCTCTAGGACAGAACTAGAAATTATTCCGATAATTTTTTCATGTCTCTGTAAAGAAGAGCATGGAATTTTTTTGCAGGCTTACTTTTTTATCAGTAAAGGATTTGATAATCTAGTTCAAATTTGCTTTTACTGATAAAGGATTTTTTCCCTTTACGGTCGTGATGTTCAGAGTTTTCTTGTAGAGCAATACTATGTATGCAGTCTTTTATTAGAATACCTCATCTGGAGAAAATGGAAGTTGAAAAATTTCTTTCTAGTTAATTATCTTGCCCTGATCTTTGTTGTGTTTGAGCACTCATTTTTAATCTAATAAAGTATTAGTAGAGAAAAATCTTAAATATATTATATGCAGACTTCAGATATACATGATACTTGTGATTAAAAAAGTAACACTTCATCTATGTAACTCATATTTGACTACACTTTTGTAGAGCAAAATGTGTCTGCATGAGGTATTTCTGTTGTGTTTAATTTAATGCAAACTAAAATTATTAGGAGAGTCTTCTGACAGGAAGAAAAATCAGTATAATGAGGCACCATAGCTCGTAATTTCAGTTGGGACTTTAATGAATAATTCTCATCTATCCCAAGTCTATATTTAGTTATCAGCATATCATTTTTCTTTCCCACTCCTTTTTTTGGAACCAAAGTGGATTTCCTTCTTTCTTTTTGTACTTCTCAAAGCCTAAAAATAAGTATAATCGGTCACAAACTGTAATAGGTATACCATTAGCGGTATTCCAGTTGCTTCAGAATGATTTGTAAGAGGCAGGAGATGCAAATAATACCATCTATGTAGCTAATCTAGAGATCCTTTTAAAAAACATGGAACACCTCCTCTAAATTTGTGTCATCTGAGGAAGTTTCTTTGTAAAGCTTGACACTGGTATTTGAAAGTTGAATGCAAAAAATAATTTTGTACAGAAGTTTCTTTCACATAACTTTATTGAAGTTTACATATAAAAATACAGAATGTCTAGATTCTAAAGAACAATAGCATTACCCATGAAAAGAAAACCTGTTTGGCATTGAGCCTGGCAAATCAGCAAGAAAGTTTACTAGTGTAGCCTTCCACTGTAATTTTGTAACAGTCCTGGCCTGCCATGCATAAATGAAATCCTGAGAGAGCAAGGAAAGAGAAAGTAAAGAGATCTGTCTAGTTCTGCAACTTTGACAGATGATGAGAGCCTGGTACATAAGCTTCAAGCTAACTGAGTGCCTCGTGTCTCTGCACACTGTCTGAATGTAACAGCACTGAGGCTTCAAAGAAACCTTGACACTTTCATTAGAGAATAACTAAAAAGTCAGTGAAAATGCCGTGTCATTTTCACAAAACAGATTGTACCAGTCTGTTGGGTTTACATACTCGGGCAGAGGAAGTCCATTAGGTATTCTTCACCTGGATGATTTTCATTGAGCTTGACAGGATGGGAATTCCAAGGTGAATTGGGACTAAATACAAGAGAAATAGCAACCTGTAGAAATGAAAGAAGGTACAGGAATTTGGAGCAAGCATATGAATGAATTTTCTCAACATTTACTCTTTAAGGTATTTAAGTCTTAAATAATCAGTAATGAAATTCACTGTTAATGTGTTATCAGAGGGAACTTCATAAAGAGCAGGATTAGCGTATCACATAGAGTGAGTTTTGTTGTGAGTGGGGAAAAATAAAATAGTGTAAAATCCAGTGTCGTGCACTGATGGCCATACACCGGCAACAGTTTATTTTAGTAACATTATATGGGACCATAGCAGATCCATGCAGATCAATCCCAGGTAGTATAAGCCACTAATATGATGCAGTTGTGAAAAATTGTGAAATCTTAGGGTTCATTTCCAGGGAAAATAAGGAAGCACTATTGCTATTTACAGGCTTTTGTTGAGGTTTAGTCAGAAGTTTCAAGTTACTAATCTGGCCAGAAACGTATACAAGAAACATATATGCACTCTGAAATAATGCTAAGAGCTCCTCTAGGATGGTATGGAGAGTATAAAGAAGGATCTGAAAGCATGGCTTTTTTAGCCCACAGTATGAAAGCTGAGAAATGAATCTGCAGCTCATTTAGATTAGGAAGCGAGAACTACTTAAGCTAAAAGACAGTATTGGCACTACAGAAAAAAGATGCGAATTGGTTCTAAATAGATCTGAGATGTTTATTAGAAGTTTTGTGGTTGTCAGAACAACTCTCCCATAAGAATCCCAAATTCAGGAAAAAAAGAGATTAATCTTTACATGATAGGGTTGCGATCATCTGTCCAGTAAACTAATCATATTTCTCTGTATACTTAAAGCAGTTATTCAAAAGTACCTTGCTCAGTTATTCTTTTAAAGACAATATAACGTAGCCTGTTTCTCGCCTCTTTCTCTTCCCTACTCTCTCAGCACAAGGCTTTCAATCTTGGCCTCTTAGCACACTTTTCTCCTTCTAGTTATACTTCCAAGACCCCCAAACAGGCATCTCTGTCTCAATCCCACCCCGTTACACTTCTTAGCACTTCTGCCACATACCCAGCTCCTCCAAATTTGCTTGGCCGTGTCTGTCGGTGGGGCGAGCAGCCCGTCTCCGTCCTTGGGGCAGCACGAGTGCCAGCCCAGTCTGTGCCGCTGCCTGAAGTTCTGCTGAGCACATGGTAAAGCAGCTGCTCCGAGAGCGGGTAGGCACTGTGCAGGCATGTTACCATGAGTCAGCTGCTTTGGGGAAGGGCTATTTTAGAAGTATGAGTACTACATCTGCTATCGTTGCGGGGTTTTGTAATGTGTTGCCTCAGCTGCTTTTCATCTGTGAAATGATTATGCTACTGAGGTCGCAAAACACAAATTTTTATCAGTTGAAGGTAAAATGTTGGCAGAAGTGGCAGTTTTTAATATATATTTGCTCTCTTTCTAAATAGGCTTAAATAAGGGTGAATAGAACTTCCGTTCATTTCAGATGGTATTTTGTGTTACTAGCTTACAAAACTTAGTTGATCCACTTTTCAGTTTCTGACTCCTTTTTCATGTAACTCATTTGCTAGGTTGTTTTCAGTGGTGGTATCCTGCAACCAGCTAGGCAAGTGGAGTATCTATTTTTTCTTTTCAATCTATAGTATATATAATGTGTATAAATATATATAAAAATATATATAAAAACATATTATATATTATATATACTATATGAATATATAGTATATAATATATAGTATAGGTAAGAAACACCAACATTTTATTTATAGGTATATGAAAAATGAAAACTCTAGTATTCATAGTTAGTGAATACAAAAGGCTTAAGTAGCTATGTTTAAAGAAACAAACAAACAAAACTCTAGGTAGAGTTTGTAATATATCAAGGAAAATAATCTGAACACCTCTTCAATACAAACCAGTCAAGCAGCATCTGGGAAATGTACCTTCAAGTACAACCTTTTCTTCGCTGGCAACATCAGACATCTCATGCATATAGCACACCTGCGTTTGGGTTAGGAATTCTGTCATCTGAAACTGGGCCACAGCGTTAAGATTTCCATAGCATTTACACTGGATAAATGGTTACTTGGGATAGACGTATTTTGTTGAGCGTCTTTAGAAAGTGGATAGGAATTATAGATGCTTTAGGTATTGTGATTTTTCCATGTACTTTTAAAAACAATATAAGACAGAAATCCTACCCTTGTCTCCCCAGATCACTTCATTCTTCTGGAATTCTGATCAATGTTTTAACTTCTTTAAAATGTCTTCTAACACTGTTACATTCACGGATTGTCCTGCACTCCGAGAGAGATTTGGGTCTTGTAGGTATGTAAGGAAGAGAGAGTACTGTGCGCAAATAAGAAAGTGTAAAAGGAGACACAAGTATCTGCTAAAGGGCAAGGAGAAGAGTTCATAGCTGGTCTGGATATTTGGCAGGGGGGTGGTCAAAGCCTTAATAAATTGTAGAATTTGTTTTTGCTGGAGCATGTGGGGCAGGATGTGATGGAAGTTTCCTGTTACTTTTGAATTTCATTTTAGAAAAAGCAGCATGTGGAATGTTTTATTTTTTGAGGCCAGGAAATATGTTTGTAATGTTTGATTTTTAATTTTAAAATCCTGTAAACCACTGAAATCCTGACAGAGTGCATCAAGCTACTGTATTTTTTTATTATTTAATTATTTGTATATATCAAACTCCTGTGCATTTACAAATCTTAGGCTTTATAATGAGAAGAAATCAGTTTTAAATGGGCATAGATGTTAGAACAAGATCAAAATTATGACAGGAAAGCATAGAGAAGTAGGAGTGATAATTTCAAATAAAGACTATATCCTGTATAGTATGTTTTTAAACTGATATTTGTCTTGAATCTGGAGCAATAAGTATTTGTTGATTCGTAGTCTGTTTCTGCTTTGTCTAAGCTATTTGCCAGAAGTCTGCAGTAATTATACTAATTAAAATGGCATTGCCTAGTAGAGCTTGCTCTTCCCTCATGCTACTAACTTAAGATTCTTGATTTAAAGGTGTTCATTTATTACAACACAGTAGTTTTGGCCCTTCTTACTCCCCCCAAGGCATTTTCTTTTCTTTCTTGCACCCCACCCTGATTATTTTAATGTTTTGGCAGCCATGTTCTAATATTTCAGTAACACATGTGCTGGGTTCTTTAAATTCACAAATGTTCCTAATCTGAAATGAGAATTTCAGATATTTTTGCAAGCCTATTTCAGCTGAGCTAATTTTATAACAGTGTTGTTGAGTGAAACATGCACATAATTTTGTATTGGTCATGGGTGGATTGTCCATATCTTGAATATTGAGATGAGTTGTGGCAGCCAGTTGAAGTATCCACAGCACAGAATTCTATTAAATGTGTAATCTTATTTGTGAACTGATTAGGTACTGAAAGAGTTCACTGCAAGTGAACAAGTCCAGAAATTTTGACATAGGTTTGTCATTCACACGGTTGCAAATATTGAAGTATTAAACATAATATAGCCATTGTTGCTTAGGTGTGTACTTTCCCTGAATTTTAGAAGCAAAAGATGAAGACCACAGAAAAGTTGCAATTCAAAGTCACTTATAGTCAGAGCAAAGAATATATTCCATTTTAGACTATAAAACGCCATGACAGATCAGTAAAGTGACACTTGAGAATTTTTTATTGCTGTTTTGTGTTTTGTGGTAATGTGTTTCTATATGTAATAGTACTTAAAATTTAAAGTATGATACCATTAAATGTATTGATTAATTTTAAATAGTCTTACATTTTTGTAGTAACTGTTACAAATCAAAACACCTGTCAAGATAGGCTGTGGAGCTTATGGAAATGATGCTGAATAAGAAGTATCTAAAAGGTTAAAAATGCGATGCCTGTTGCAGGGCTTTGAGTGAACTGGGTTGGTCATTGCATGCCGGATCGCTGGGCGAGGGGCTGCCACGGCTGCAGGACATGTTTCAGATGCTCCCCTCCAGTAGAAAAGTTACGTAATGCAGAGCTAAGAGCAAGAATTTTGAGCATTGTCAGCTGTTCTTGGGACGTTTTGGTGTTTCCTTTTGGACAGCTGACCTGCTCTCAAGAGGCAATATGAACAATCGCCATAATAAAAATCAAAGTAGCCAGGGAGATTCTGTTGCATAATCTCCTTTTATTTTTAAAGAGACTGTTTCCTGGAAATGCCTTTGATTGCGTGTCAGTGTTAAAATTTAAACTGTTTTATGTAGCTGTCACTGGTGGATAATTGCTAACAGGTGGAAGGAGAAGAGGAAAAGATTACAGCATTGAGCTCAGAGGTTGATGGTGAGATGTGATTTAGCTGAACAGTCCCCTTTTCACACTTCTCAAAGCATGAGAATAGGACATAGTTTTGCTCATCTGAAGGAGACAAAGACCAGAAGGAAGAGCTTTTCGCTTAATTTTCGTGAGGGGAGCGGCACAGGGGCAGAAGTCCTTGCTGTGTTCCTTGAGCCATGCCAAAGAGCAACAGGTTAAAGCTGGCAGCCTGTTATCTTCGCAGTCTAGCTTTTAGAAATCCCCATAACGTAACGCACTTGAAATAGATGTCGTCATCAGCTCCTGCCCCAAGTACTAAGCCAGACCAAATACATGTGACAGAAGATGGTGGAGTAGAGTGCAGCAGCTATTCATGTGGTAGGAGTGGTTATTGTATTAGGGTATACTTTTTGTTGACAGGCCAGCGTGTTTTGAGTTAAAAATCTGCAGCTGTCTCTCTCTCTCCCTCTCACTTTCTCTCTGTGGATTTGTACAAATTCCAAGCTCCTCTGCAACAGTCGCACCCTTCTTATTTTGTTCTGAATAGATTTCACTGGTTTGTTTTTGTTTTGTTTTTTTTTCCCATCAGGAAACGGACAGCAGAGGCGCAGATCCATTCAAGATCTTAGTGTTGCTGGAACAGAGTCCAGTCAGGTAACGTCTTTCTTGTCTCTTCTTTATCTTTCAGTAAAGTCAACACCAAATCTGTACAGGGAAACTGGTCTGGAAATCTTCACCTTTGATGCTTTCATAGAAATTATGTGGAAGCTTGGCAGACTGTAGTGTCATTTGTATTGCATTTAAATGAGATTCCATGAGGGCAATCTATGAATGAGCTCTAGATGAGAAGTGTTTTCTGTATAGCCTAAGCAGCATTTACATTTTTATGTACACAGTTTTTGTGTGCCACTTAATTTGGCTGAGGACAGATGTTATGCAGGAAAGCCTTTTCACCTTTCTATATGTAGAAAACGATTGTAATTACTATTTATGATCATCTGAAGCAGTTATACACACATTAGATTCACTTATTGCAGAAAAAAAAGCAGGTTCAGTAGTATTATTTATCATTAATCTCTGAACCCTGAATAGTAACTTACAGTAATATCCCTCCATTTTTGTGAAAGGTTTACAGAAGGATGCTGTCACAAAGCTTTGTGTACAAAAAGACTTATCTCAGTAAGATATTTTATAATAATATTGCTTCTTATCTGGTATTGTAATAGCCATGGTAATAGATGCAGTGGTATTCTAAATTGAATTTAAACTAAAACCAAATTAAACTAACAACATGTTAAATGAGAGCAGTATAGCTAATGCTTCATTCAGATGTGTTTATTTTGTAGTTTTAATTGCTTTGTTGTCTGTTCCAGTAATTCACAGGATATTTGGTTGTTAGTGTGAATTGGCAATTTTGAGATCCCTATTATTTGGACATAGGAAGCTGGAGCTTAGCTTATATGTCAGGTTAATCAGGTTTCCATATTAAACAACCCACTGCAATAATCTAAAATTGGTGGTAATTTTTCAGGCGTGTAGTTATCAGTGAGATCATCATTTCATCCTTCTTTAATTCTGTGGAGTGTGATAGCCACAGAAACCTCAGCAGTCCCCCAGGTATTTTTAGTAGAATTTACTATATGCATCTATCAGGAGATAACAAATGAGTCTTAAATATGTTTTAATATCTTCAGAGAAGACAGGTTTGTTAGAAAGAACTGAATCTGCAAAATTTAGAAAAGAAATAGATCAAGCTGTAAAGTTATTGTTGAACTAAAATTAATGCAGGACTTGGGAGCGGGGGTTGGGGAATTAAGCAACAGAACATCGGTTATACCAAAGTGCACTGATCAGTGTATAGATATATTTAATTGTAACTTTTTTTATTCAGCATTTTTCATTGTGTTCATTTTAATGAATGGTTAATATTTAAAAATACAGAATTTCAGCATTTACTTCATATCTTAATAACTATTACAATAATCTTTCTTTGAAACCTGTTTTACTGCTTGTATGGATGTTCTAGCTAAATTGTCCTTGTGACCAGGAGGATACAGAAAAAGGGGGGGGGGTTTATTTACCTCACCAATTTCTGATAAGGATCTACAGAAGTACCACAATCACACTTATGTGCTTCTGATAGTTCACATATTGAAGTCTAAGTGGAAGAATTACAATTAACTGCTTCTGTCCTGCAGTTTTGGATACATTATGATAAAATCTGGAAAACATAATATTTTAACAGACATGAAAAATGCATTTTGGAATAAACTTTTGCACTGTCCATATAAATGAATAATTAATTTTCTTCCCATTTTTGGTGTGAGAAGAGGTAGAAAAGTCTGCTGAAACTAATGCTAACTTTTGATAGACGTATGTTTGTATATTAAAAAAAACCACAAAATAATTAAGAAAGCAAACGCAATGTAATTATGGCAAAAGACTTAAGATTATTCTTTATGCGTTTCTATAGCTCTGGACCTCACCGCCTTAATTTTTTAATAAAAATCTTGAACTGCTACCCATATGAGCAATCTGCTAGCCAAAGCAAAAGAAACATCTGTGACTGTTGTAGCTCTGGTCAGTTATATCATATATCCCCATATGCACCGTACCATATATAGGTTATCATTTCTAATGTGAAAAACCTCTTCCCCCTCCCTCCCTTCATTGCAAACATCCTTCTTTCCCGCATTCCATTCTCCTTTACACCCACCCTGCTGCGCAGTCATCTTCACTGAGCCCCCATGCCACTGCCCGCCTCTGCTCCCGCACCCAGGCCTCGTAAGCCCCTGTCCTGCTCAAAGCTGAAGGATTGCCGTGGTGCCCCTTGTCTTCTTTTAATTGCTTGACTGGCACACTAAAGCTGATCAGAAATCTTTTTGTTAAACGTGGGTTTCCTGAAAATTGCCACGGTGTCAATAGAAAATGATTCTGCTATAACTATTCTCTTAATCAGGAAGGTTTTTCCAGTTCAGAATGGAATTTTTGTTCAGGTGGAGGAAAACACTGGACTTGATAATAGTAAAATATATACTGCACTTTGGAGTGTTTACCTGAAAGCATAAACCAAGACTTGTGTCTACCTGCTTAACTACTGGTCTGTTTTAATCTGAACTTCTTGTGTGTTTTATGCTTGTGTGTGTACTTTATTTCTGTGCTGTACTTCTAGAAGAATTTTTTGTGGGGGTTTGTATGGTTAATGATTACTGGTTTGATGTTGTTGAGACGCTTAAGGCATTTTCCAGTATTGCTTTTACTGATGCTACCAACAGCAGATAGTAATAGTGCTTTGCAGATGATTTTACTACTCAACTGACCCTTTTACATCAACAGCTTACATAGGTAAATATGCTAAGCCAGAGGTCTTCTGTCATTGGATCAGCTGTTGGAGTGGTTTGGTGTTGCGAACATCTGTTTAAATCCTGTTTTTTCACAGATTTCTCTAGTGTTTGGTGACCTTAGACTAGACCTTACTCCAAGTGACATGAGCAGCACTGATGTAGTCCTCTCTGTACAGTCTGTTTCCATCTATATAACTGTGATGCTCTAGTCATTTTTCCACATAATTTTTTTTGCACTGAATTGTTTCTTCTGCCTTCCCATTTCCCTGTACATGCATTTTAAAACATTGTACTGTGCTATCTGTCCAGCACTACTGCTCTCGCTTAGACACCTTTGTAGCACAGAAACAGATGTGCAGGCTCTGAATTGCAGCCATAAAAACTTTTGTGGGCTTGAAGGAACACAGTGAACCTGCTGCTTACACTCGATAGTATTTACAGATATTTTATACAGATGCTGAGAAACATACTTGGCATTATCACTTAAACTGCAGGTTGTGATCAGATGCCTAGTAAAGTATCCATGTCCTTGTCTGTGTATCTTCTAGTGGGCTGGTTGTTCTGGTACACTGTCCTTCACAGTGCTATCGTAATATCAAAACTACCCTTTAAAATTTATTTATTTTTTTTTTTAGTAGTAACTGTTGCTGGGCCTCTGTAACTCCCACAGTTTACTTTGAAGTGGAAAAAAACCCTAGTATATTAAAGAAAAACATGTACTGTATTGAACAGTTGAGAAGCAAGGTCAGAATGCATGTGGTGACATGCATGAAAGCAAAGTGTGATAATTTGGGGGATTTGATACTATACAGATGAATCATTCTGTCCATGAGATTGTACGTTGGTCACATACACACTTATGGGGTTTGTTTTACCCTTTCACGGCAAGATAAACATCTACAGATGAGGAGACAGGGCTAGTAACAACAATTTCTTTAAATTGGGTTGCCCATTTAAATTAAACTTGAAGGGGAGGATTATTCCTCAGAGCACACCAGCTTTTCAAGACTGAAAGTCTTTGAGAAGTGGAAGCTGAGAAGCTAACAATGCCATGTGGGTTTGGCCACCTGGCACAGATGATTTGAAAGTAACCTGATAACAATTCTGTTGAGTGTACTGAGATACCTGGAGAAAGCAGGGATGAGTACCTGTGAAAGGGTAGCGGAAACTGATGCTAAAGAATGGGCAGTCATCACTGCCTTACCTGTCAGAGGGGCTGGTGTCCAGGAGACCTAAAGCATCTCGCTTAACACACGCTCAAATGCTGTAATTTAATGGGTGTTCAGTTTTGGGAACTTCTCTTGGACTTTGCAATGCTTCAGGTATGAATCCTTCATTCCTATTTCTAGTATTTTGTCTAAACAATGTTATTAAGGAATACTTTTATTTTTTTCTGTTGATGGATCAAAACTATCTGGTACAGCAAGCAATCTAGTACAGCATTGAGAAGTTACTGTAACTAGATCCTTCTCAGGTACCCTTTGCTATCAACTGTAGATACTCAACAAATCTCTTTTTGCTTAAAGGACTTAAACACTGTTAAAAATGCTTGCACTGTCTTCTGACCTTTCACATCAGTGTAGTGTGTTTATCATTCATATCTGAGGACACTGGCAGCAATCAATAAGCTTGACAACGTAAACCTTGCTTAATATCAACAAAGACTTGAAAACAAAAGCTTTTTCAAAATGTCTGATGCCATCATCCTGATGATATTATCCATTGGATTATTTCTGCACTAGTTTATTCCCCTGTTTCAGGCTACTAACATAAACCACTAAATGGTTAATAAAAATAACAGGACAAATGTAATACAGTTGAAATAATGAATATTTCAGTGTGTAGAATCTTGTTACTCTTTGGATTGTTACTTGACTGAAATCTGCCTTTTAAAAGCTAAATTAAGATAGGAAATTTGGAAATTAGTCAGGAAGAAATAAGGTTTCTAGGTAATGCATATTTTAATACTTCTTTTGAAAAATAGGGACATTTAATTAAACTTTTCATGATAAATATACCATATTGAAAATAGTAGAATTGTAATAGGAACTTTTCTTTTTACTTCATTCTTTTTCCTGCAAAATTTGCTGAGGTTTATAGTCTTAAGTGCTTTACTGTGTTAATTTTATGTCAGTGAAGGGGTATACGAGGTACAAGAATATATATTGTAAATAATAATTCTTGAAAAGAAGCTCCGTAATGAAGTCTGTATTACGGTTTTGTGCTTTGGCAAACAAAAGAATTAGAGAAGTCAAGCTGTATATAAAGGAACTTCCTACAGAATGTTGTTTTAGTTCTTAATTTGCTTTGTGACAGAGAATGTGCTCATTTTCTAATAGCTTTGCTTTAATTGATTGATTCTTTTTGTTTGAACACTTTTTTTCATGTTTTCTGAAGATGAACAACATAACCTCTGCATTACCATAAGAACCAGAAGAAAACTGTAGATTAATATGCCACAGTTTAGTGCAGTTTCTGAGCTGCATTTCTTTAGTCAAATGTAGTCCCTTTCATTGATTAAACGTTGGAGACAAACTTTATTTCTTCCTTACGTTATGAAGCTGCTAGATTTCACGGAACGGTGGTGTGAAAACTACTAGACATTGTGTCACGCTTTTATATAAAAGATCATGAACACATTGTTGAGTACTGCTTTTTATTATGCTGAATAGCCAAATTTCAGCCAAAAAAAATAGCCAAAAGTTATATCCATTTGTTTTTATATGGTAAAGGTGAAGTAGAAATCGGGATGAAATTATCCCTGCAATGCATGTAAGTAAAGTTTATCAAACTATCTGGAGAGCTTTCAGGGTAAAAAGTTCGGGAGGAGGGAGGATTATAGGTTGAGGTTTCTTTACATTTTTTTAAATCAACCCTTCAAAAAAAGTCCTCTGTTATTTTTTTCTTGTTGTTTTAATTTATTTTCTTTTATCACTTCAGGAGAGTAGAAACAGCAGTAGATCATCTAGTCCTAGTGTGAGAATGATCACTACCTCGGGACCAACCTCTGAAAAGCCAGCTCGTAATCCATGGACACCTGATGATGCAGGTAATCCTTTGTTAGTTAACTTTTTACCTGTAAAAATTATATTTATTTTATTATGATGTGGGGTATGTGCTTAGACATTAACAAAGTTAAGCAGGAAAGTCACGGTCCATTTTAATTCTGCTTAAATTAAATCATTACATTACTGCTTTGTTTTGCACACTGGCTTTAAGAGCATTTTTTATAGATCGTAATAAGTCACATAAACCTGTAAGCGTTTGGCTTGTAAGAAAGTACTGTACATATACAGTGATAGTAGTATTTAATGTCCATCTTTCAGCACCAGTTTTTGACTGTAGTGTGGTTTGGGGGGAATTAGAAGAATAGACGTCTTAGAGCTTTTTAGTCTTGCGCATTTGTATTATGAATGCACAGTTAGAGCTTTCGTTGCTCTGACTTTTGGAATGAAATGCTACGTAGGTGAGTATCAGCTGGAATATGTTAATTCTATTTTTTGTCTGTGTTGTAATTTTGCTAATGCAGAATGTACATGTGCGCACAGTCTTACTGTTTTTAAATGAGCTAGAATGTGTCTGCAGAAGTGTTGTAAATACTTCTACTGTCATATCGCTGTTCTTTGGTTATGAACTAGGATTAAGAATTAACGTAATTTAGTAGTTGAATTCAATTTTTAAAGTCATAATGCACTCCATTATAAACGGAACCAGTACTAGACTGCATGAAAACAAGGGATCCCCACAAATTCCTTTTTCAAATATAAATAAGAATTATTTTTTTGCCACCAAAATATACATGTTGAATCTTAAACCCAGTCTCAAGCTGGTACCTCATGGTGCCTCAGATTCTGAAATCTTTTTCTTGTGATCTGTTTCATCTTTGGCTGATCAGACTTTTTCATTCTTTTCCTGCAACCAACTGCAAAATGGAAACTCACACGTGGACTGACTCTTGCACAAGTATATATATATGTATATATACAAATATACATATGTGTGTGTATATATGTATATATATGCACACCTGTATTTTACCAAATATAAGGTGATTCTGTGTGTGAGATGTGTACTTCCCCAACAACTCACCCCACCCCATTTTAGTGGGAGGAGGGCAACATGCTCTTGTATTTTGCTTCTGTACTTTCTTCTTTCTGTCCATTGTCACTTTGCTGATCACACTGTAAACCTTGTCACTCATAACTTCCCAAAGCCCTGGCCCACTGCCACAGCCCACCCTGTGCCCTTTTTTGTACAGCATGGTTCCTAAGTTGCTTTAGGCAGTGAGCAATTATGGGAACCTCTGCCTCACACCAAAGCAAGTTCTTAGCCAATTAACAGTTCGTTGGGAACTGAAGTTGCTGATCATATGCCAGTGCAAAGCCAGTTTGGCCTTAAATGCAGCCCAGCAGTGAAGTCAGGTCTGTTTTCTGGCCCACAGAAATCCCTCACCTTATACTTAGGTAAATACAGTATGTACCACATGTATGGTTTTTCATGTTAGGTTTATGCAGTCCATGAACAAAGAATTGTTTGAATTTCTAAAGACATAAATAATTTTAGTTTTCTGTTAAAGAAGGCACGTTTTTAAGTTAATGAACCAAAATGATAAAACGAAGATGCAGCCAAATCTGGTCAATCTCAGGAAAAGTTACCGTTCTGTGACACAGTGCTGAAATGCTCAGGAATGTCATCTGAAGTATTTTGCATGTATTGATGTATTTGAAACATTGCAATAATTCCTTTGCTGTAGCAGTATTCCATATATGGCGGTAGTCTAATTTAGGGAAGGACTTTTTATATTGTTCTCATTTAAGATACTGTGGTGATTTAAGTCTCTGGTTTTAGGGTTGTTTTTCTTTTTTTATCTTTTTTTTTTTTTCTTTACCACCTTCCAGTTTCCTTACAAGCATACACTTAACCACTTTTTCTCCATTCCCACCCTCTTATTTCTGTTTCCTTTTGAAGCTGCTCTTGGAGATAGCATAGTCTTTGAGGGCAACACCTTAGTTTCTCTACCACGACTACTCTGTGGCAGGTGCTTTTGGGGTATGGGTAAGCAGCCCCTTTTTTTTCCCACCTACCCTCCTCCATATAATCCTCTAGTAGCAATAATACAGCTATAAAATCAGTAGTTTCTCCATGTGTCTTTACTCCTGTGTCTCTTAAAGCTTAACAGTAACCTTGTCATCCCCAGCTGTGGGCTACCAAAAGATAGAATCTGTAAGAATTCAGAACATGTTAAATCTGGAATGAAAGCACTAGAGAAATCCAGAGTAACTGCAGTGTAAGAAGAGAACAGCCAGGCCCAGGGGACAGATCGGTTATTGGGTTCTGTGCTACCCACGAAGCATCTCTACAGAGCAGAGAAGATGCCCTAGAGCACGTTGTGAGGAAGATACTTACAGACCTCACTGGGAACAGGTTTCAAAACTGAGCAGGAGGTTGTGCTTATTTTATTTTAGCAGAGCTGGTTTGCACAGCTTCTAATTTTAAAATCATTAGATGCATGGGCTGGCTGGCTGATCCTTCATAAACAAGAATGAAATGGCAATTTTTTTATAAATAGAGAACATGATTGCAAACTGTACAAAAATAGTATTTTTAAAATCTGTATGCTGTTACATGGCTTCTAGGAGTGTAAGATGATAACCTTAATCTTTATTTCTTCTTAGTGTGATAGACCATACTTTTGAAGTTCTTAACTTTATTAGAAAAACAAAATGATTCATCTGCCTTGGGATTGGAACGCTGCTATTTCCATTTGCCTTTCCACATTCAGATTGTGTATTATGAAATAATTTAGAATTCTTTTTTTTGTCCTGTAAGAATAGAATTAACTCTGAAAACACATTAAAATTTTCTTGGTATTGTTACAGAGACCAATGGGTCAGATAACTCCATCCCAATGGCATATCTTACATTAGATCACCAGTTACAGGTAATAAGTGCTTTATTAGATCCTTTATCTTGCATTTCATTCTAACGTATAAATTTTGGGCTGCAAAATATAGTGCTACATATTTACCTGTGTTTATATTCTTGTCTAGCTTTCGACCAAGGCTAAAAAAAATATATTATGTAATCTGAGATTGGTTGACTCAAATTTGATCAAGCTATTAAAAACAAGCCCTGGGAAACATGATCCCTAAAACCAAATATAAGCTGAGTTTGACTGTCAAAATAAGATGTTATTTCTTGGACTGTTATTGAATTAAATTGTTGAATACACTTTATTTGTTGTATGAAGAATTAAACACTACTTTGATTTTTGTGACAGAGAGAGTACCAGATTAATAACTGCAGATTTGAGTTTTGAGACAACTTTTGGCATCGGTGCACTAACATTTTCCAGGGCATGGTTTAATGCTTATTTTTAAAAGCTTACTGGTTTTTAAAAGATGTTATAAATACACTGCAGAGACACTGTAACACACTATATAATAAGATATCAGTTCATTAGTTTTTAACATGTCTGATTTATTTTCAGCCTCTAGCACCGTGCCCAAACTCCAAAGAATCTATGGCTGTGTTTGAACAGCACTGCAAAATGGCACAAGAATATATGAAAGTTCAGACAGAAATTGCATTGCTGTTGCAGAGGAAGTAAGTGAAATGTGTTTAACCTTTTCTGTTCCGTATGTTTCTTTTACGCAGAGTCTGTTACCCATGACTATTATTTCTGGCTTTCTGAAGTAACATTTCATAGGGCATAATTATTTTTCAGCCTTTATCTCAGAAATACTGAGCTTCTCAGTACAGGTGAAATATTTAAAGCAGGTAATTGAAAAATCTAATCGATACCAAGACTCTTCTAGACAGGTCCTACTTTTATGTGTGTGGCCCATCTGTGTGTGTAACAAACTAGTAATGTTCGTTTCTGTCATCTCAAGTGAAAGACTTGGACCGTTGAAAAACCTTGGAATTTTATTTTCAGTGCTGTCCAGTAAAAGATTTTAATTTGTAGGTAATCACTTGGATTATGGATCTTGAATAATATGTCACTGTTAACTCATTTTGCAGCTAGTTTTTTCTTATATCAGACTTCTGTCAATCATTGCAATTACAACAGAATTATCAACACACATCCTGTGTTTTTCTACCAGGGGTTTGAGGCCTGATACTTAGAAGCCACTGGGTACCACCTTATCCTGGTGTGCTAGAAACAATCTTTCCTTTTGCGTGTGTACACATATAACTTATTATTATAACACATATAATCCAACAACTGCATGTATTGTTGGATTAGAGCCAAAGTTATTGCTGATTCAGAACTTCAGTTTGCGATACGTTTTGGTGTGTTCTGCTTCTTGGCATTTTGGGTTGCTGATGCTGGGGAGCAGTTCTGAGAGGTCATATATACTCCTGTGCTAGACCAGGTAACCAGCTTGTATCTGAGCCACTGCAGGCAAGCTGAGGATCGTGCCTCGGTGTTTGTGGAATAGCTAATGAGAAAACTGTGTGTATAAACCTCTTGTACATTAGAAATAGCATAAAGAACAGGGGGAAAAAGTACTGTAAGCTTGACCTATCATCTATTCAGTTTTGGCATGGCATTCTGAGAACAGGGATTTTCCCAAATGCAACTAGAATTTTTAGGCTGCATTAGAAGATACGGAAGCTAGCATGAAGATCTTAATTTTGGTTTTATTTTTGTTGTCTCTAAGGATCAATAAAGTATATAAAAATGTTTATCTGTTTCAAAACTGTTAGTTCTGGACCTTTAGATTCCTACTTTATCTTTTTTTTTTTGTTCTGGAAGTCTGCATACACGTTTCTCTCAAACTTTTTTCTTAGTCAGAACATAATTGCCCATATGTGTTAAAACAAAAAAATAGTATTGTGATTGATGAGTTTAATGCTGATTAAGGTAGTTATTGGTTCAACCTTTTGAGAATAATTAAGTTTTCTTTAACTGTAGTTACAAACCATATGGCAACAATTAATTAACATGAACTTTCTCCTCTACTGTTTTGTTGTTAAAATATTGCTGGCAGCTTGCCTTCTTGTCACCTCATAAACAAATAGTAAAACAAACTGCTACATCAGTTTTGCCAGATAATTTATAGCAAGTTTATCAGTGTGTTTGTTCCTCTAAAATTGTTGCTAAAAAAACATACTGAACACTTATGGCATAAATTAAGTGAAATGACAGTTACAAAAAAATTTGCTTGATTCTGCTTTTCCACTGCTTTAAGAAATTCAGGTCCTAAGAGAAGA
>JAVJGJ010000059.1:4244959-4258911 GCA_035590215.1 Microhierax caerulescens
TTTTCCACTGCTTTAAGAAATTCAGGTCCAAATAGAAGACAGCACTTCACTAAAAAGCTATCAAAATTACTGCAATTTTGTCTTTTAAGTTGCCTTTTGAATTTTAAAATGTAAATATAGTTAAGCAAAGTTAGAGTTGAATGTATTTATGACATTTTCTATACATCCTTAGATGTTTTACTGTGACCTGTAGAACTACATCTGAAAGACATCATATAAAGGACAATTTTAGAGATTGAGACTAGGGCTTGAAGCTATTTTAAAGTTTAAATGTGGATTTGATTTGGAAGATAATTTTTCCCCAGACTATGCTAAAGAATAATTTTTTGTCAGCTTTTTTTTTTTGCACAAAATACCACCAGCCATGAGTTCAGACTGATAATCAACTACTGATTTGAAACACATGAAGTCATCAGTACATAAATAGAAGCAGATTATAAATGACAATTACTATTTTTTTTGTAGACAAGAACTAATAGCAGAACTGGACCAGGATGAAAAAGACCAGCAAAACACATCCCGTCTGGTACAAGAACACAAAAAGCTGTTAGATGAAAACAAAAGTCTCTCAACTTATTATCAGCAATGCAAAAAACAATTAGAGGTCATCAGAAATCAGCAACAGAAACGACCAGGCACATCATGATTTCCTGGGACCTTTCAAATGAAAAATATGCACAGAAAAGACTGATATTTTTTTTATTGTTATTATTATCCCTTATTATGACAGCTCATGAGTGTTATCTTCTTGGTGTGATCTGTATTTGTCTGCTACACTTAACATAATTTAATTTTCTCTTTCCTATGGTGAACATCCAGTTCAACAGGTTAATCAAATAAGGTGAGAAAACAGTGGCTTGAATTAACCAACAGCCCTCGATTTAAAGCAAGAACAGTGGCTGTGTGCATGCTCCTTGTGTGAAGGCTAGCCTAACAAGTTTTAAAGTGGCTGCTAAATTGTAAGATCTCGGGTTTAGTTTTTGATGTTACCTCGATAAGAGCGAAACAAAAAGTTTCCTGTTTAAGAATGGTTTTGTTCCAGTGTCTCATCTCAGACTATCAATATGATGATTGTTTTCAGGACTTAAACATGCACCAAGGTGATGCTGGCTGACCAGAGTAATTCACGATGCGTTAGTGATGCCTTTTACCTATACACGTAGTATATTTTTTCCACGTTCAAAATGAAAGGCAAACTGATGCCAGCATCCTTGATTCAGTGCTTAATAGCCCTGCATTTTGACTAATATATTTCTTGTAATCTTGCATTCATAAAATATTTGAAGTAAAAGGCTGTATTTTCTTTACTTTCGGGGGGGGGGGGCGGGGAAGGACATGCAGTTTCATTTAGTTACCAGGCAAAAGTTAAAAAGGTGATTCACTCTGCAAAGTTGGTCCTTTGTATAAAATAGAGAAGCAAAAATGTGTGAAAGTGTGTTTTTAAACCTTTAAAGCTTTTGTCCCTGTGTAGTACCTTTGTAAGGAAATTCAGAAAGCAAATTAATAGAAAACTTTAAATACTTGCTCCCTTTATACCACTTGGATTATTTTTTTTCTTACAACTTACTTAGTGAAAAGCATTTACCATAAATGTAAATGAGTTTGTTTTAGATAGGGAGAGAAGGGTTTGGGGAAATGAATTTATTTTAAATAGCAAATTATGAAATGGAGTTGAGTATGCAAATAGCAGAAGCTATTAAGTAAATGAGGAGAATGGCTTAGATCTCCATCAGGAATCTCAGTTAGTCCACTCATTTGAACATAGTTCAAAGGAAGTCCATCACAGAATGCCTGCTGCCTTTGTAACTGAAGAATTGCATTTAATGAACTGAAGCAGAATATCTAATGATCAGTGTCATTATTTACCATTATTACATGGGAGAAAATAACTACTTGTTTACATTGCAGATTGATTATTTGGATTATGAATTAACTTTTAACTGGTACAAAAATGAGGCACTTCTAAATATAATGAGAAATTCTTCCTTATGTAAGCTCTTGGTGTAGTCAGTTGTGGCCAGGGTTTTAATAACACCCTTTTGCAAAAGGAAAATAGAAAACTGAAGTTTAGCTGCTGAGCTCTCAAAATATAAGTAATCTGAAATTTGACTTGTGCTTACTTCAAATTAGTAAGTATTCATAAGAGCCCATGAGCAGAACTTGGAAAAACATTAAGGATGAAAACCTCACGGTATTTTCACTTTCCCTTCCTGCTTACCTGATTAAAAAAAACCCATTAATACTATTTGCCTATCTGTGAACAACAAAGATGATGGACAGTTTACTGAACAGTGTCATCCAGTCTTGAAAATAAATCTATTGTTGGCAAACCTTTGGGAGTTAAAAGCCCTTCCCTCCTTTCATTTAAATAAAGGAAGGGTTATCATTCTCAAAACCTTAGCAGATAATTTGATTAGTTAGCTGAAACTGATATTGGGATCAACTTAAGGGCATGCATATTTATAGCAAAATGTAATTGGCAAAGAAAATAACTGCAGTATTAGGAATAGCACAAGTTATCCAAAGCATTGCTGTTCACATACGTCTGTCCACCGACCAAAATGGGCACGCTCGGTGATCACGTATGCTGAGACAGGAGACAGAGCAGCATAAATACTAATGTTCAGTTTCAGGTACATGGTTGATAACTGCATACACAAAGTCATTTCCCAGGACATTTTCTACGGTTTGTCTTGACATAAAGCAGATACACTTAAGGTAAATCGGTATTGTATACGACAAGTCACTTTATGGCAAAGTTTGAATAATGAAAATGAATGCAACGCTAACTTAATGGTACGTAATACAAAAGTCTGTTTTAACAGTTGCTTATGACTTTTCAGGGTTTACGTCAGAAAGGGTCTCAAATTGTAAAAGAAGTACTGTGCTACCGTGCGCTGTTGAACTGGGCTCTATTCAACGGTTAGGTTATATTGCTCTTGTAATCTTCAGAGGGAATTCGGAGTTTGACCTTTTGCCTTCAAGTTGTCCCTTTCTTAGTTCCACCAAAAAATTTTAAAATATTTGCCCAGATTTCTCAGTGAAGTGTTCTGTGTGGCAAAATCTGTGTACCATTTTAAAAAACAAAACAAAAAAAAAGCCACAACAGAAAAACACCAAAAAAACTCAGCAGACTATAAGGGTAGAATATAGCTGTTTGGGCTAAGAAGAACTTAACAGCTTGACTTTCAGTAACCTTTATTATTTTCATAAGGCTCTTGTTTTCAAGATGTTTACAAATGTACTTTTATTTTTCTGTTAAGCGATCTGGAGTGTTCAGGAATTTTTTTCGTGTACTCTTTTGTGCAGTTAAAGCTGTTCCTCTAATACTGGAGGTAAAACATCTAGTTTTGTCTGGGCACTGCCTTCTCAGAAAAGGTAACAAGCTCTGCTTTTTATTGCAGTATGTGTTCTGTAAGATATTGTGTAATTGAAAATATGCTTCTGTACACTGTGCAGTTCTGCCAAAAATGCTTTTTTTTAGGCTTTTTGGTTTGTTTTCTTTCCGATGAGAAGTTGAAGATTGTAATTCAAAACTTGTACATAAAATGGTGAATGATTTCATATGATTCAGGAATGAGCAGTGTGGCTTTCTGCTACAGGGTTTTATTGCGTTGTCAGGAATCTAATTAATAAAAGCTGAGAGACTTCCACAAACATGTAGTAATGCCCCAACACTTGCCAGGGCATCCTTTATCTCTAGTGGAATCCCACACAGGGTGGGAGATAATCATCATGCAGTTGTTCCCACCACCGAAAGAAAATTCTTCTGCTATTAGCTCTTCCCTTCCTGTGTGCAGAAGCAGGGTGTAGGATGAATAGTCCTACTCATAACTGAGTATCAAGATATTTTAAGAATGCCATATCTTCCGTACGGATGTTCCACAAAAAGATAAGTGCTCATCTTTTGTTGTTCCAGGGAATGGGAATTTGTCCAGACTGAACTTCTCTGTTTTGTTCATAATGGATTTTACTGCTTGATAGTTTCCATTACCATACCACAGATGGAGACAATCCCCCTTAACTGTCTCCTTGCCTGTGAAGAACACAGAATTGTGCTTCGGATCTGTTCTGAGCTGCTTTGAACAACTGCTGTTTCAGGCGCCCTGCTGAAACCTGCAAGAAAGTTTGAAAGGATAAGGGCAAAAAAAAAGTGCAGCACATTCAATCCTTCAAAATACAGATTTCCCTGTGGCAAACTAGTGGGAGAGGAGGATCTTATGAAAGTAAGCCTGTGTACTTGTATATGCATACACATACACCCTGTTATGTACAGTGTATAGGTGTAGAGAGCTGCATATATCAAGTCAGAATTGATAGGTGTCCTTTTTTTCCAAAATCTGACCTTCCGGTAGTTAGCTTTTATTTATTTAATAATGTCACTAGATGAGTGGTGCTCTAAGCCTGTGAGGATCAAGTTCTATAGAGGCAGGTAAGTACAGGTGAGTAGGTGAGTATGTGAGAGTGCATCAGTTATTTTCTGTGCCCATGTAACCCTTTTCTACTTGCAGGGACAATTCAGATCTCAGGCTGCACTTGGAGAGATTTGCTACAAATGTTTTTTGACTTCAAACAAACTGGTCATGGAGGGGTACTTAATGAAAAAGCAAAACTGAATTTAGACCAAATAGTTTAGATTTTTAATTATTAGTAAAATACTGTCTTAAAATGCTCAAAGAGCACTGCTAATCCTAGGGGTTTAATCTAAACAAGCATTAATGAAAAAGAGGTTTGTATTTGTAGCTGTGTGCTTTACACCAAGTAGCTAAAAAGTTGAGGTACTCCGAAGGATAAAATAGGCCTGTGTTCACATAATTACACGTGCTTTGTCGATACCCCACTTCTGACAAAGTGGGGAAAGGCAGCCCAGCTGCTCTTGCCCTTGGGGACTGTTGCCTTTTGTGGATGGGAGGAGAGGAGCAGATCCTTGCACTGTAAGCAGTTAAAAGCATGTCCAGCCTTGGGGAGCAAAAGGCACTGGGAGAGGCAGACCTGGAAGCAGGTGGAGCGGAGCCCCTGGCTCCTTGGTGTGAGCTCTTTGCCAGTGCTGGGGGCCATGGGGGGGTGATGGAGGACACCCTGGCTGCAGCTCCCTAGCAGTGCACAGGCCCAACTGCGCGTTTTGGCTTCCTTCAGTCCTTTTCCTGCCCTTAAGCAGTGGGTGCTCCCTGCACATGCATCAGCTAAGCCGACATGTAGACTGGTGGAAATGCAATGGTCTTCCCTTTTCCTGGCCATGCTCTTCCCTCCCACTGCTGCTGCGCGGGAGAGGCTGCGGAGCAGCTGCACGTAGGCTGTTCTCCTGTGGTATTTAGGCAGAGGACCAAGAAGTGACTTCCATTCATATAACCCATGGGCTCAGCATGGGGGATAGGGCATGGTGTTAGCTTGTATCAGAAAATCAGAAAAAATCCCTAGCTGAGGGGACTCGAAGATCATATGCTGAGGTGGATATGCCTAAGAGCTCTGTCTGGGTCTGTTCCTCTTCTTTTTCTGAGGGGCAGAAACATGGACTTCACCTGTTGGGCTGCCTTTGAGTGATGTGCAAAACCACCATGACTGTCCTGTGTCTACTGCACTGTGAAAAGACATGGCCAAAAGCCCCCTTAAGGCAAGAAGAGTTGTTTGCACTGAGCCTTTTATGCAGCATTGCTGGTATCAGTACAATATATGTGTAAGATTACTCAGACTCCCTTCTAAAAATGGGCAAAGTTACAAAGATTAGGCTAAAAGAGGGAATAAATTGTCCTATCAGCTGAGGATGTCTGTCGCTGCAGAAGTGTTCCTGAGAACATCTTTGTTCTCCAAGGCCCCAGAGGAGCCTGCCTGTGCTCATCACCAAAGGAGTCTTTGAACAGCTGTCTCCAAAGAGTTGAACCTGGTATGTGCAAATCAGACTCTTATTAAAGCTTCTTACATCATCATTAGCAGGGTGGCTGGAGCATAGCTGGGAATTGTTCATGAGGTAGGAGGTGAAGCTAATTTAGCTCGTTCTCTGAGGGCTGCCTGGGGTCTGGGGGGCTGCTGGGCACAAACTGCTTCTGTCAATAACGTGCTCGGGTGGGACCTGAGAGGCAGGGATGGGACAAGGAGCCGTTTTGGTCAGTGCAGCTGTGCTTTACGTCAGAGCACTGCACCATGGCTGAATGCGGGCAGGCCTCTGGTGGGACCTGTGCTGCCCTTCTTCATTAGAGAGCTTTAGCCGCTGCTCCAGGTGTCCTTGAGTGCTGGCAGACACCGAAGCTGTAGCAAAGTGTGAGGTTTAGGGTGAGCTTTTTATGCTCATCAAAAATGCTAGGTACCAAGGGATGGCTGGGGAGGGATTTGTAGTCTTTGTTTGCAGGGGGAACAAAATAAAAAACTAGGGCGAGGGTCATTAAGCACAGTGTATCGCACATTTCTTGACGAGGGAAGCACACCCATAGCCTTGCACAAGCCCTGTGAGCAAGCTACCAGAAGAACCACGTGGTGGAACAAGGGCTGTGGTGGAAGCTTGCACGGTTGCTTTGCTGAGTGCTCTGACTTTCCAGACCTGAAAGGAGAAAACGCCTTACCAGCACAGCTGGGAATCTGAATGTGGCTGGTTTATTGCTTGTTTTACGTATTATGGCATGCCCTGAACCCCACGACCACCACATCCCACCACCACCCCAAAAAAAGGTGCTATAGGCCAAACTGAGTTTTCAATCTCAGCTGTTTTCATTATATGGGAAACTTCAGCCTTCACTGGCTTTGAGCAGGTATAGCTGAAAGGGCTGTCCCTTTCCAAGAGTGGAAGGAGCCAGTGTACTCACGTTAGGGCTACCAGCAGCAGCAACCTCTTTTCTCCAAGTCAGTCACTTGAGCAAGGTGGAGGGAGAGATGAGTTTGCCCCTCCATAAAACATAACCTTTGATCTAAGTACTGGGGTGGGACCTCAGGCTAAGAACTTCATCTCTTTAGTATAGTCCTATTGTGATAAATCGTGGAAAGTGCGAAAAGGGATGAACATTAGGAATCTGACTTGGTTTAATTGAGAGCTTAGATTTTTGGGGAAGTTTTTTTCTTCCCTGATGCCCAGTCTCAGAGCCTGAAGAGGAGCTAGTTGATGTAACCAGCTGCACACAGCTTTTCTATATTCTGTTCAGCTCCTACAAATTTAGTCTCTGCCAATGAGGCTCTTCTACGGAGATGAAACAGTTGCTAAAGAAACTCATAAAACCTAACTATGAAGAAGATAACTCTAGAGAAGTTTACCCTTGATTTATTTGGGAGCAGATTTTGTAACAGTTAAGTGAATCATTTTCAGAATATCTTTTAATAGGGAGAGCATCAGTTTGATGGCAGGTGTTGATGCTACAAGTTTTTAAGCAGCAATGCATCTTTGCTTGCCTGAGTGGTTATTTCTATTCTAGGTATTGAAGCTGCTGGGGAAAGGCAGAGCTTTGGGTTCACAGAAAGTGAATCTGCAAAGTCCCACTCTGAAAATCAAACAAAATGCCGCAACTTCAAAAATTTGCAGGAAAAATTAAGGCAGTGAGAAAAATGAATTTGCAGTCGGTTTGGCACCTTAATCCTGCTGTCTAAAACTGGCTGGGCAGGGAAGCAAATGGTTGGTGTATTAGTCTCACATCTGCAGGAGGGAGGGGGTATTCCAAATCGCTTTTTTCAACTCTGTCTGTTGGTCGTGAGAGGTTGTTACTATTCCAGCAAACGCTGCCTGGCTGAGACCCTTTCTGTCAGCTACAGACAGTATCGCACTCTTTGCCCTTCAGCAAGTATCAGGCTCCCAGGGCTATACAGTCCTTGATCAGTGACAGTGCAGGCAGGGGTAGGAAGAGGGTATCTTCTTCTTCCACATTTCCTAGGAAAGTCTCACTAATGTCACAGCAGCAGCTGCAATGGCTGAGTTTCTTATAAATGGTTTAGCATGATAAGCAACTTGCTGCTTAAGGTTTCATCGTTTGAATTGGCTTCTGGCACCAAAAGACAGCATTTTTCATAATTATTTATATTACACACACACACACACAAATAATATTAGAATCAATTAAAAAGTAATCTATACATTAATATTTAAGAAATCTGAGATTCAGATCACTTATTAAAACAAAAGAGCTGTCCATGCTGGCTTTGTAACAAAGAATTCTCTGTAGTAGCCCTCTGTCAGCCAGTGCTGCCAGGTCTCAAGAGCCTGTTTTGCTTGCAGGATGAATGAACTGGATGTTTTTAAAAGTGCTTGAAAGAAGTTTAAAAGTGCTGACTGATTATGTTCTGGTTCAGTGTCCCCCCTGCTGCACCAGTGGACAAGCGTGTGGTAGCTCTAAAATATGCCTGAAATACAGAAGCGCTCAGGCGAGGCATTTATTCATCTGTATTGAAGCCACCACAGCAGCACTGGGTTGTGGAGATTTTTGCAAGATCATCACAACAGATTTCTCAAATCTCAATGCTATCAACTCCATCGTCTCCCTGCGGTCCAGCCTGAGTACATCAAGAGAAGTGGCTGCCTGCACAAGCCAGTCAAAAATTGAATGCAACATCAGTGTTATTGCAGTCAGTTGTATAAAAATGTTGCTGTACAGTATGGCAATGAATCACAGGCTATGCTGTTCACTTATTAACTTGGCATCAATACAAATCCCTTAAGAATCAGATGATGAACACTAAGCACTTTGAGCTCTCCTGAACCTTTTTGATCCAGTGACTGGTATTTACTTGGACTAATGTTCCCCGTGGTATCTGCTCAGGCCTAATCGTTGTTCTGTGAGTGATGGTAATGCACTAATGCCAGCTCCTCTTTCTTGCAGGCACAGCAGAGTTCAAAAATTTTTCAATATGATTGTAAGCAAGCCGTAACTGGGGATCTTTTTTGTTTTGCTCAGAAGAGACGTGGGAAAGAACTACAAGTTTCTCCTTATTTCCAAGAGCTGAGTGTGCTTGTCACGGTTGGAAAGCCTATCCCATCAGGCAGGGCGGCAGGAAATAGAAGAAGTTCCTGTTGCTGTGAGCTTGAAGCTTCGCAGCCTTCACTATAACAAGGATCAGGGTTATAGAGGGATGATGCTGTCTCTACTCAGTTATTCTTTCCATACTAACCACTTTCTCAGAGCTCGGTCTCAGAGCAGGTAACTGGAGAGGAGGCAGCAGTATTCACTTTCTCCCACTTGCTTTACAGGCAAGGGAGAGATGTGTTCCTCCACAGTAGTTCAAGCCGTGAGCCTAATTTGGGCTTCTGAAGTGGCTGATGCAGAACATACATCTCTGCCTTGCTAGTCACCCTCCCCATAGACTATACAGGTGGATCTGCAAGAGGTTGCTCTCAGGTGCCTTTTAGCATTTGTGAATACCCTAAGAACTCCCTGTTTGTTCAGCATCTGCCCATGAGGAAAAGCAGAGATGATACCTACACCCATTTTGACTTACCTGTTGTGTTTGTGCTGCTGAACGTGTTCTGGACCTTTAAATCATTTAATAGCCAAATGTGTAAGTGACCTGAAGTTTTCTCAGTAAGAGTGCATAGCATAACTTGCCCTATTATTTGGACCAAGGCTAATGTGTGATGTATAATAGGCAGGTTTCTCAATTATCCCTAGAATTAGTAGTATCAAGAGCAGCACAGGCCGTGTGTACCCTTTGTGTGTCTGCAGACAGGCTGCCAGAGGACCTGTGACACAAGAAGTCTTGTAGCCACCACAGTTCTTCACCTCAAAGAGTAGTAAAGGTGTTAACTGGTGGCAGTGGTTTTGTAAGGTGAATGCCTATAATCCAGGCTAACATCGTGCTGGTTCACCCTGTTTGCCACCCAGCAGACAAAGTAATGGTGTGAGTCATTGTCAACCCCTACAAAATAAACAGTGGCCTAGAGATGAAAGGCTCTGTATCCAAATTGTTTTCATTAATTGCACTGTGGGGCAAGGGAAGATTTAATTTCAAGGACAGGAATGTTAACCTCAATTCCTTTCTGTAATTGAGTGTGGAGAAACAAGAGGCGTAAGCAAGGGAAGCAGAGAACAAGGACACGGATCGTTAGCACTGTCATCTGGTCTCACAGGCAGCCCTGTCTTGTAAAAAATGTCATTGCAGCAACCAGGAGGCAATAGCTTACATGGCAAAGTAGAGAGCATAGGTAATATGAAAATTTACAGCAATTATGGGGTTTTCACCAGTATTTAGATGCACAAGCCTCAGCACAGGCTTCTAATGATAAACCAGTGACTAAAGCCCATCTTGCAACAATTTATAGGGTAAAAACACGAGCAAAATGCTGCAGAACAGTCTCTATGGGTGATGCTGGCCCCGTGGGAAGCCTTTAAGGCAACAAGTTGTGGCCATTGGGCCTACTTGTATTACTGATACATAGCACTTGCAGAGTATTTCTCACCTGAAGGCTTCAAATCACTTTCAAAAAGCATGATTACAGGAAAATAGAGGCCCGAGGGAGCGTAACTGACCTTCCAGAAGGTCCATACCTAATTTGGGAATAAGATTGAAATTCCCTGCCTGTCCAACTTGTAATTTATGTAGTGGGCTCCGGTGATTCTGTCCCTGGTTAAGTATCAGTTAAGCAGCACAATTCAGGAGAGGTTTCCTGGATCTAGCTTAGCTGGAGTATATCCTTTTGGTTAGCATGGATTGGGTGCCTTATAAAATTTATTTCTACCTGCTGTTTGCAGCTAAGTTGGTAAGACTTACACAAATGGAAGTAAACCAATCACAAACCAGGTTAGCTGCTGTTGCGCAAGCGGGATAGCAATGAATGAATGGGTACATCTTTTGGGTATGCATAGCAGGGTGGTGAAACTACATCTTGGTATGAGGTAATGTGTCTCCTACATATAAAAGGCTTTAATAAAAGGCTGAGGATTTGGGGCTTGCTGCAAAGCAGCTGACTCTGCTTAATCTTGCTCAAGGTCATAACTATTAATGGAATAAAACAATCTAAGAGGCAACTTTCTGTTAACGCTCTAAATAACATCGTTCAGGGAAAGAGTAAAATATTCTAAACCAAACACATTGTTACTTGTTAAAAGTTCTGTAAAAGCATTTAAAAATTATGGTATCATTTTTTGTTGAAGTAAGAGGTTAACAGAAACCTATAACAGAAACCTATTTATGTTATAGACTTCATGATGGTCCTTACAAGTGACTGCTTAATTACATTAAAATGCTGTGCAGTTAGGAAAGAATGTGCCTAAAGCTGCATCTCCACATGTAGTACTCATAAAAAGAAAAAGTTTCTCACCAAGCTCAAATTCTTTCTTTTCTACTATGTAGAACACAAGAAGTGCAAGACCATCTTCTGTTTATGAATCCAGCAGTGACTGCAAAGCCGTGAATAAAAATGCATTAATTATTTGTGACACCAGTAAGAAAGCAAAGAAAAATTATATAAATGCATGTTTCACTTATATCTGGAGAAAACCTTTAAGGCTCTACAAAGCAATAAATTTTGCTAGTCTCTTGATTTAGCTCAGTTACTCCTGGGTCCCTGGAGACCCATCATTTTGAGAGAATAGTAGCCTACTTAGCTTGAGAAACGGGACCAAGCTCTCTTTACTCTAAAAAAAAACCAAAACAAAAAAAAAACCCCCAAAAAATTAATACCAGAGTTTCTTCCAATGATCCAGAAAATTCAGGGGAGTACAGCCAAAACCCACAACACTACAGAATGGCACTGTGTTCTCCGTTTGCTCTCAGCATACCATTTGTCACCTCTTGCTGGGAGAATTGCCTTTTTGAGTCTTGCTGAAATTTCTATAATTGCTTAACTTGGGGTGCTGTTACTCACCCTGGGGACTCTTGCCCAGCCCCATCCAGGGAGCCAGCCAAGGCCAATGCCTGTCCAGTGGAACATGCCAGAGATCTGCACCACCAATTCCCTAAGTTATGGTGTAAATTGTCGGTTGATTTTTTGATCAGTGGCTTCTTCATGCCCAGCTCAGGTTTCTTTTTCCCATATTCTTCATTACTGAAGTTCAAGCAAGTAGAGAGGTCTTACACAGTCATCCTCTACTTGTAATCTTCATTGTAAGACTGGACATGTGCACAGATGGGTTTTAAACTACCCAATTATTGACCTTATTTGCCAATAGGTATAGATATAAATATATCTAGAAATAAATACAGAACAGACACAACTTAGCCTCTAAATTCAAGCAAAGTGAAAAAGAAAAATGTGGTGTTCTGATTTTTTATCGTGCATACTAATAGCCAAAAGCAGTATGTTTTCACTATGTATGTGGTAATAAATACATGTAGCTTTTCTGCAAAGGTTCTCCGTGTCAGCTTTGCAGTAGCCAAGACACAGCGTTTACGCTGGATCTGCAAGAAACCACAATAAATTTGAAAAAGTTAATTAAACAATACTGAGACTGCCAGCAGGGGCTAAATTACATCATGCTATAACCTGGGTTTCTTAGAGGTGAGAGAAACTTCTGCTGAAGCAGGGCTGAGCAGCAGGAGAAAGCTTTTCCTGAGCTCCGTTGCTCACGGAGCCCTTCAAACCATGGCGCTCTGCTCCATAGAGGGACTCTGCAATGAAAGCCTGAATAAAGACCTGGCAACAGAAAAATGGTGCCAAATAGCCCTTTATAATCTCTTTTGTGCAAGGCCATTTCCCCCTTGCATTAATATGTCAGAGCACCGAGGACACTGCACTTACCAAGACTTTTTGTTTTGCTATTTCCCACAGAGCAGCGGATTTGGTACTACTGAAAGCTGTGACTATGCAAAAATATCAGGGGGGGTGGGGAAGTGGGGGAGTGTTATTTTTTTCCCCTGCCCCCAGAGGAGCATCACTGCTTTTGAAGGAGCAGCTCTGCTCTGCAGAGAGAACTCGGCAGGCCGGTAACTTAAAAATGTGATTGCCAATGAGTGGGTCCTCAGCTGTGCGCACATTTCATTTGATGCAATGGCCTGGGAACATTCCTGAGCTAATTAAAATGCAGTAAGTAGTCAGCTGGTGGTGCTGAAAGCTGCTTTATGGCTTGGAAATGGGAATTGCAGTGTTTTCCTCCTGTCCAGGATTGTTGGGAAGGAACGTCACGTGGAGCCTGTTAAATGTACAAAGCCTCTCTAATGGGTGCAAAATGGTTTCGTGTCTTGAAATTAGACATCACTAATAATTAAGAGAAAAGAAAAAGTGCGCTTGGGTAGAGGCTGGGCTTTGCAGCTACTACAAAGAACCTACTTAAAACCCAGGCTGACCTTGATGGCAGCTGGACAAGCTTGGATTCAAAAAGCTGGATTGTAGCAGTTAAGAAATAATCTTAGAAGTATCTGAAATTAGCCTTTATTTATTTCTAATAAATACCTTGGATGTAACTTTTGCTTTAGGATTTTCCACATTAAAAAAAAAAAATCCAAAACTGACACAGTGCCGAAGTCACCCAGATTAATTACTGCAGTAGCTTTTGAAATTACTCAAGCAGCCAGAGGATGCTCGCAATTTGCAGCTGCCACCAAAGAGCAGAAGGACAAGTTCTCCTGCTCCAGGTGATGACTACCCATAGTGACTTCTTGTCTTTAACCCTGAAATGATTCAAAAAGTGCTTACTGGAGTACAACTTCTGCTTCAGCAGTGGCAGGGCTCTTTTGAAGGCAGGTGTGGCATTTGCACCACTCTCATCCTCCTGGCTGGCATAAAAGATGCAGATGAATCACTTAGAGATGTGGCATCTCTGTGTTTAACTACATGCTCCCTCTGACTATTTTTTTGCAGCACTGCAACCTTCCTAAACTCACCAGTGATTTACCTGAGCGTGCCATAAAGGAAAACAAGGTATATTTTTGCATTTCCTTCTGCCAAATGAGCATGTAGTCTCACAGTCACCTACGAAAACTGGAGGGATGTAAAAGTAAATTTTTCTCTTCTCACTGCAATTTAAAGAAAGTATATGGAAACTCTTTTGGTGGACCTGCAGTCTGTATCATGTTTAAAATTATAATTGTACATTAAGTAGATTTATAGT
>JAVJGJ010000059.1:4259011-4279159 GCA_035590215.1 Microhierax caerulescens
GTGCCCAGGGAGGTGGCGAGTCACCATCCCTGGAAATGTTTAAAAAACACATAGGTATGGTGCTTAGGGACATGGTTTAGTGGTGGATTTGGCAGTGCTGGGTTAACAGTGTGACTTGATGATCTTAAAGGTCTTTTCCAACCTAAGTAATTCTATGAATCTATAATTCTACGAAAATCTTTCTCATTCAGGTTGTTGGGTTTTTTCCTATTTCTTTTTTGTTTTCTCCCAAACCTATCCATCTATTTCCAATTCCTGACTTTATGAAATAAATTGTATTTGAAAAGAATAAAAATGACACCTGAAATTATGTGAGCATATATATAATGAAGAAATAAGACCAAATCTCATGGCAACGACAGTGAAACATTGGTGCAGATTGCCTGGGGAAGCTGTGGAATGTCTAGCATGGGTTGATTTTAAAAACAGACTATACAAACATCTACCTGAAAAGCACTGTCTGAGCTGAGATTTTTCTGGGGCAAAGAAATCCTATTGAGATTATCTTATTTAGGAGCCTAGGGTTTTATAGCGTTAAGGTTTTTAAGCTCTTACAACTTCAATTTCATGTCACCCGACTGGACAATAGGCAATCAGATAAAAGTGGAGAGAAAAAAATTAGAAGTTTCAATTTTGATAAAAGTATACTTAACCCTATTTGTCAAAAAGCAAAATGTCAGTGATTATTTTAATGGACATTTTGCATAATATACTCCTTTCAAATGAAATTGTTTAATAATTATATGTTCTTCTCCAGTGATTTTTATGTTAAGGTCTAAAAGTCAATGAAAAAAACATTTTATCTACAGGTATTAACATCATATTATTTTATAGATAGGGAAACAGAAGCAATGAGAAAAAAAAAAGACTAGTTTTGAAACTGCCATAAAGCCCATAAAGCCACAGTCTTGCCCATGATTTCAAGCATTAACTGCCTGTTTGTACTTTGATTTGATGCCAATAATGTGGATACATAATTTACTGTGAATATAATTTTGAAGCCAGTTTTGACAATATACTGTGTCCCATATTCCATGGATAGGTATAAAACAAAATATTTGGATATCCAAATATCATGGCAGAAAGAGGTTTGTGGATCTAAGGAATATATACAGTTTGCATTTACTGACACAAATTAAGTCTCTTTCAAAGAGAGCTTAAAATTCTGTTCCTGGCCTTTGTGAATCAGCAACAAAGACTCAGAACATCGACGCAGCTTACCTGACATTTTAACCAGGAGACACACTACTTCTCACATTTGATTAATTCCCTAACATGTCACCTCAGTCATGGCTCCCATCTTCCAAATTAAACTCTTTGCAGTGTAATCTACTAAACCCATTGTTTTCTACTGGAGTAAAATCCTTTATTGTTGTTTATTCTGGGGGCTCTGCAGAGTTAAAACAAAGAAGGACTTCATGTGCCCTTCAAGAGGAAAAGTCTCATTGGATCTGCCAGCTGCTCCACCGATGGCCAGTAGACCAACTTTTAAGGTGTTCAGAATATATTTTGGTAGCGAGTATAGTTTAGCAGAAATATAATATAATTTTAGCAGAAATTTAATCAACTTACCCCTGTTAAATATTTATCCAATTATGCAAGTGACAAGCGAAAAATGAATGAATCCCTTTTAACGTAATATAAAATAGCACATAGCAGAAGGGAATTTTATCATTAAAAATATAATGAGATCATGAACACCTCCAAAGGGGTGAGTTAATCAAATAAGGCCATAATATGACAAGCAGCCTGTCAGAAGAAATTCTATTTGCTGCAGTATGTGAGTTGCATTTGAGTTAATAATTGAGTCGCGTAACCATTCTACCAACCTTGTTAGACAATGTCACACTCGGCTTCGTTGATGAAGGAGGACAAAAGTACATTGTATGAAAGGGGAATTCCAAGAGCTGCTATTGACAGTGGGTGTAATTACAGGAATTGCTGACAGTTACAGATACAGACCTTTTCCCCAGGCACATGATGTTTATTGCATACCCTTCTCTAAAATAATAACAACCCCCACAAACTATGTATAGATATATGCACACTTGAAGAACTAGCTGTATAGAGAACAGCCTGAAGTATATGGCGGCAGCGACTCAAGATATTTATTTTTCTTCCAAAAAGGAAGAGTTTAAGGCCATATCCTTAGCTGGTCCCAAACCTTACAGCTCTATTGACTTCAGCAGAGCTCTGGTGATTTACATCAGTTAAAGAATCAGCTCATCATTTTCTCTAAAGTTGCTTATAACATTCTGTGGTTATGAGCATTCTACAGAGCATTTAAGCTGCGTTTTTAAAGAGAAGAAATCCTCAGCAAGCCTTCTGTTGCAAATACAAGTTTGAAGTGATATTTCATGGGTAATTTTCCTCTTCCAGAGGTTTTAGTGAGGTTCAGAGCTATTTTACTTATAATAATCTGTTTAATAAAATAGAAATATTTCATCCTGTTGGTGTCTGTCAATATTTGTACTTTATATTATGTTTTACAAGAAATTGTTATCACAAGCCATTTTATTTAAACTCAGCATGTTAAAGATGGCTTTCCTGAAGCTTTGATGTATTACCAGTTATTTAATAAGCATGAAGTTTACAACTTAGCTAAAGGTTATCATCTATAATAGACACATCTGCTTGTGTTTTCCCAAAAGCCGTGCATTTTGACCTCTTTGCTATACAAAACAGTAAGTTGTTTCTGTGTCTCTACAAACTATGATGAGACTGTGGTTTTCCTCTTGATTTTGCACTGTTTGCTTTACATGATCTTGAATTTAAAAAAAAAAAAAAAAAAGTGAAGTTACAGCAGGTTTACACCGGAAAATAAATACAAACACTGCTGTACTCTCTTGAACACTGACATTGTGATGTAAAACTTCATATTAAACCCAATTTTGGGCACTGCCACACTCCAACATGGAATACACTCCTGAGGGCTACGCTCCTTTCGGGAACAATTCAACTTTTCTGGCAAACAAGGCCATTTTGAGTGACATAACACTTTCTCAGAAAAGCTAGATGACTTAGGTGTCTGAGCTGCATGCTCAGAAAGGTGTTTGGCACCTTGAAGCATAGGTTTCCACTGAAGTCAATGGTACTTATTTTCCTAAAAGACTGAGTTTCTTTTGAAGATGAGCACTAATTGGCCAAATCATTTTGATCTGGCATCACAGTCCTGTAAAATAAAAAGATCAGCTCTTTCAGCGTATATCAGCAAGGCCAAGGACACCTTATTTTTACTCTTTCTGTAGTCACTGCACCCCTGAAAAGTAAGCCCCTAGACTTGGGGTGACACAGAACACAGAAATTTGGCACCTAACCTTCCCGATACAAAAGCAGGCATTGCTGAAGAGTGGTCCAGCAATCCCACAGTCAGGCACTGGGGAATAGGCCCCAGTCACCAGCAGTGGCTGAAGGGATCAATCTTCCAAGTGCATACATTTATTAATTTTAAATGGGACAAAGGCTCTTAAATCAGTGGGTATAAAAATTTTTAACCTGGTCTTACCAGAATTACAGTTTCAGAGACACACAGAGGAGTTTTGTGTTTGTAGTGAAACCCCAGAGCTGCTACATTTTAGTATCTGGGGGCATTTTTTAAATCTTCCTGCCCACCCCCACTCCATCATTCATGTCAGGAGGAGAAACCTCCCCACTAGGAAGGAAATTTTCTGGACTGATGCTTGGTGCTGTGGTACCATAGTACTGTGATACCTTGGAGTAAGGTTTTGGAAGTGGTCACTGAGCTGCTATTTCTGTGGTTTGCTCTTAGAGGAAGATGTAGCTGAGGCTTTGTGAGAGAACTCTCTTTGTTCCTTCCGTGAACCTGTACTGAAGCAGGTAGGAAACATTAAGCAATCCATTATTTTAAAAGGAAGATTGTTTAAACCAGAATGCCTGGAAGCAGCTTAACTCTAGACAACTGGAAATCATTTTCTAAACCCTCTTATTCAGTAAGAATCATTTAATTCTTTGAAATGTAGGCCATTTTGAAGTCATTTTCTACAACAAATGGGACCAGCTCAATCTGTTCTTCACATTTTAGTAATTTAAAAGGACATAACTGAATTTTATTTTAATGGTAATTGCAAACTCATGCAGAAAATGTAAATGTGCACTTCCCGATTAGCTTGCAGCATAAACCATGCCTACTATTAATGTATTCCAATTTGTAATTCTTTGCACAGTATGAGATTTGAAAGCTGTGATTAAAATTAATTAGGTTAAGTAAAGTTTATCCCCCCTGAGCACTGCTATTTGAAGAAAGAAACAGTAAAACACTAGCTACATCTGGCACCGCAGGAGGCTAAAGCATCACAAGGAGTAGCAGCATTGCTTTTTCAGACGAGTTGCATGCTGTTCTTTTGGCATATTTTAAGCACCATGTATTCTTTTCTACAAGCTAATTGGGAGCTGTTAAGTCACTCTTTGCCTCTTGTAAATGCTCTGGAGCTACAACGTCTGTATGAGCATCTGATGAACCACTCTTTGTAATAGAGTGGGTGACACTAATTTGCAAGTGGCATCATTGCTACCTAGCTAGGCATTAGAGTGCTGCCCCACCACCACGGGGAATGAGTCTCCCAAGTTCAAGAGGCAACAGAAACGTTGTCTGGAGGGAGCTCGTGGAGTTTTTACTTGCTAGTTTCTTTGGTTGTTGTTGGTTGGGTTTGGGCCAATCCTTTTTAAAGGATGGGTTTTTTTTTTCAAAAAAGGGGAGTATTTGGATGAAAAGGAGTATACATGTTAGGAACATTGAGCTTGCTGGGATGGAAAGGCCTGTGTGAAAGCCAAGACAGTCATGCTCCGACCTCCCCTCTCTGGTCCAGAGACCAGGACACTGGCTGGCAACACTGTGTAACTTGCCTGTGTGCTGTGTTTTACACTTTCTGATTTCTGCCACTCCGGAGGTGGCAACCAGTACCCCAAAATCTGGTCTTTTATCATTCGCTTTCCTTCAGAGCAACTAATTGAGCAACTCTTTTATCAGGAGAAACCTTTCACAACCAGCATCTGTCACAGCCAGACTCTTGTATTAGTTACTGGGTATTGAATATGCTTGACCCAATAACTTCCTGTTAGAAGCAGGAAAGTATTTTTGGAGACTGATGACATTCGGTGACCCAAGATGAAGCCTTCACACCTCTCTGATGAAGACAGGCTGTTGCCATCAGGGGAAGGTAAGGGCACTGTGCCGGATAGTAACTCTTGAAAATACTTTTCCCTGTGGGTGAGTGTTCCCTTTGTCTTCTCTTCCAGCCAGATCTCACCATGAGCTCTGCCCAGCGTAGCCCTCCCTGCTCCTGTGAGCCATGCTCCCATGCCTGCAGCCCCTCTGTGCTTGTGTAGTTACCAGGATGCACCTCACAGATGGGACAGTGAGCAATGAGATGTAGTCTGGGCAGGCAGAGTCAGTTATCCTTGCAGAAGGCAAAGCATGACGTGTTTAGCCACAGCACTCACCAGACACCCCCGCAGATAGCAGAGAGGCACATTGCCATAGGGATGGCCCCCAGGTTAAACCAGTTCAAAACCGGATGAAACTTTCGGAGGAATTAAAAAAAAAAAATGAAATCTAAAGCATGCTCCAGGTCAGCAGTGAGGTCTGAGAGGAAGTTTTCACATAGCTATCCCTGACACTGCTATGGCATCTGATTAGGAAAGGAAGAGAAATTAATTTTGCTACTGTTACCCCTGCTCTAGTCCATTACTAACAAGCAGAGCAACGCACGAGTTGCAGTGCCTTTCTCACCCAAACAGCTGCACTCTCACCTCATATTTCATTGCCTGGAGTCAGGCACTGCACAGAAAGCTTGGTCCCGGTGGGAGCATGAGGCCAAGCTGCTGTGCATGGCAGAGGAGAAACCACAGGCTGGCACCCAAAGCAAAACTGCTTGTTTCTAGTTCTCTGGCACAAGAGATGAAAAAGAAGAAATGGAAAATCCCATTGAAATGAAAATGCTCTACAGCGTCTCCCTGACACTAATTTCTGAACAAGAATTTCTTACTGTCTGTGGTACTTTGGGATTAGAAGGAAAGACCAGAGAACATACAGTTATATATGGTCCTTCAGCTGTGCAGCTGCCCAGCCAGTAAAAAGCTCTGCCGTTGGGGTGGTAAACAAAAGGGACTGAAAAAAGAAAATGACTTTGCAGTACCATGCAAAACCACAGGCTTCACAAGGCGACTCATGGTTTCTCAGGCTCAGGAGGAAGCTCTGAAGTCACTGGCTCTATCATCCTTTTAACTCAGGCCAGGGAGTTACACCTAGTCATTTCTGCTGCGGACCTGTAATTTACCTGAGCTACGGCTGTGTGCTTTAGCAAAATGGCAGGGAGAATGAAAGGGGTATCGTTAGACTTGACACGACAGTAAATCCTTACTGAGAAAAGGGCATGAGGCTACAGAGCCCGGAAGATGTGGTGCCTCCGAGATGGATGCCACAGGAGGGCTGGTGAGGCAGCAGCAGGAGAGCTGCTGCTGGCCGGGGTCAGCCGTGCCCGGTCTGAAGGACATCCATCCGACTGGGCGCTGAGGGACTTGTTGCATCCTCCTGTCCTCAGGGCTGCCATCACAGGACCAGAGCAGGTCTGAGCCCTGCACTCAGTCAACAGCAAGGACAAGACCCTACATAAACCAGAAGCCACTTAACTCGCTAGGTACAAAGATCTCCTTGTATTTTTAAATATCGCAGTCAATCCCACTCCTTCCAGTTTCCCCTTTTCCTCCCTCACCTCTCCCCTCGGCACAGCACTGATGCCACAGCTGCTCTCCTCTTCCTGCTCTTCTGTGCTCCTCACGCCCGCTGCAGCATACAGAAGCCAAGCAGCATGGGCTTGCTTGTTTATTGAAGGGGTCCAAGAGCAGTGCAAGAAAAAGACATGATAATTACATAAAAAGTAGCCAAATAGGACACAATGGCTGGCAGTACTGCCAGCACATAGGTAACCAGGAGTGGGAGCAACGTGTGATGGTGGGTAACGATGGGAAAAGGAGAAGCAGCATGTTTACATGGGGCTTCAGCAGTGTAACACACTCATAGGAGTGCAAGAAGTGAAGGCCAACATAGGACCTTGGTAAGAAGGGTGTCCACTCCCCAGCATTCATTCATCTTCATCCATTCATACCCCATTTTAGGGAGCATGAGAATGGCCACTGAGCCATTACGAAGGTGTCCCAGCCCTTCCAGCCTTTGATGGATGCTTAGAGAAACAGGACATAGAGTCTGAGATCTTTCTGCTGGTGAAGTGTCCTGGGCTTGGGTGGGCCACTTGGATTTCCCTTGAGCTGGAGGCTGCAACATAAATCATTGTTTTTCATGAACCTTCATAGCTGCTGAAGTACAAAATGAAACCAACCACAGAACTGTCATCTTCCTATACAACACTTACCTAGAGGGCTCCATTTTGCCATGTACCTAAGGAAGACTGCATGTCATCAAGAATTAGGTGGAAAGGGCCTGTGAAATTAATTTTCCTATTCCTCCACAGTGCAATATTGTTTCAACAATTATATCTCTTTTGCCCAACGTATTTCAACTAAGCTTCCTCTCCTTCCCTATAGAGGTATAACAATCTAGTGGACCACTCCACAATCAGTATTCAGAACTCAGGAGTCATTAGGACAAGTCTGGCCACTTGCTTTATGAGTTTGGGATAACCAGCCCATTTTCCCTGTAGCTCATGCAAGGGAGCATGGCATGAACAGACTGGGCTCCTGGAAAGTCATTTTGCTGACTACTCAAATGGAAAAGAGGCAGTGGTGGAACCAGGATGAAATTACCAGCAAAAGTACACAGAAGAGGTGAAAGGATCTCTGCCTCACTGTTTCTGGTAGGAGATTGTTGTTGTAAGAGATGGGTTTCCAAGTAGGAGGGCCCATTCATGCTCTCCTGCTGCAGTGCCACCTTTGCAGAGCTAATTCATGAGTCACCGAGATGACCATTATCCTGCTGCCTTGGCCAGTCCTCTTTACATGGGCTTTTGCTGTAAGCACTTTAAAATAGCTTGGTTTGGTTTGGTTGTTTTTTTTTGCTCTGCGCCTGAATGGTCTATTTCAGGGAAAAGACAATCCTCCAAATAATAGGTCTGAAGAAAGGATGTGATCAACTGCCACGTGGTAGCAATATAAACTCTCACTGACCTGCATGGTGGCGTGGTCCCAAAGCACTGGATTAGTGAGGTTACTCTGCACGTGGAACTTTGCATAAGGAAAGTCTAATATGTTTCTGCTGGCCTGACAAAAATTCATAACAAATCTGCAATGCTGCTTCAAAGATCACCATAAACAATCCAGTGCTCTCAGTGTCTACACCCTGCAGATGTTTAAACCACAAGAAACCACAAACCGCAAGAAACCTGCGAACTGAATAAACAGCTGCTGCTCCAAACTCAAAATCAAATTTACAAGAATCTGCTAATAGACAGACATTTGCATTGCAAAAGCAGATTTCATATTACCAATATCAATGTCACAATTAGACTATAGCTGAGCTTTTAGGTGTTTAAATTCATGATAATATACTCAAGAAAATTATTGCTTCCATTAAAAAAAAAAGGCAGCTTTAAAATGTCAAAAGATAAAGTGGTACAGGATGTGGATGTATTAACATCACAGGTAAATGGGACTTACTAGCTACAATATTTCATACATTACAATATAAGGTATGCGCACATAAGAAAAAAGTCCCTTGGGTTTTTGTAGCACGTGAGTTCTCTAGGTCTTCCCCCATGTTGTTGCCTGAATTGTTTTAACACAGCAATTCAGTATGTAAATCAGTCTGTCCTCACACTGAAGAAAACACCATCCTTAGAGCTCTGGCCCTTGAACTTGCTTTTGTTACTGCGTACAAGGCAAGCAAAGAGGAACAGCTACCCAGGACACATCCAGCCTGTCCCTGAGTGCAGCTGGTGGGGGATGCTTAGGGAACCATGTCAGAAGCAGAGCAGGTACAAGGTGATCCTCCTCTCCCAATTGCTCCTCTCGCATCAGTCACCTGGAGCTTGGGGAATCTCTGAAGAAAGCATGAAGGGTCTGAAGCTCCTTGGTGGGTCTTTCTGCCATGAGTTCATCTGAGTGCTTCCCCACATCTGTCACGCCTTCTTGATAGGCACTGCAAGGAAGGGCAGGTCTCATGGGAGGTGCACAGCCACACAGTACAGCCCTTGCTTGCTGAGAAGGAAGGACTAGAGTGCTAGTCAGTGAGGACTGCTGTCATCACCTGGCCAATAAGTCATTCATCATAGCAGTTTTGATCATGCTGATTACAGCTACCTGGGTAGATAAAATGGGCCTGAGACTGGTTTTTAGGTCTGACACCCACCGCTCACGCCATGCAGGTAACCCCATCCAGCTGCTGCAGCCCCTTGGGAGCAGTCCTGGACTATGCCTCAGCACTGATGAGAGAGTATTAGTATGCCACGACCTTGCTAATTAACTGTACAGACAATGACATGCCACTGCTGAGGCCCTTTCCCTTGGCCTGTTGAGTTTTGTAGCAGAAGAATGGCTGTTACGCCTGAACTTCTAACTTCACAGAAGGAGAGGCTGTAATCCCCAGAATAACATCGTTAGTCAAAGCTGTGGTGGTGACTAAAGGAAAGAGTGGGTCAAATGGAAGAGACAGGTCACAGCAGAGCACTCTGTTTTTCTAAGCAAAACGTGCTGAGCTCTGCAGAAATGGGCAGCAGGGAATCCGGTAGAGGAGGAGATAGGCATGGGCCAAAGTAGGTGAAAATGAGCTGCAGTTCCTGGCGTAGGGTTCAGCGAAGGTGCAGACACCAGCTAGCACAATGGCAGATGAAACGAAGAGGAGTCTGCACTAGAAAATCTCAGTATCAAGCTAAAATTCCTATCAGTGGTGTCCCCAGCGTGGGAAGGAGAGAGACACAGCTGGGGAGCCAGTCGAGAGGGAAGTGAAGAGGTGCAAGAAGCTGTGAGCAGCGAGGAGCTGGGCTGCAGCATGTCATGGGGGGCCACCAGTGTGGGGGTGTTGGCAGGCTGGAGGTCTGAGGAGCGCTGGGGTGATGGGAGCAGGCAGAGCTGGGGTCGCAGGTGAAGCCCTGAGAAGAGGAAGGGGAAGCCTGCACTGGGGGCAAGACGGGCAGACAGCTAAGAGGAGTGATGAGGGTGTTTGTCCTCCATGTCAGGTGGCTGCAGGCAAAGGAAAGGAGCAGGAGGCAAGGCCGCAGAGCTGCACTTTCTCTGGCATGGCCTTGCAGCTGCCGTCAGGGCTGACCTCCCTCTTTTTTCTTGCTGTCTTGTGGGAAAGCACTCTTTTGCCAGTTCAGTTTCTTGAGAGGAAGAGCGCTTAGCGGCTCAGCAACGTGGCTGTCAGTGTCCCCCTCAGGGCACCCGCTAGCAGGAGAGGGCATGGCCCATCTCAGCAGATGCTCTGACCCCGTCCCACCAGGTGAGCACCAGCCAGCACAAAGCGAGGCACGGCTGGAACCCAGCTCACTTGCCCTTCGGTTTTCCCATTTGCTGAAACGTTAAAAGTTCACGTGAAATGGGAACTTGGGTCTGAGCTGCCTCCAGCTTTCGTCAATCTGAACCACCCCAAATTTTTGCCTTTTCAAATTAATTTTCTATTCTGAAATAAAATGAAGATCTGAGTCCAGAACTTCACCTGTGTTTTTTTTTTAAGGTGCTCTAACCCAACATTCACCCTAAAGTCTGGGACTCCCCTGACCTCAGCATTGATCTTTAAGACAATATTCTGAGAAAAAAAGGTATGCACAAGAAAAATACTTCTGAAAAGTCAGTCTTGGACAAAAAGAGCAACAGCTGGTGTCGCGAATTTCTCCTGGTCCTACACGCACAGCCGTGTTGGGGAGGAGAGCGCCATAAACAAAATAGCCACTAGATGCCACTGTAAGCATGGCTTTGTATTTAAAAAAAAAAAAAAACAAAACCAGAAACAAACCCCAAAAAACTCCCAAGAAACAAACCAACCCAACAAAGTGTACCGTCAAGGTTCACTAATTTGAAAACAGTCCTTTCAGTTGTAGTGCATTATTTTCGTACAGGTCAGCTTTGCTTTAGAATTGCATTTTTCCTGCGCAAACTTTCTGTTAGCCATCTCCAAGCATGATCAGCACCCTCACAGACCACATACAAAAGTACTTGTGTGTAAATGGGAGTAAGCCTTTGTGGTTTGCCTTTCCTAGGCTATCATCCTGAGGACAGCCAAAAGAGAAATTAACTCTGGCGTTCTCTCATACGTCTTTCAAAAGCAATTCTCTCGCCTCCATCAGGGAGGCATTCACATGCCACCTTGGGTGGAGAAGCGTGTTGCAGTATCAGCAATGTACTTTGCTGCGTAGCACCATCAGCCACACGCTCCTGTGCACACTGACACCATTTCCTACACGTCAGGGAAGGACCATGGCTTCATCTGTTTTCACCCTACGGCCCAAAGCAGCTCTTCCCATTGCAAAATTGGGAATGCCCTGGGATCCTTTAGGTGAAGGAGCATTTATGCCAAGAAGAGCAGCTCAGCTGCTGAGAGGGCAGAAGGAGATGTGGGACAGGGCAGCACACAGGCACTGCACCAAGTCCCCATCTCATCCCAGCCATTCCCCAGAGTCCCTAGCACTCTGCAGTGCTATAGGAAAGTAGCAGCCCCATCTCAGGGCTCAGCTGTGCCTCTCTCCACAAAAAGAGGACTATTCTACACCTCAGGGGCCTCAAGCTACCAAGACACCATCCATGTGCCCTCTCCAGGCTTCAACAGCCTCTTGCCCACTGCAGAGGCCAGGCACCCCCCTCAACTCCGGCATGCTGACCAGTCGCATCTGATGCTGCCACAGGTGGGACACACGTGCTGTTTGATTAGCCTCCTTCTTCCCCCGTCTTGCCCAGGCAGTCAGTGAAAATAACACTGGTTGTGAAAGAGAAAGCCTTACCCCCACCCACTCATGACTCAACCCAAAACCCTCTAAGCCTGCAGCAGCGGTCAGTCTGCTAATCTTCAGCATGGTTCAGCTGGCTTGGCGTGTGTGTATATGGGTCATGGCTGCTGCAGGCCAAGTTACCATTAAAAGATGTCTAAGAGATGTCTATTTTAAGGTGAGATGAATCTCATCACAGATGTGGAGATATCCACCATAATTACTCACATGTGGATAAATGAATGTAGGTCTGGGGCAAAATGCTTCATTTTTGAAATTAAAGCATAGTTTCAGATGCTCGCTATTTACAACTGAAAAGCCAAATGCAAACTGCTGCTGCTCACTGACAACCCACGTTATGTTTTAGGGCTGGTTTTGAAAAGTGAAGAGTGTATTTGGTCAAGAATTGGTGGTAAATACTAAATATTTTGGTGGGCTTTCACACTCAATAGCAATTTCAGTTGAACGTAGTGGAGGTCTGGGATCTAGGTGGCAATTTGTGTGCTAAGGTACCATTGTTACTGGTGTACTGTTGTACCTCTAACTTGTTACCATGTCAGAGTTAACGTGAAAAGTGTGTTTTTCTCCTCATCACCTTCCAGTTATTTCTAAAATGGAAAGCAGAGTCTTAAAAATGAGACACTTTAAAAGTTTTCTTTTCTGTTTTTACCTGCAAGATTGAATACTCTAGATCCAGAGCTCTTTCCCAAAGGACGTTAATAAAATCTGATAAATTCACAAATGAATGGGGAGAACTTGGAGCTGAGGACTCGTTGGGCAGACATACAAAAAAATGAGAAAAAGTATCAATTCTCATGTGAGTCCTCCCCCTTGGGGTGGTGCAGGCACAAGCCTTCCTCATCTCATTTGCAGTAGGGTTGGCTGCCTGCTTTACCCTCTAGAGATGTGCTAGCAAGAACTCCCAAACCTTCCCAAACCATTTGCAAATGGTTCTAAGTGGAGCAGCTATCTCTATTAAAGCAATGAAAACTAAGTTTCTTTCCCGTGCACTCCTGGGATACTGCCTATTTTGGCCCGTATTCAGGAAGGCAATTAAATATGTGCTAACTCTATGCTCATGAATAGTCACATTGAAATTTAAGGAATTACACATGCCTAAGTGCTTTCTTGAATGAAACCCAAAGTTTGTATCCCAAAGAGAGCTAGAAATACTGTGGCTGAAAGCCACACACCGCTCTGAGGGCCATGTCAAGGGAGCTACAATTCAGCAGAAGCTCCCAGGAGGGTGTGGGGAGTAAGGGAAGAGAGTCCAGATTTATGAATGTTGCAAAAGAAAACCCACCATTTTCCATTTGTAGGCACTGCCCTACTCCTCTGGTGAAAGCATGTAGTGGTTTTTTTTCATTCTCTGTTTCCCCTTCCCAAACCTGGTAGAATTTAAATAATCCCTGATGTTCACTAATTTGCAACGTTCACATATGGCACCCACCCACTCCCCAGCCTTGGCAGGAGGTGGGTGGGGGGTGCTGGAGTATGATGCTGTGGAGTGTGTGTGAGGACAATACAAAGAGGCCCAGTGGATCTCTGCAAACAAGTTACAGGAATTTGGCTGGAACGCTACCTACCTCCATGGTCTTAGCAAAGGCAGGTAACTCTCTGCCTTATCTTCCCCACCTAATGATAACAACTGTCCAGGACTAGTTATGCTAACAAGCATTCTGAGCATGGTAGAACTCCTTTAGGCCTATTTACTTGTAGTCCACTCTTGCATCAAGATTCATAGTGTTCCCTCTTGGTAGCAGAGCTGCTGTCAAAACAGAGAATCCTTCCTAATCGGCTACCATGAGATAATTTACTGTCTCTTCTGCCAAATTACCTCCACCACGAAGACTAAGTTGCTTACCATGTTCAGCACCAATCTTGCAAATGCTGACACAGGCTGGCAGCTTGTGTGTGCCTGGGTAGAGCTGAATTAGTCAATAATCTGAGAATCTGAGAGGGATGGGTTTGGCTAAGTATCAAATGCATCCTGATGGTATTACTAGGCGACTTCCAGTTACTGCACTTTTGCTAGATGTCCTCAGACCTCCTGCTTTGTGCAAAATACAGCAGAATGTCATTTAGCACAAAAGATCATTTTTTTCCCTGCCGAGTCACTTGTGGACATACTCTGCCAGCAGCTGATGAATGATAATGTCACTGTGAAGGGACATGGGTGACACTTGATAATCCACGTATCATTGCCTTGGCAGCTTCTCAAGGAAGAGGCACTGAAAACAGCACACACCCTCCACTAGTGCCAATGGCTGGCTCACCTGCCTGCCACAAATTTCTTGTGTGGCCTTGGACAACACACCCAGCTTCCCAGCACCTCATGAACCCTTCCTTTTCTTCATTGGTCATCCTTTTTATCCTTTCCATCTGCACTCTCCACTACATCTTGTACACTGGGAGAAGGCCTAGTGCCATGACGCCCTTTTCTTGGGTGGAGAGCATCTGTGTTGCCTAGCAGAAGAGGTCACACAGAGAAGGAAGAGACTTCAGACAAACCTTTCTTTCAGCTCCAGCAATTTCTGCCCTTGATTTGCCAGTTTGAAAACATTGACTTTCAAGACAAGCTTCAAAGTCTCAGGAAAAAAGAGGAAACCATCTAAACTCTTAAGACTAGTATGAAACATCATGCATCGCATTATCAATATTTTTTATGTTCAGTATTTTTAAATGCAGAGACTTTTGGTTTCTGTTATGCAGAAAAGTCTTTCGTGTAGTGACTTTTGGTTTCAGTTTAGCTAATGGGTGTGAAAAGAGCACTTTCTTCATTTGGACTTGTTCATTCACAGTTAAGAAATCACTGGGGAGTGGAAGAAGCAGCAAAGCTCATTTCCTCTTCCAGCCTGTGATTAGAAACAGGTGGGCAAGGTCAAGACACACTCATTTTAGAAACATGAAGGATGTGGGTGAGATTTTCCAAACTGCAAATCAAGCAGGTAGCGTTCCCACTTCACACAACTGTCACTGATTTCCAATGAGATGTTTTGAGAAACACCAGAGTGCTCATCTGTATCTTTAAGCACTTATATGTCTTTGAATGTCTTTTGGTTCACAGTGACCAGAAACAGCCTGTCCGTTCATAAACTACAGTTACTACTTCCTTTATTTAGTACGTCCGTTAGGTGTAAGTACAAAACTTGTTTTGATGCCTCGTCTATTCAACCTTCCCCGCAAAACACCTAGCACATTTGAAACAATTGGGTTTCTTTTATTAATAGCAAATGATGGCAAGAGATCTGATTTGTGTAATTGACTTTCCAATTCCACCAGTCAACTGCTTGACACAAATCATGGAAAAATTAGTTCTCACACAGTGAGTAAGTAATGTTGTAATTTACCATTTGCTGATATGACACTTGTGTGTCTACATGTAGTCTTGCTCTTTATCAGAGAAGTTAGATGTTTCCCCTACTCAACCAATCAGTCCTGTGCCCAAGCATCAGAAATGGGGTCGTGGTTACCTGCTACCTACTGCAGCAAGACCTTCATCCCCTTTATGACCTGCCTCTCCAACACAGACCGTTCACCTTCCAAAGCTGTTATTCCAGGGCACCAGTAAGAATAAAACTAATTTCCTGGACCCCTCTGCAAAAGCAGAGCCCAAGAGGGATTTTGCTACCAAATCTAAAGCATCACTGCAGATGTTTCCTGGAGGTTTTGCTGAACTATGATTTGTCCTTTGATGAAGTTCCCAAGTTATTACCTGATCTGTAACCTAAAAGTGGTTTCTGTGAGAAATGCCTTCAGTTTGTTTGTTGAGGTCAGAAGATAGTGGTCTGGCACAAACGTCCTGTACATTTTACCAACCTCCATTTTTATATATAGCAAGCACTCCTGTGAAACTGATTGATTACAGTTGGCTGATGAGCGTTATTTCTACCAGACAGTGAGATCACCTTGCTAGTGTGGGGACTGTTTTGGAGGAGGATGCTGTTTTAAGCTTGCTTGAGGTGTGCCCACAAGTCTGTTAATTCTCATGTATCTTATGTGGTCAGGGTGGTGGTGCTGGAGTTTTTCATTGCTGAGAATTTCTTCTAGTTTATTAAATGAATTTAGTTTCAAATGGAGTACTGGGTTTTCGTTTGTGGTGCTGCTTTTCCTGTTACTGTTGTTGTGGTTTACCGTCCACATCGGGGTGTTCAAAAACTGTTCTTCAAACTTCACTGAGCTTGTTTTGTGATTTGTGTTTTTACACTTCTGAGCATTTCTTAATCCCAGGGTGCTGAGCATGGGGCTGAGACTCCCTCCAAAAGGAATTACAGTATATACAGCACTGCGGCAGTGCTGGAGCCTTGTGACTTCAGCCAGACACATTTCAGGTCCTTGCTGGACCAGGAACTGAGAGGATGTGGAGATGTGTCCAGTCCCATCAGGGCTTACAATAGCAGTAAGGCCACCTTTAACATACAGATACTGTTATGGAGTCGCCTTTCCAAATTAAATTCTTCCCTTTATCTAGCAATGCATTTTAATTGCTAGAGCAACTCATGGGGGGTGTGGGGGGAATGGGTAAAGAAAGAAAAAGAAATAGCATACTGTTTTTCCAGGCTCAAGCAATGATTTAGAGGATGATGTTGAACAAGTTTTGGTAATGATTTTCCTATTTGTAAGATAGCGATGTTAAGATTAATCACAGCAGGCCAGTCCCTCAAGGATGTCTCATAGGTGAACTCCTATTAGAAAGTATTCTGAGCTAATCAAAGGTGCTACCCACACATACATAGCGGGAGGCCTGGCATTTCTCTACCCAGCTAATGTGACAACATTTGAGATCGTGACTCTAGTTCCCAAACATGAGCAATTTGGGATTTCGGTTGGGGCGGTAGGAGTGAGGACATGTCCCCCGGCTTTTGGGAAAAAGATAACTGAGGGCACTATCTGCACAGCCCCTCAATGGCCGGCAGAGCAGGACCTCCCCATTTTCACATGAATATTTGCATCTGTGTGCACTTCCTTTAAGGCTTTAGACAGGTACAGAAAACAGAAAAAAGAAAACAGAAAACAGCATGGAAAACAGAAAGACAACCCCCTCTGTCAGCACTCTGCATCACTTTTGGCTTGGCAAGGGCAATATATCTGACAAAGGCTGCTCAGTAGGTATTTGCAATCATAAAAAGGTCTGCTTGAGTACTGTCACCTTGAGACTGGGTCTGAGCCTCCCTCAGAGGTGCATGGCCACTTCTGTTGGGAGTCCCGCCAGCGAGGTGTACACTGTGGGGTCACCATAGCTGTGGAGGCAGGGAGAAGGAAAAGCTGCTGCAACCCAGCAGCAAATGCCTCCAGCTGTGCCCTCTGCCTTACTATCATCTCATGTCCCTCACATCAGTACTCTCTGCTCCCAGCCTTGTGTCATGCCAGTAATCCCATGACCACCCACGAGAGTCCTTAGCTCCCCTTCATCTCCACTCATCCCAAAACCTGGTTATTTCTTGCTTGCTTGAAAACTGATTCATCACGGTTTTCTGCAATGACTCCTCTTGCACAGCTTCCCAGCCTCCACTACCATATGAACTCCTGCACACCCCAGTCACATCCCAGCCAGTCTTCCAGCACCCACCCCCCCACACTCTTAAAGACCATTACAAAAGGTGGCTAACTCCCAAGCTGACTTTTCATTTGTTTTTAATAGAGCTGGTGCATTCCCTGTGTGATGTCTTTTCTGTGTGTCTTCATCGTCGCCATCATTATTTCCAGTATTCAAAAGCCTTTAAGGCTTTTTGTCTTAAGACAAAACAATTTTGCAATGTAACAATGGGAGGCAGAACCCTGCCAGTTCTCTTAGTTGAGGTTTGGTGCAAAATAAAGGTTGGAAGCCACCAGCCTAATCAGTTCCTAAACCTATGGTAATCTGCAATATGTTCTAGTGGTCAGTGGTCCTTATCATTAGAAATTGTTTCTGATGGCCAACATAAATCTTCCTTGCTGCAAGTTAAGCACGTTCCTTGCTGTGCTACTGCCAGCAGATATCGACAACACTTTATTACAGTCTCCGTTGCAGCTACCTTTTACATATTTGAAGGCTGTTGCCATCTTCTGTTTTCTGGACTAGACAGTCTCATCTTTCAATTTTTCCCCCGAGTCCACATTTACTGGACTTCTGATCACTCTTGTTGCTTTTGTCTGGGCTTTCTCCAGCACGTTAGTAGGGCAGCTAAATATATCGCTGCTCTTCTTTGAGATTCAGATCGGCCTCCATGCTATGAATTATCCTGAGAGCTCCCATAGGCTTGGTCACCAGCCTATTCACCTAAATCCTTTGCTAAACCACCACTTTCTAGAATAAAGCTCCCATTCCTGTAGGTAAGCTGACTTTATTTATCCCTAGCTCCATGGTCTTTCATCTGGCTGTCAAAATGTATATTGTTTAACTGACCTACCTTTAACAAGTAATCCAGATCAATTTTTCTAGCTGATCTATCCCTAATGCTACTTCACCAGTTTTTTTGTTATTTCCAGATCTTCCACTAGGACCAGAAAGGAAACACATGGAACCCTACAAGGATCCATCCCCCAGGGTGACAAATTCTTTTACAGGCAGCATTTAATCTGTTCAGTATGGGCTCTTTTGACTTTGCACTTCTCATTTATTTTCAGTGTCATGCGCAGTGACTTCACATGTCTTACAAAATCTTAAATGTGTTGTGTCATCACATTTACCCTTACCAAACCTGAGATCTGCTCAGGAAGCAATAGCAAATTTGCTTTCTGGAAGGAACCTCCAGCTTGCTTAGGGAGTGATGAAGAGTTCAACAAAACAAAGGTGGTGTGTTCCTTGGAAAAGAAATTAAAAAAATAGAGGCAGGAAACCTATTAGATCTATTAGACATAAAAGGAGTACTCATTTCATAAAGATATAAATTAAGGACTGGAGCTCACTATTAGTCTAAATTGATTGCATCTGGTAAGCATTAACTGAGTACACATTTCTGAACTGTTTGCTGCCTTTTTGATCCCACTGGGTAGTCAGCTTGACTGAACCGTGGTTAATCGTGTTTAGCGATATTTTAGCGATAAGAGTTGGTGGTATTATAGCTCCACTTCCAGCCTTTGATGCATATGATTATATTACCTCATTCTTCAGTGAATGCAAAAATCCTCTGGTAACTTGTACTATTGACGTCTGAGGAAGTCAGGGCTGTTATTGTTTCAGCGTTGAGTATGCTGCCACTGCATCGCTTTGATCCGTGGCCTTCTGTGGCTTTTTAAAGCAGAGGAGGGTGGAGGGAGAAGGGTTACGGGGCTTGTAAACATTTCTATTACATCAGATTAGTTTCCCTTGCCATGTACAATCTGCTGGTGTGACTCAGACTTTCACATTTTATAAAGTCAGCTATGTCTACAGGGACTACAACCATTCTGAGACATTCTAGATAAATGTGAATTAGTTTTATTCTTATCTTATTACACAATGTGCAATTGTACAAAAAATGCCCTTTTGTTGACTTTTAGTGCAGATGTGCAACCACTGGCAGATAATGAGAACAACATGTTCCGCCCTCCACCCCCAGTTCCTTTATTCTTTGGCTGTGAGTCTTAACCCAGGTTTAGGACAAACCCATGTTCATTCACGGTGCTCTCAGCTGCTCTCCACCCACCTCTCAACTTATTTCTTTTTTTTTAATTGAGGCTGCACTGCTGTGATCTGAGATGGCTACCACTAAATGGTCGGAGTCATGTTTCTTAGAGTAGGTCATTCAACCACTTTTACTCTGGGCAACAGGGCATGCTGTTTGCAGTTATAAGAGCTGGGTAAAACAATTTATTTTTGCCCTTGTATCAGTTTAGGGCACTGTCAGTAGCATGGGAAAAGCGATAGTCATTACCAGCTAAAATGTTAATGTCTCATATGAAATAATCTGAAGCACCACAAATAACATTTTCCCTTCAGGACTTTCTGGGCAGGATTGTCAAACACTCTGCTTCGTGGCAGCCAAAGTTTGCAATTGCTTTGTTATCTCCCACACATTTTCTTGCCAAACATTTCCACAGTTGTCTGCTATTCAAATAATGTCTTACTAGTGTGGGGGTTATTTTGAACACGCTGGGGAACCAACAGCGTTCACGGGTTGTTTGCAGAGATCCTGAGCAATAGCTGTAATTTCTTCAGCACTGGGACACACCAAAAAGCATTTTTCTTTTTGGATGCCCTACCTCACACAGGCACATCGCCATTTCTCACGTTCCCAGCAAATGGTAGATAGGACCCACTCACTAGCCCCAGTCAGAGGAAGCAACTGTGCCAGATTCT
>JAVJGJ010000059.1:4279202-4296477 GCA_035590215.1 Microhierax caerulescens
ACTCCCCCAGGTCCCTGCAATGCACCAATCCAACTCTGCAGCCTGGACTCAGAGTCAAAACACATGTTTTTGGAAAGTGCAGGATAAGACTCACAGGCAAATAAAGGCAGTGAGTGAGGAAAAAATATATTCAGGAGATCATGACTAATCCTTACCTGCCCCTCATGCAGTGGACCAGGCATCACTGCTTAACTGCTAGCCCAACCACTAAAAACTGTGCACAGGCAAGAAACTATTCAAAATGTTCTGTAGATCAGCCATCACGGTGGGCTGGAAGCCAGGGGTATCTACTAGGGTCACACATGAAAAGCCATTCTCACACACATCAGGGTTGAGGCTAGTCTCCCGTGGGGACGAGTACAAACCCAGCAAGAAACTGCACAGCTCAGGGGCAACAAGGATCTGGTCTTCTTCCATTGCCTGACCTTCCTGAACGAGCGTTTGGGTCCTTCTTCTGCACCTGTATGTAATCAAGCGCTCAGGGCCAGTTTTGAGCATAGAAGCTTCTTGGGGGACAACCTGGTCCATGCCCCCCCCATTCTTCAGGCAGAGGAGGACCCCGGTGGCTGGTTGGAGGTGGGCTGGGCACTGCCAGTGGGCCGGCGGCGGGCGGTGGGAGAGCTCAGGAAGCTTTTACCGCTCCAAAGAGTGTGTCAGTGCGGGATGTGAGTCTAAATACGCTCTGTTTTATGGAAAAGCATTTTCTTATTAACCAACCTGTATTTGACAGGGTTTTTACTGAAACAACAGCCTCCCCCAGGGCAGGTAAATGTGACTGTGGCAGCAGTTTGCATTCCCCAGGGCCTTCCTGCATCTTGGATACAATTAGATAATTTGTCTGCAAATGCTTTAAATATTTCAGCTGGTATGCCATTAAGGAATAAGAAAGGATTTTATGTTAAGAGAGACTCAGAGCACTGCGAGGCAGCCAATATCACAGACAAGGCATAAGAATTATTTGGGATAGATAATGGTTGTGAGTAATGTTATAAATGATCTCATAGACTTTTTTTTTTTTTTTTCTGTGAAGCAAATGACCTTCCTTCTTCCACTTAGGGAGCCATGTGGCCATTACAGTGTGAAAAACGTCTCTCTCAGCCAGGACTGCTCAGTACATTTTTACTGAGGTCCACTGAATAATTTTAATGACGTTTTCTCATTTTCACTCAGCTCTTTCATGTGGTCTTACCCAGTCCCCCTCCCCTCAAAGACATGGGGAGGACGGCAAGGGACAAGGGCTCTCTTGCAGGGATGTAGGAGGCTTCATACACCTAGGTCTTTTCTGATGTCTGAAATATCTCTTACACTGCCCACATCTCACCTTTACCTTTTTGACTCCAAATTCACTGCTAACACTCTCATCAACAGCAGCAGGAAGATTTGCTCACATTGCAGCTGGATTTGTAAGCACTAAAGAGAACCATGGCATAACACAGCGAGACACTAACACCCCTGTAACAGAAAAAAAACCCATCCCTCTTTCAAGGATCTGGTGGGCAGTAAGATGTGAACACAACATGCCTGTGAAGACGCAGTCTCTGTGAGCAGGAGGCCCCGAGCAAGAGTGACAGACCTGGAGCACTGATGTGATGCTGTCAAGTGTGTTACCAGTGGGCACTGCACAGCGTCAGCAGCAGGCTCAGGCTTTCTCCTCACCTCTCCAGGCCATGTCTCCACATCTTCCATCTCTGCCACGGGTACACCTAGTAGCCACAAAGCCATAATGTGGCGGCTCTAATCTGAGGTGTGCCTCGAGGCAGGGTTGCCCTGAGATCCCACCTTCGCTCTCTTTTTCTGTGTTAATGAAGTGATAAATAAGCTCCATTTGGGAAAGAAACCCACTGGGGACCCACTTAAAAGCTTTTCTTTTCTCCTTATTTGGTAAAATTTTCCTCCTTTCCATCTCTGTGGCATGTGCAAGTGATGTGAAGAGAAAATAATAGTACCTTCATTATGCCTTTGTTTTCATAAGATATTTGCACAGGAGATCTTATGAAAGGAGGCCTTATGCCCTGATCAGCTTTTATTATTCTGGATGTCTACTAATGGGTGAATAGCATGAAAAAGCATTACATACTTGTTCTAAGTTTAAGCATTTGTAATCATGTATTCAAAACTGTTAGATGTCATGGCTAAAAGTCCAACTGAGACATCTGTAGGAAGTGCAAAACCCCCACAAAAATGTCAGTGATATAAATTATTCAAATCATTATTAATCTCACCCACTCTACTAATCAAAGTCTATCTGAAGGATTCCTGCATGGAATAAGGTTCAGCACACATGGCAACAATTCTGCAACTTCTTTTGAATCCCAGATTGCTACATTTGCCACAAAAAAACTTTCTTTCGGTCAGAGTCCCCTCACAAATGTGTTTCAACTTAAAATGTCAGTTAAAACACTCCATCAAAACCTGAAGGCCTGCCTCCTTTTTCATTCAGGAATTATTCTGGCAAAGCTCCCCTGAAGTCAAGTAGAGACACCACCACTCTGAACAAAAGCTTCACAGTTTGACTCAATAAACTTGTCATCTTCACATAACGAAGTGGATCAAAACGCAAACAAGCCATTGTCCTGACATGTCACGTAGCTTACAGGAAGGACACTTCATTCAGCCTCTAAGCGGGCTGCTGGACCAACGCTGGCAGTGGTTAGTGCTGCTAAGTTTAAACCTTTAGTCATGGCAGTCCTACAGTGATTTTCAGATCGCTCTGCGTTGAGCATCTGTGGTGGCCACACAGGGGCAGATGATAACCCAGCTCAAGCTCACAGGTCCTGATGCATTTCTGGCGTTCACACGGATGCCCTGGTCTCCCACCCTGCCCCATCTCGAGGCAGTGTACCTAGCTACATCCACCCTGAGGGCTGGAAACCTACCAGCAATAATCCCACAAGTCCCCATCACTCTCCAAGCCTTTCTGCCAGAATATTAACAGTTACTTTCTTCTCCTTTCTATAGGTCTGACAGTGCTAGAAAATGGGCTGCTTACGGACGCACGGTGAGGGTGGCTCTGGTGCCAGACTATAAAATGTAATTAAGATACAGTCAGGTGACTCCCATATGGTGTGGGCTGACTGGTTATGTGAAAAGACCTTATGCTAGACCAGTAAATTGTCATGTCATATTTCCAGGGAGAGTAGACGGTGTGTTTATGCCGTATCGGTGTACACTCTGTGCTGCATTTGACAGAATGTTTCTTTCGAGCTTATCAGTGTTTTTAAGAACCTGTAAACCAATATACCTAATGTGACTCATTTGTGCTATTCTCAACATTATCAGATGTTGGCACCTAAAATTCATGGGCATTCAGGGCAAAAGAATGCCTGGACTTGAGGTAGATGTCCTTGTGCAATAAAATGTTCATGTCTGGAGTTAAAAAAGACAGTGATTTAGTGAAGTATTGATTTTTTAAGGAGAGGGGGAATTACGACTGGTGACTGGAGTTAGTCCAGCCAGAGATGAGGCAAAGCAAATGAGAAAATTTGTCTACTTACGTTAGGTGTTTAGTTTCCCTTGCTTAGATAATTACCTTCCATTGCAGAAAACCTTACAAACACAAATGCAATACCTCTGTAAGGTAAGGAAGCATTGTTATCTTCCATTATGCTCACAGCAGAGGCCCCAGGAGGTTGAAGCAGTGCCCACAAGATTTGGTGGGGTCCCTCCTGAAGGCCACCACCATGGTGCAAGCCCTTAGGATACCTCAGCTGTTATCAGACCAGGAGTATGGTTGACCAAACAACCTGACCCAAATTGTCACTCTGCCACTTGTCCCTTACTTGAGGTGCCTGCACTTCTTACACACAACCCCTGGAACTCCAGACATGTCAGGTGTTCAAACCCCTGCAGCCCACAGCTTCCCACTCACCATGGTGCTAAAGTAGATGGATATGGGTGAGCAAAAAGGCACCTTTTAGAAAAGGAGGGTAATAACACCATCCATGTTTTGATCAAATGCAGAGGGCTACAGGCAGACTGGTCTCCCCTGTACCAGGAATTCTGAAAATCTCTAGAAGCTACTTCTACCATGCTCAGACCTGTTAAGTTCAGGGAACCTATCATGAACCTCAATTGCTTTTCATGCAGATGAGATGGAAGACAATGTGAGAACTAAGAGTTTGCCCTAGGCCCTAAATCAAAATAACAAGTAGATGTTGTAGAGTGCAAAAATATTTTGCAATTATCACATGCCAAAACTTATGTTCTCAAATGCAAGAAAATTCTAACGGTTTCCTGCAGAGAGGCTACTGGTAAGGGGTAAACCTGAAAAATGGTCCATATTTAAAAGCTTTGTGCCATTAATGACTAAAACCAAAACTAAACTTTTACAGAAGTTCCAAACTTTCTCACTCACTGGGGAATCCACAGATACAGAGGTATTTTCATATCGCTTTTTTATTTGGACCAGCTCAGATTAAGCACAGACCACACACTGAAAGACTGGTCACCCTATATTACGACAGCCATCTGGAATCCCCTCTGATTAAAAGTGCCCAAACCATCACTGGCTTATGGCTGGAATAAGTTAGTGCAGAGAAACAGAAAGCATAAAACTGTAATGTGGCCAAAGCCTTAAAAATAAGAAAAAAAATGTAGTCTGCCCTTTTAGTACTTACTTGGGGTTTGCAGAAGTGTGATAAACAAAAAATTACAGCCACTAGCCCTTTCTGACTTACCACGTCAGGTCTCAAATCCAGATGATGAGCTATCCATCCATCTTCTTGGTATCGTGGATCTGTTACCATCACCTATAAAAGAACAGAGGCAGAAAAGTTTACCCTACCAAAAGAAAAATAAAGGGGTGTAAAATCTAGAAAATAGCCTGGTGGTCTTCCCTTGGGTCCTGTTCTTATTTCTCATGTTGTCCTTTACCAGCCTGGCGAACCACTGCCAGCTCACTTGCCTGGCTCTGCCCAATGTCCCACAGACAGGGCTACCTAGGCAGAGCCGTCAGGCCCACAGTGGTGTGACCAGCCGGTATGAGCCGTCTCTGATGCACTGAGGGGGTGTGGGGGGCAACAGTGGCTATGCATTCATGGTCTTGCACAAGGTGGTGCAGAGCTACGATCTGGCAGTAAAGTTCTTGCTGCCAAGCGTCCTCAGGATTGCCTGTGTTGCTGCTCCCCAGGGTGTTTCTTAACAGTCCAGGTGTGGCCCGTTGTTTAAATACATGACTTCCAGAAGATCTTCTCCAAATGTAACTCTTCTGGGTCTCCTCGGCAACAACCAGGATGTCATTTACTCTGTCCAGTGTACCTGAACTTCTCAAGACAGTCAGAAGCCATCTTGATACTGGCAAGGAGGCCACCAAGCCAAGGCAGAGGCTTGGCCCCAGCTGTTGGAGGTCTCCATGCGGGTATTGGTCTGGCTGTGTCAGAAGAAGGGATAGCCCTGCACATGTGCCAGCTGGGACACTCACCCCTCCCAGGGCTACCCACAGGGCCAAGCACAGGGGCCGTGTGCAGTACCGTAGATCTGTGGCAGAGCTGCCTCCTCACACCCTTACTTCACTCCTGGGGCTGTTCTCATCCCTAGACTGATGCTGGGCTTTCCTCAGGTCTTCCCTTTTTCTGTGGCACTGGCTGTGGCATGAACTTTTCCACACACACACCCCCCGTTGCCCTCAGCAGCAATCTCTGCGCAGCACTGGCTGTCACAGATGTCTTTTCCACAGCAGCAGTCCGATACTTACTGTTCTGGTAGGGAAAGGAGGACACAGGGCTCCAGCCAGGCCGTACACCAGGATACACCTTCTGTCTTGTGCCTGAGTGGTTCTGTACAGGCCAACTGCCAGAAGGTGCATGAGGATATGATCAGTCTTGTCACAGAGTTTTCTCACAGCTTCACGGCTGCATGCAGGAAGACTCAGGGGCAACTCTGGAGAGGGTGTTGCAGAGCACTATCCATCTTTCCAAGAGTGGGTACTCTGGAGGGCAACATAAGGCCAGGTTTCTTATCAGTTTCACCCCTAGAGATGCTAGCTGAATTGCACGCTGCTTTGACAGCTGGGCACCTGGGCAATGAAGAAAACTGGCCTCGAGTTTTCCAGCAGGGGCACCGTTTGTTAGACAGTGTTTTACCTGGAGACTTATGCTGAACATGGCTCAAGAAATAAGCACAGAGCAAGGTGTTGGAATTCAGGTCTTTAAACACAGCTATCAGTCTCCACACCTGGCTGTCTTCATCGGCACTGTATCCCCTTGTGCAGATGCCTACACACAAAACAACTCCTATTTAAAACAAAGCAAAGCAAACCTTTTTACTTTTCTTATCACCCACTGGGCTTTGTAACACATCATATTATTTTCCTTCCAAACGTAACAAAACTCTGTGGCAGGATTTATCGGTGCACTGATAACGTTCTTTATTCAGCACAGGTGAGAGAACAAAGCAGTGCCTCCCTGCTTGCCCTCGAGGACCTTACACGGTGCCTACATAAACATCAGCAATGCGTGTAGCTGTTGCACTGTGCACTTTCAGGGTGAAAACGTCAGATTTTTCATGATGCCTCATGACAGTCTTGTAGCATCTTTAATTTAAAACAAAAGCTCCTGCAGAGGATTGCTCTTACAGTCTCACCGATCTGAAGAAATCAAGCGGGGAGATGGCACACAGACAGCAATACCTTAGAGGATGCCAGTCGTGGCTTTTTCATCGTTTGTTTGTCAGTAATGCAAAAAAGGCACAATCAAGATCAGCGTCAGTTGTGCTGTGTGTCGCCCCAATACACAGAGAGATACAGTTGCAGGTCTGAAAATCTGTACGCATATTTAACTAGCTGCTTTTGATCTGTACAGCATCTTGAGGTAAAATCAACTCCCATCTGACAGATAGAGCAGAGGCTGAAGAAGCCAGAGGCCAGGTCTGTGCAGTGTTATCTGCACACATGTGCACTACTGACACTATTAAGACAAGGTGTTGTCAAAGAATATCTTGATCTGATTTACAAAATCACAGCTCTGCCCATGCATTGCATCCATTCTGGGAGTACTTTTAGCTGAATTTTGGTTCTTTGCCTGAGCTGATACCCAAAATCCTCAGTCTACTCTTTGCACATATGTATACGCAATGAGTCAGCACGTGGTCACTACACCCATTTACACTGTGGAGGCATCTAAGCCATAAGACAGCTACCAAGAAATATTCAGGAAAGCTGCACATCTCGAAGGCTGTTTCCCCCCCTGATTCTGGGTGCTTTACACCTTTCATGCAGGAATGGACTTGGGCTGTGGTGTAGCAATGCAGGGGCTTCAGTAGCAATAGTGGCACAAGGCAACCCTACCCCATCTTCCACCCTCACACCACAGCAAACCCTCTCTTCATCTGTATCAACACAACTGTTTGAGAACTGTCTGCTTCTTGACCTGGGAACCCCCAAAATACACATTTTCTTTTTTCTTTCAAACAGAAGAGGTGCCTTTACAGAAGATGACTTTACAGTGTGGACCCACAAGCAGTTCTGCCAGCACAGCTGAGAGGAAGGAGCCCTGCAGGGGCGGGAAGAGTGGCTGAAGATGGGGTGAAGGCTCCCAAAGTTGGCATTGACACCAGCACGAGGATGTCTGCAAAGCTCAGCCTCAAGAGCATCAGGTATGGGCACTTCTGCTGCTGCCAGGTAACCTGTGCCCATTCACAGCTGTGCCTGCAGGAGTACCAGGGTGGAGAGAAGGAGAAATAGAGCCTACCAAGAGAGGAAAGAAACCATTAGCTGCGCCGGAACTCAGTTTTTAGGTACTGACTGCCATTGCTTTTCCTCTTTTTATTCTATTTCTCTGACATGAATAATTTAGAAAATTAATAGATTAAAAATTAATACATGCCATTGCAGAATGTGCAGGAAGACACATTGTCAGAGATTATCCTTTCCCTATTCATTAATACTGCAAGCCCAAAGCCGACCCTACCCCACTTAGACTCAAATATTTTTATTTTTCTTTTGTGCATTTTGGATCAAATAGCTCAAGGGGAACTGCACAAATCTGGGAAATGAAATCACCAGCATACAAACAAGAGAGATCACAAATGTAATATTTTTACACTAAAACCTGAGAAACAAAAGCCCAGAGAAAAGAAGGACTGACTGAAACGGTACATGAAGAATCCCCCTTGACAACCTGTTTCTGTGTCTTTTGGGATTAATTTAGTCGAGGACTGTGGATATATTATAAATGCCTGCTGATTCAACTGCAGGCTATTCTAAGCAACACAAAATCTTAAAAATACACAAAGCAAAGGCTTAAACCCAAGAGAGATGGCCATCAAGTAGCATGTTCGATGTTCAGCACCCTGTATCTGGTAGAAAAGTTTCTATTCGTCTCAGTTTACAGCAGTTTAAAAAATGTACTTTTATCAGAAAAAGGGAAAATAAGGCACTTCGTGGTAAGCCACATGTTAATTACCATTTGCAAAGAATTCCTTCGCACTCACCAAGGAGGCAAGTTTTGTGATCCAGACTTCAGGTTTGAGACAAGTTCCAATTTTAGTAGAATCAATGCAACACTTAATTTTACAAGGTAAACCAAGTGAATACCTGTCAGTGCTCTACCTATTTTTACACTCGTAGGATTCACATCACTGTATTTTCCAAGGCATTGCTGTCTGTGAACTTTTATAGGAAGTTTCATTATTATCTGCCTGATAGGATGTGGAATATTTTGGTCAGGGTGAGGCTAAAGTCTGATACAGTGCACTCAAAATTTTCCATAGTACAGGCTGACTTTTCTCTGGCCTGAGTTGATCAGCTCTTTGTTTCAAATGTGTGTAAATTGCTTGTGATCTCTTCACCTTGGGCTCACTCTCTTCTTTTCTCCTCGCCTGTTTCTTCCCTATTCTCATTTCTTTACACCTCCATCTTTTATTTCCAGTTGGATTGTGCCTTTCCAACTGGAGATATAACCCTACAAAAGACCCCAAAACCCACGCACAAATGACACAAGAAGCATGCAATTTGTCTCATATTTGCTGCTGTCACATTATTTGCTGTGCTTGAACATTACATCTTATTTCCGCCTCAGTCCAGAGCTAGATGAAGACATTTTGGCAACTGAGGCCACTTTACTCTCCCTCTTTTCTTAAACATTTATTTGTGTCTCCTTTCCTCCCCTGCCACAAGCACTGGGGATCCAGGCTAGAGAGACACAGGGTGACAGGGCGCCCTGTGGGTGGGGGGCAGATCCTCTCCTCCCCATGGCTCTTGGGCATCTCCGCTGCCCCAATGAGTTCCTCCCTCCTGACAGAGAAATGCAGCAGTAGCAGCTAAATTGGGGAAGGCAAAGGCTCTGGGGGGAGGGGAAGGTCACCACCCCACAGTGGAGGACAGCCTCTCCACATATTTCTCTATCACAGGTTTTCCCTGGGTGCTTTTTAAGGGGCCTGGACCCCCCAGCATGGAGAGGGCTGGGACTCTGCAACAGGGTTGCATGGGGCGAGAAACTGGGGCCTCTCCCCTCCACAACTCAATATGAAAAAACAGGATGCTGGGAACATGACCTTGTATTCAGGGCTCATCCCAGGACATTTGGTCCCCTCATCCTTGACCCTGAGGATGCTGTGGTCCCCTGGGAGCCGTCCCAGTCACTACCACCACCAGTTCCAGGACAGCATCAGAAGCCAGAATGGCCACGGCATATTTACCTCCTCCTGGCATCCCTCTTCTTCGTGGCATCAAGGGCAAGGTGTCCAGCCTACCCCTTGCTAAGGCTTGGCTTTGTCTGTCTGTTTGTCCAGCAGGAACCAGCTGCTGGTTTTGCAGTGTCTGGCATATTCGGCTTCCAGTTCTGCTGGCCCTTTAATGGCTGTTCTAACAAATCATTTTATTAATAATTGTTATGGTTGACTTGCATTGTCCCACTCCACAGTGTACGAGTTGGCCTTGCAGAGCAGTTGCTTGCAAGCCTCATCCCCCGACACAGCTGCATTTTCTGTGATGTGCCTGATCTGCGTGTAATTCATGGCTCAGCTGGGATTTCTGTGGCATAAATAGCATTACACCATTATGAAATGACAATAGATGCCAGAGCTGTTATCCGTCGAAGTGGAGCCCGAGAGCGTAACTTCTACCAGACTAGCAACAATTAGGTTTGCAAGTGTAACCAGATCCTATTGTTAATCCTGGCTCTGTTTGGGCATCTGTAACAACTGGTTATGTTGTAAGACCACAATGGCTTCCAAGTAAGAAAGCACAGCGTTCTCATTATGTGCTGAGTGTTCATCACATCAGATCCATTTCTCAGCATTTAATGTTAATTACTAGCTTGGGTTTGTATTAGCTGAGAGCTAAATGATGTAGTACTGCAGAAAACTATTAAGATCTGCGTCACATAGGCAAACATAACCATCCACTTCCAGAATGTGAAATGGATAATGAGTGGGTATAAAAAGGAGTTCTCAGAAACCCCAGCTGAACGCATTCAAGAGCAGTGCTTCCTCTTTAATGGGCCCTCTGCCAGACTGACACATCACTCTGCCTCACTGAAGTCATTTATAAACTGTCCTTCACAACACTCTAATCTCCTGCTTGCGCTGCTGCTCCTCTTGGGGATGGTCACAGAGGGAGGACGCACCTGACAGGTAAAACACTGCACTGTTCAGAATAGTAAAACTCTTGGAGAAAGCAAGAACCTAACCCTCCTCAGGACTAAGTCTAGAGGAAGAGGGAGGGCTGGGTGATGTGAAAAGCAGAGCTGCACAGAAGGAGCTGGCTTCCAACCAAATTCCCAATTCTTTGAGGCTGACTTGGGTTTTCCACTCGAAAGCACTGCCTCGGCTTCAGACTGTAATGCAGTATCTGAAAGCATCCTGTGTAGTTTCCTGCATTCCTGGAGAAAGCCAGGCCAGAGCTGGAGGTTGAAGCAAAGGTCTGCGAGGTTTACACAGCACTCTGCCGGAGGGATGGTGCTGAGGTGTGTCAAAGAGAGTGTTTAAAGGGAGGGAGAGGAGCTTCTTAAAATCCCTGTGTACCTTCCCCTCCCTTCCTCTCCCTCTGCCCCAGCATGCTCCCATACAATGAGTCACTGGTGGTTCATTGTCACACATTTGGGATCCCCACTGTACTAGTCAACACACAAGAACATGGTTCTTGCTTACAAGACAAACGTGAAAAACTTGACCCAGAGACAGAGAAACAAAAGAGAATAGGGCAATTTTAGCCATTTTGCGGATCCAACAAACTACTGACAAGATTTTGGCCTGCAGTGTTCAAAGCAGAGCCATTCTGAAAACAGGGGTTGGAGGAAAGGGAGAGAGCATTGCACGTTTTTAATGAGTTCCTCCCAAGCCCTAGGAGAAAATACCAGAGGTCCTTGCTTGTGGTTGATGGAGGTGGAAGCCAGCCTCCTGATGGTGGATAAAGGTTTAAGGGCAGGGTGGGGATAGGCTCTAATAGAGCTTGAAAGTGAAGAAAAATTATTTCCACCTCATATCACCAAGAGGTGAGAGCCAGCATAAGAATGGGATCACCACAGAGAGAAAAGAACCGGCAAAGAAAAAGTGATGATGGATTAATCCAAGTGATGGGCTAAGGAAATGACCATTGCAGCAAAGCTCCTGCTGCAATGAAACATTAAGATGCTGGATGCTAAGAAGCTATGCAGACAGCCAGGAAAGGTTATATGTAGATGGAGTATGAACAAGAAATCTGCAAGGCATAAACTTGGCATGTTTATTTAAAAAGAAAATGTTAATTACTTAGGTCATCAGAAAAAAAAAAAAAGAAAAAAAGAAAAAAAACAGTGCTTTCACTAATATCTGAAAATCCTTAAGCCAGAAGGACTGTTACACCTTTCTCAGGAAAGAAGAGTCAGCTTTTCTTTTAGGTAACTTCCCAGCAGTTACCCGATACACCAAAGCAATTGCTTTGTCCACTCCCAGCTATTTCTGTAACTACTTACGCATGGGCCTAGAGATGTTCTGTACGTACAGCCTAGATGTGAAACTACAGGCTCACACTGAAAGCACACACAGGACCACAGCATGAAAAAATGTTCCTAGGCAGACAATTTCTAGGCAAAATCCTTCAGCAGAATTTTAACAGATTGCCCTGCCTTTAACCAGTTCCTTGTCACGAGATGCAGCACCTAATGCTGAATTTAAGGTACAGCAGATCTGGCAGCAGTTTAAAAAGCTGGGAGTTACAAGGGAAGCAGAGTTGCTCAGTAGCTGGCTTTATAAAGAGAAATCACGTGTTTATCCTTCCTTGTTCCAATTCCTTGGGCTTTAGAGGGCCTTTCCTTTTGTCTGTTTGAACATCCAGTACTTCTGCCTAGATGTGATAGAGCCCCTGTTACTTCAAAACCATTGTTGGGAATTTCCACAATCGCAGCCTTCTCCTACAGTTGGAGGAAAGGATGGCTTCTGACAATGAACTTCACATACGTGCAGACAAAAAATGCATTGTGTGGCTTGCCACTTGTCTTTGTTTCCCTGTTTTGCAGAATTTGCTTCTCTCATCAACCTGCCTAGGGCTGCCAGGGACTAATATTACCCACGTGGTGTTGAATTTGTCAGTCAAATGCTGAGCTTAGGACAAGGAACATCTTCCTTTTCAATTAAAATGAGCTGCTAACTGGGGAAAGGTAAGACTGTCAGCTCCAAGGAAATTAAACTTCTCCAGTAATCTCCTCCCTGTTTCAAGACACTGTGATCTCTATGAAAAGACTCTACAAATGTTGTTACTATAGCCCCTTCAGTAATTCAGCTAAATCCTATTGAATTACCTGAGTTACTTTGTTTTCATCTTTAACAGCAGATTTAGACAGGAACGCTCCTGTAAATCGAAAACTAATGTAGGTTAAATACCCAGCAGGGATTTCTCTACCTACCCCAAAAGCTACTTAACACTTTCTCTCCTCCTTGAAGCACTAACAGACTCCTCCTTGTCAGGAAAAAAAATTTACCAGGACCACAGATGAGCTTGCAGAGATTACTGCAGGGTAAAACAAAAATGCAACAGCAGTGGAAGACAAAGGGGAAAGCATACTGAGAAAAGAAAACATAAGTCACAGCTTCACAAAAATATCACCAGTTCAGGCACGCTGTTTTCTTTACGAGCTTGTGCTCACACTAAGAGCTGTCACATAAGCATCCAGTTGCAGCAACCCATAGGACCAACCAGATTTGCTAATAGCAAAAGAAAAAATCGCCTGGAACTATTGTCATGCTTTGGGGTGACGGAGGCTGCCACTGCAGATGTTTGGTGTTGCTCTCAGGTATTGCTGAGTCTGAAGGAAGCAGGGCTTTTTGCAGCCCTCCATCACTACTACTAAACCGCCACCTCTTTTGTGCGGTGCAACCGTTTTACAGCCATTGCTTTGCCCATCTGGCAAGCATGTTTTGTGTTTAAAAGATTGGCAAATCACAGATCAGGAAGCAATTTTATTCAAGCTCTAAAATGCCAAGGCTGAAAGGAAGAATTTTATTTTTTTTTTTTAATAAATTATATTTTCTTTGTGAATATGTGTTGAAAATACATTTGGGTCACCATTTGGGGCAGGCAGATGTACTCTAAGGGGTATCCTGCCCCAGGCATGCTCTTGCAGTATATGGCAGCATGGGTGAGTCCGCTGCAGCTTGCCTGCTTTCTCCTCTTCGCTCAACTCTGGAAAATTCATGTTGTTGGAGACTTCTTCCACCCACCTCCAGGATCAGGTGAAGTAATTTTGGGTTGTTTCAATGGTGCTTCCCTTGTGATACCTGTTTTAGAAAGAGCTGGCAAAGGGCTGACTTGTGGCATGCAGGTCCCTTTCAGGCCACCACAGCACCTCCACGTGCCCCTTGGCAGGGGCTGTCAGGGCTGCAGGGAGCTCACTGGCCAGGGCAGGACAGAACCGCCTGGCTGATGAAACGGTTCACGATGCTGAGCTGCTACATGCATTCTTCATTGCTCACATGGGTTGAAGCTTGTTAAGAAGAAAAATTATTACAGTGAGGAGTCAAGCAAACTTAAGGAAACATAATTTTCTCATGGTTTACCTCAGTTTAGATGTACCTGAATCCCTTGCAATATCCATTCAGAAATCAAAATGTAACGTAGTCAGTGAATTGCGATCTGCTTTTCATAAAATCACTGGAAAGTGCAGATGCCATGACTGTGTTGTGTGCTCAGTGTGGTATCAGGCTACCAAAGACATTACCCATCCTTTATTTGCAAGGAGCTATTATTTTCATTACTGCTTTATCACCTGCTAGTGTTGTTACCATTATAGGTCTTTTGGTGACAATGTCTCTCATTAACTTCTGGGTTTAGAAGTTTATAGCTTGGCAACTGTGGTAGTATTTGCAAGGGTGTTATGGTTGACTTATAAAAATCTCAGCCTGGAAACATTTATTTCCTAAATTCTGTGTATCAGCCTTGCCAACATTGTACTTTGAAAAAAAACCAAATCACACAGTGGCTTAATATAAGCAAAGATGTTTTTTACCTTTTAGAATTTCCATTCCATCCTTTCAACACCATTGATGGCTTCAAGGTTTCAAGGTACCTGGATGAGATGGGAAGGGAAGGACAAGGGACAGAGGTATTCACAAATGCCAGTTTTTGCCTCCCCTCTAGGCTGACTTTGAAGGCCAGTTTCCCAAGGGTCCGTCTGGAGTTAGTGAAGAAAGAAAGGCAAATCCAGAAAGCATTTTGGGGGACCTTAACAGACTTCAGATCTGAGTGTCCCCTGGAGCCCCTGTGCTCCAGCACAGCAGGAGCCAAGTGACACTGGCTTGAGGTATTTTCAATGTTACCACCCTCCCTCTTGTTACGGTAAACCCTGGGAGACAAGCAGAGGGAGAAAATGCACTCTTCTCCCTAATGAAGAGTAACTGATGGAAAAAGTAGCTCTGCACACTGGGCTGGATGATCTGTTTCCATCACGGCACCTCCTGTGGCAATAGAACCAGAAACAAGCTTCAACCTGGAGGAAACAGGCTCCTAAGGAACAGCATCTTTCTTGTGAAAAAGGGATGATTTCTCCCACGCAAGTGGGGTCCTCAGATTTCTTGGCACGGGATGGCATCGCACCAGAGCAGCTTTGCTCTCTGTTGTGTGACGGTCCCAGAGAGCTGGCAGGGGGCCAAGCAGCGGCTGAGCCAACGGGCTCAAGTCTTTCAGGGTTGTCCTGGTCCCTGTGGGTCAGCTTAATTTACTGGGCTGTAAGTGAAAAGGAGCATAGCTCGAGCCACATAGGCAGAGTCTGAGCTGCAAAATGAAAGAGAAAAGGAGAGAAAGGAAAAGCCACTCAGGCAGAGAGAGAGTTGATAATGGAGTTCATAATTAGGAGAAAGGATGTCAAATGTTTCAAGGCTCTTTATAAGTCACCAAGCTGGAACACCTTAAAGAAAAGTGAGCGTGGGTGCAGAGTGGGGAGCAGAGACAGATGCCCCCAATTTCTAATTATCCATGCTTAAAAGAAAACTGTTTAAAGTTTGCTGCCTTACAGATTTCACTAGTAGGGTTACTTGTCAAAGGAAGTACATATGCATAGTGCTAATGTTAGCAATGAGTGGGATTTACAAATGACACTTATCTCCAACGTTCAAAGATTAATAGCTGAGGGAGCGAAGGGCTAAGGTGTGCTTGTCTGGCTATTTCATTACTCTGGTATTGCCAAAACCTGTAGTACTTTACCTATGGCTTTTGCATTCTGAACTGTGGCAAATTAGTCACAAGACAAAAATGTAGAGAGAGAGTGCACTATATATATATATGTGTGTATGTACTCTAGCATAAACTGAAATTATTTCCCCTGATTCCCCCTGAATCATTACAGTGATCTCCTTTAGTCTGGCTAAAATATGAACGTGGTGTCACAAGATATGACCCAAAGGCAGCAGTATCAAAGATGCTGTATTCTCACAAGCAACCACTGAAAAACCAGGATTATAAGAGCATTTGCTGGAAGAAATGCTGGACTGTGAGCTGAGGTATTAGCAGACCGCTAAGAATATTCCTGGACATGTCTGGCCCCTAGAGGAGCTTCTTCTGGGGTCCACACTTCATTAGAGAGCAGAAACTCCAGCCCCTGGTCACAGTACCACAGAGAAGCACCCTCCCTCAGTTCCATTCCTCTGACCTACTTAGTTGGCTTTGGGTTGCTATTTTCATGCAAAGTATTTGAAATCAGCCTCATCATTACAGCAAAGAGCATTATCTCTCACTGTTTTCCATCTAGCCCCAAGAATAACTCTTGATGTCAGCAGGGAGCTCGCTCTCTGGCAACCGTCTCCTTGCTGCCAGCTTGTCAGATAAAAGGTCAGCTTGGCTCTTCCAGCTCCTCAGATGGACCTAGCGTAGCTCACACCCAACCACCTCAAGAAAAGCAGCACCAGGAGAAGCCAGCTCCTGCTCCCCACCGCCAAGATTCAGTTCTTCAGTTGCAAACCTGCCCTCAATCATACCAGTCAGCTGCAGCCCTTGGAAAGACATATTGCAGCTGGGGTGGTGCCGGTGCCTCACGGTCCAGCCGTTCCTCCTCCGCAGCAAGCATCCCATGCTGGAGCCACGGGAAGGGAGAGCACATCCCCCACCCTCAGGCCAGGGCTTTCCCAGCAAGCAGCTTGAGGGTGGCTTCCACATCTGTCTTGCTGCAGGACTGAGGTGGAGGAAGGGAATAAGGCAGAAAGCTGGCACCCAAAATGCTGACCGGTGGCCCTTGGGCATGTGGAGGGAGCACAGCCTCGTGCTGGCTTCACCAGTAAAAGCCAGGATATTTTGTCATTCTCATTGGGCAATTTGTCCTCCAGCTGCCATACAGCCTAGAGTTCCTTACATTAAATCACTACTCTAGCGAGAATATAAGAAGTTGCAGGGTGATCAAGCACAGTCCCCCAGGAATCCAGCTCTGAACACACAGTCCTAGCAAACCTCATTCATATCGTTAACCACAATGGCCATTTTGCCTGAGGAAAGACAGAGTTAGGACTTAGAGTTTGGCCCAAATCCTAGACTATATAAATAGATTTCTATGAATCAAAGCTGCATTATGTAAGACATAAAAATAAGATAACAAATGAGAAGAAAAATAAGCTGAACTTCAGAGTCTGCGGTGAAGCATCAGCTTAAGAGTTTGGGCACTGAGTCAAGACACAGATCTTTTTCTCTTTTTTCTCTCCGGTTTGCCTGCTTTGCTTTAGAAGTGACTCATCCACTCACTCCCCCTTCCACCAGTGCTTTCCATGTTGTTTCAGACATGCCTGTACATTTTAAAGCCAACAGGCCCATCAAAACTGCCTGTTTATTGACTGTGCATCTACATTTGCACTTCCGAATTGGGGGGGGGGGGGGGGGGGGGAT
>JAVJGJ010000059.1:4296577-4342431 GCA_035590215.1 Microhierax caerulescens
CCCCCCCCCCCCCCCCCCCCCCCCGGCCCCCCCGCCCCCCCCCCCAGGTGCACAAACCCAAACTGCCTCAAACGCATCGCCAAGGTTAAAAGAAGCATGGTGTGAGGCACGCTGCAATTTACAATGAATTGAAATGTGACTAAAGGCAACATGTGACAGCCATCTATATTTAGCAGTGGCTTTTGCTTTTACACTCTTTGAGATACTCTGTCAGAAAAGCATCTATGTTTGTGCATCTCAGCAGAAGAATGAGCCCCTGAAGGTGTAGGAAATCTCTGACAATGACTTTGTATACATTCTGGTTGTCACTGGGGCATTTGTTTATACACGCTGCAGGCTCGTCTCCCTCCCCACCTCTGGCACCCGCTCTTTGCTTTGACCAGGGAGTATTTTTAGCTGATGTAGCACAGTCATTTCACTATTGGATCTCCTTGTCACACCTTTTCCACAAGCTGTTAAAGGAGAAGGCTTGAGAGCAAACCACGGTGCCCCTCGTAGAAGTGCTGTGGTTATTATCCCTGTAAGAGATGAGATACATATTCCACTTGCTTTTTTTCTTAATTTATTTGCATAGTCAAATGAATGAGGGGAGTGTGTGTTTTGTACAAGGTAAATTTGTGTTGAACATAAATCGGTGTGAACTGTTTTCTTTGGTTCAGAGAGATTCCGTTAGTCATATGTGCACCCTTCCAGCAGGGTAAAAAAAAAAAAAAAAAAAAAAAGGAGAGAACTATATATGTGTTTTAAAAAAAACCACCCTGCACTGTTCTTCTTTTGGAGGAGGGATGTTATATTTTTTTCTCTCCTTCTTTTATTGCAGTTTTTCTCTACTGTTTGGTAAATAAAAGCGTTTCTTACATGCACTTGTATTACTTGCATCCTTTTAGGTTTATAAATAGTTACAGAAAATGATACTTTTTTCCACAGTCCCCTTTCTAGTCTGTTTAAAGCCTTGCCTGGCTGCTTTTAAAGAGGGCTTAGTGACATTTAGATAACATGGTGATGCATGCATATAAGAACTTGAACAGCACTAATAGTCTAGCTGGGATAAGCATTAGAGCATTCCCAGTATTCCAGATTTCCATAAATAACATAAATTAACCTCCCAGATATTTATATGCAGTACCAGCTACAATGGCCTTTTATTTCATTCCTTTTTTCTCCCGGTTTGCTGAATCAATATTCAGCCGACATTCTGGGGATGGCATCCTTTTTTTGCAACAGGCTGCACAAGCACAATGGATGTTGCGTAAGTTTACTGGGAAACAGCCGGAATGTCTCACTGCAGCCCATTGCTCCTCCATATAGGCCTCTCCTCTGGGAGATTTGCAAAACAAAAGTAAGGCTTGTTTTACAAGAAGCTTTACATATTGTCATGCCCAACCAGGATGACAATATCTGCCACTGAACAGCCGTGAGACTATACAGCAGTAAAAAGATTTCCTTGCATAGGCCGGGAAGGGGATAAAACTCTCATCCTCCAGACCTCGCAGAGATTCTTGGTCCACAGCCCAGCTCTAGACCTGTACTCAGTGTTTCCAAGGTTTGGACATAGTATTTTGTGTGCTACCATAGCAACTGATGCTCACATATCTGCTAGCAGATGGCAGTTCCAGGAAGGAGGCCTGAAAATGTCTGTGTAGCAATCTTTGCATCCCTTGGACATTTCAGAAAGACTCTACCTTCCAGGCTTCTCTTCCTGATGTTTCGGACATCACTGGTTGGCATGTGGCTTCACGAAGTAAAGACAGGGCAAACAGGGAGCTGCCCTATCAGCAACACCATCAGCTGCACTGGACAAATCAAGAGAAACTTTTAAAAAAAGCATAGAAGAAGTAGATACATGGAAAAATATGGTGGCCGTATCTCACAAGTTTACCAGAGTTTTCTAAAGGAGGTAACAAGCATGTAAATGCAGCTCATTTGGTTGAAAAAGTAGGAGTGGATTTTCAGCAGGGTTTCACAGCATCCATTACAAAGGGTTTTTAAAGATGCTAAACTAGGAGGAAAGTTCTCTCATGGATTAAAGTTAAACGAAACAAAAAGGGGTGGATTTTGAGCTGCCTGTTACTCCTCAGAAAAGTAATCCTGGCATGACAACAGCCTTTTCTACAAACACGTTAGCCGAGGGTTTAGCAGCACCAAAAGAGCAAATGGCATCTCAGGACCTGTTAGGAAAGGAAGAGAGACCAGAAGCCCTTGTTATTCCCATACCTTGAGCCCTCTGTGGAGTTCCAGTCCTCCCACCCATCTTAAAAAACATACAATACAATTACAAAAATGACAGACATGCAACACAAGTGATTAAAAGTATGGAAAAAAAGATTTGAGAAGCAAGTAAACGACCTAGGAGTCTTTCACCTAAAGAGAGGTGAACAGGGAGATGGCAGGCATCTAGGAAACCTTGAATGGCATGAAACAGATGAATAGGGAATGATTATTCACTCTTCCTATACAGCAGGATGTACACAGCATCAACATTTGAACTTACCAGATAGTTTCAAAACAAAGGTGGCACTTTTTCACAATGCAAAGGTTATACCGAGGAATTAATTACCACAGGATGCTGTAAATCCCAAATGTTTGCATGGGTTCCAGAAAGCAGTTGGACAAAGTCACAGGAAAAGGCCACTCTGAGCTATTACACACAAAGATGCTACCTCTGGCTCAGGAAGTTTCTAGGTTAGAGGTTGTAAGAATCTGGAAATACACCTGTATCACTGTCACCCCAAAACCATTTTCCCATCCACTGTCAGTCACTGTTAGAGACAGGGTACTGAGCTAGCTGGGGCTTCAGCCTGGGCAAAATCCTCTCATACTGCATCATTTGAGCCATAGGAACTGATCTCAGGCTGTGTTATATGTGACATAAGTGAATGTTTTTCACTGAAAGCTAATCTCCATCAGCTGCTTCAGATTTACCATAAATTTATAAGAGCCCACACACAGTTATGGTACTACTCCATTCCACCTTGGCATTGCCTGCTCTTTTACTTGGCACTAAAAGGAGCAACTCACAGAACACAGAAAGGCAAACAGAATATTTGGTATTAGGCTTTTGCAAACCCTCTGGACATTATTCCTTTTCTGTGTTTTGTCGTCTTCGTTATTTTACCTGAAATGTCAGCAGTGATGCTTCTTTTATGGAGAAAATGAAGATATGCTGATCCGATAACCTTCCTTATCCATCAGCTGTTCTTCAGCAGAAATGACTGCCATTTGGTCTGAGCTGTTCTGGTGGAACAGGGGAGGGTCAGACTCTGAAAGGTGGATTCAACCTACATTGTACTTCACTCAGAAACAAGTCACATTGCAATCACTGCCACTGCTTAGAGGATTAAAAATTATAAGGCTAATAAGAACGAGAATCTGCCCCTAATGTACCACGTCTCTCTTTAACAGTCCTATTTGGTTCATCTTGCTGTGGCTGCTGCCCCATTAAAGCCTTAAAGAGAACTCATAAATATAAAAATACCCGAGAGCATGGCAGAGAATCTTGCCCTGAATAATTGTACTGAAATGTTCTAAAAGGAACTTAATTTTCTTCTCGATAGCCTCAGTAATACTTTGAAGAGAGAAGAATGAAGGTGAGGACATGCATTACATTCTGTAGAGGTAACAGAAAGAAACCTTTTCACAGTGAATACGTCAGGGGAATATGTCTAAAAAGGCTTATATCTGTGAAAATATGACCTCTGATTTCGCCAAGGTCAGTGAAACCTACTGCGATGCGCTTTGTAAGTGTCGGTCACACAAGTTAAAGCTGCCTCGAGGCAACTCTAATTGCTGTACCCAAATGCAACAAGACGTGATGTTTCTGAAAGGTTTGCAAAATCCTCCTCTGTGTGGAGAAGCAAGATTGTCTGGTCCAACATTTGTTTATGATTATTTATGGATCCAAAACAAGTCAGTTCTTTACTATAAATTCCTAGGGAATGGCAGATCAAAAAGCCATTAGAGCTGTTAATCTAACACGAAGCAGGCTTCTTAATTTCAGTTTCCTGGCTCACGCTGTTCACGGGTGGGTGCTGTTCTTCTTTTAACCTCTGTGGCGATACATGCCAGAAGACCCTCGCATCACACAGCCCTGCAGTGCCATTTGTTGAGACAATCTGTTACAATTCTGGGTGACATGATTTGCTGAATATTTCCTGGGTTAAAGCTGAGAAGAGGGGATGGGTCTTGCACTCTGCCCTGAATGCCTTTATATGGCTGTTCAGAGGCTGTCACTGCACCTCACAATCACTGTTTTTGGAGACAGAGATGGGCATATGGGGTCACACCATTACCCGTTCCTCCAAACATCCCTAGTTCTTCGTCTCAGAAAAATGAGCTCCCGACATTCCCTGCACTTGTGTTCACATGGGATTTCTTTATTGTGCTAGGAATAGGAGGATTTCCATAGAAGGTTAAAGCATTTTGTGTCCTGCCTGAGACTGGCCAATTCTAGATGTTTCTGAGAAAGGTGCCAGGATCTTATTAAGTAGTTGTGGTCTCCAAAACAGTTTCCAATTTACCTGCAACAGGAAAAGGAAGTGGCTTATCATCTGCGATGTATTTATCTCCTTAGATTTTCCAGTTATCCAACACAGAATAACGGTATGTATTCTTTTATTGATGTAAATGTCTAAATGCTTAATAATGCCTTTAACTTTCTTCATGTCTTGTGGCAATGAAATTGACAGATTGTTGAGAAAGTATTTACAATTTACTGGAAATGGTTATCTTTCAGTTTCGCTTCATTTTTAACTCAGGCAGTGCTATATGCATTGTTTGTGTGCCATACCATGCTCCTCTCTGTCTCCTCTTATTCACCTCCTGTCTAACTGAACAAGCCTAGCCTTTTTGTCAACTTTCCATCAAGAAGTCTCCCATTACTTCAGTTGTTTTATCATTAGGTTTCTGTATCCTCTCTAGAAAGACTGGCCTAACTCAAAAGTGAGCATACCTTGCATGACAGATTACCTTATAATGCCTTTGCAGATGTAAAGGGTATCCTCTCACTCATTTTTTAATTGTCCAAAGCATCTTTCTTGTTTTCTAATAGCTATGGTATATTGTGTGGTGTCTTGATGGGGTTGTTTACAAAAATACTCACAAATCCTCCTGGTTCTTCTGGAAAATCTCAGTTTGGGCTAGAGCTGTACAGCACTCAGCAACCTGAACAGCCAGCCTGGCTCTCCCCTGGTGATGGGCCACAGAGGTGGTTGAGCACCACTTGTAGGGCACCATGACCAAGTTGCTGTCAGACCGGGTCACTGCTGCCTGGAGGTGATGCCCCACTTCATCCTCTCAACACCCCTACATCCTGGTCATGCATTTGCACTGATACCCATCCTGCAGCACCAGTGCTTCTTGGATGTCTCACTGAGCTGAAGCAGCTCTCAAAACAAGGAAATGGGTGTCAGAAGCAAAGGACATTTTCTAAGGGATCAGGTAGCTGTTTAAGCTCCACAGTCAGCCTGACAAGCAGCGATGCAGCGGGTGTCAGAAAAAGGCTGAGAGTCCTGGTCAGCAGCAGCAGCAAGAGGAGGAGGAAGGGGAGAAGAGGAATGAGATGACATCTGACAGCAGCATCAAGCTGATAGAGGACTTGAGCAAGGAGACAGGAAAACCTTTGTGATGCATCTGTTTCAAAGCACAGGTACCTGGACACTGGCAAAGCTGCACGCCTATAGCTCCAAAGCCAGAAATACTATCTAAGCTATCTGACCCATAAGAACTAAGGACACGGAGAAAGAAAGTTCACCTCTCCATACAGCTGCCAAGCAAGACCCCTAGCAGACCCAAGCCTCCAAAAGCATTATACCACTGTTGTCAACAGCACGGTTTCCCTCCTGCCATCTTGGTCTACCTTCTCAGCTCTCTTTGTTGCTCTTCACTGCCCTCTCCTGAGTCACGAACCAAAGACGAGTTGTGTACATCTTTGTGGCTGCAGTGGTTTTCCCTCCGTTCCAGACTGACGTATTTCAAGCACTTGCTCTAGGTAAGGTGCTTGGAGCTTCTCCTTGTTAGCACTTAGCCATGCTGAGAGTTGCCAGTCTAATCCTGCCCTGCATTTCTCAGCCATCAAATACAACTCCCCTTATTCTGTGGCTATTTGCTTTATTAACTTTTTGTCAGGGACTTTGTCAAAAGCTTCCTGAACGTACAGGTACTTAGGGTCACCGTAGAACTGCCTTGGCCATGCCTCTACGGTCTCTGTGGAGCTGTAGTGTTTTCTTTTTGCTTTAAACTCCTGCTTTCTCCTGTGCGTTTCCTTTGCATTCAGATGAAGAAGCGATGCAAAATTTCACAGGAGGGAAAAGGTGCACAGCAGAGAGATGAGATATGGAGTATGATTATGCAGGAATCCTGTGCAACTTGAATTGTAGGAAAGTCATCTCATCTCCTGTGCTGGAATGTCTCCTGCTAATGGGTGCAACCCTTTCCCAGTGACTGAAAATCTTGATAAGGAGAGTGATGAGACACTCGCGCAGCTAGAGCTCTAAGACTTGGGTTTGCCCTCCCACGCGTTTTGGGTGGGCAGGCAAACCACAGACTGTCATCTGTGAAGTCAGAAAGCATCGGGTACATTTAATTACTACATTAGTGCTTGCTAACACTTTCAGTGCCAAGAACTGGTTGTGGAGGGTTTGGGGTTGTTGTTGTTCATGCTTTGTTTTCACCACAGCGTAACTATTGGGGCAGGAGCTCACACATCTGAGAGCTCGAGTCAGCTCATTAATAGGCACTTACTGCAATAAACAGGTCAGGAAATAGTTGTGGCAAAGCAAAGAGCTGAGTGGCTTTGGCTTATTCTCATATTTTTCTTCTCATTGTTTCTTACTCTGTCTTTTCCCACTCACAAGGTTTTTTCTTTGGCAGCTTTCTGTTTCCAACAACCTTATTTGTTCTGAAGAAGAAGAAAAGAATGTAAATAAAAGATCTTTTCAGTTAAACGAGGTCTTTCAGCCCTTAGGAATGAGGCACTACAGAAATCCCCTCTGAGAATATGTGCCTGACCAATTTAAGAGGTCTTGTGGGATGCTCACTGCACAGCCCATTTATCAGCAGTGCCCAGATAACTGGCCACATTATCATCATGTATCCCAGGGCCTAGTCATCCCCTTTCCCAGAAATCCAAAGGAGTGGGCCAAATCCAGTGGTGATAACACCAACCCCTTTCCCACGGGTGCGCAGCCCTGGCATGGCCGTGTGGTATCACTGCACAGCAGGGGAGCAGAGAGGGGTCCCGATGTCCCAAGGAGACAGGGAAGGTTCTTGCCACCCCAAATTATTGGACTCCATTGCCCAGTTGCTTGCCGTGGGGAGCAGCTGGTTCAGGTCTAGCTGTACGAACTGCTCTGGGCAAGCGCTGCTGGGCCCCGAAGCCCCTTCCCCATGGTGTGGCTGGGATGTGCCGTGCACACGCAGCACCTCCAGGAGCTCGCTGGGGCTACACTCGGCCCGAGGCACTGCACGGCACAGCTTTGCCTGCCGCCATGATACTAGCAACCTAAAAAAGTAAGTTTGGGCACTGCTGCTTCACACAAGAAAGGGAAATTACAATCGCATTTGGCAGTTTCCCTGAGAACACAAACCGAGGCATCCAGCAGGGGTACGCAGCTGTTCTGATGTGATCTAGTTAAATATTTGAGTAGGCAAATACCTAAATCGAAATAAGCTTTGTGATAGATTTGGGATCTGTCAGTTATTTTTCCGTACTTAGGATATCTGAAATGAGTCAGTCCATGCAAAATCACTGTTTAATGCTAGGAGATCAGTGACAAAAAAAAAAACAAAAACCACCCGGTTGAGAGCTCTTCTGTTAGTCAGCATTTCCTTCCTGATCCCACGACAGGAACCGAGGTATGTGTGTACCAGAGCTGTGCTTTGCTCTCCCTGTGCACACTCGCCTCCTGCTCACCAGGAGAGAGCCTTCGTGCCACTTGTAGGTGTGTTGCAGCCCTGCTGCCTGCCCTGGGCCATGGAAATGTCCTGACGCTATGCTTCTCCTCAAAACGTGCTCAGGCTTGCAGGATCCATCTCATCTTTTCTATCTCTACTTTAAACTTTGTGTCAAATCAGAGACTGAAGGATTGCAGTGGTTGTTGTTCAAAGCAGGATTAAAAAACACAGGTCAAAATGAGAAGATAATTTCCCTTTCCTCTTTTTTTTCCCCCACAGTGATCCCCCTAATAACTTTGAGGGCTTTTTGTTCTACTTCACCTTCAATTTCTGCCATCTGTATCGTTGTCAAGCACAAATGTGACTGAACTCATGCACGGGGGCACCACAGTTTTACTCCACAGGGAGTTATTAAGCCTGATGTAAACACACTGTTTTTTTCACTTAGCTTATAGGTGAGATATTAGGCGGGTTTTGATCAGTGTGAATACATCTGCTCACTGAACCCTGGGGTAGATTTTGGTGCACAGGTATCCTTCATCGGACTTAACTGAAGCTTCTACACATACAGCGAGACAAATGAGTATTATTACCACATCCTCAATCAGTCCGGAGAGATTCACACTGACACAATTAAACTGTGGGTGTGGACAAACTCTCTAACTTCTAGCAACCATCTTTCTGCACAGTTAAGATCTGTATTCACATACCATTTTCTAGAAAGGAGGGTGGTTGCCCCAGAGAGCACTTTGTGGACAACGTTCGGTTATGCTTTACTGAGTTCAGCTGGCTCACTGGCTCTTTTGAGCTCTTGGCCACAAGCACATAGCAACAGCGACCAACAGGACCAAGGATCACAAAGACTCTGACCAAGGACAGTGTGCTCCAGGGCAGGGAAAATGTGCAAAGGCAAGGGTGCATCAGCAGCTGCAGGCTGTCAGCTGGGCTAACTAACTGTGTCGCCTCCGCACCCCTGTCGTGCTTGACTCACCCACCCCACTTTGGTACATCATTGTCCAGTACATTACCACGGCAGGAGCTCTTTTCTACACAGTCTTACAGAGTGAAAAAGGAAGCGAAACATAAAGATACAGAAAGTCCGTGCTTTTCTGACACTGACCTCATCAAAAAGACCATTCATAAAAACTCCCATCCAAAACAGCATTGCAACTCTTCGATAACTTGGTGTTCTGTGCAAGTTTTCAAGCACTGTCAGCCTCCAAAATGGCTTGGTCCTAACCTGGCCTGACCTCCTGGGACACTGTCTGGAACGCTATTTGGAAATGCCAGAAGTCTGTCTGCAATGGGGACCACTAACCCACAGCAGCACCATGCACACAACTCTTTGGAGTCGGTGGGTCTAAAACCTGGAGGGAGAGACGTGACACCACCACCGAGGGGTGATCACTGCTGCTGATTGGAGTGAAGTTACACGGGGCTCCAGATGCAGGGCACCTCACCTGGGGCTGCTGGGAGTATAAGGCAGGTAAAAACAAAAGCTGCAAATCGTACACAGCCAATGTTTTTCCTTGCAAATGGCACCGGCGTGTTCAGAAAGGTGAGCAAGTGCCTGCTTATCATCTAATATTTATACGCATTTTATTCCTATTCATATAATCCTCACAGGGTATCAAGGTCTCAGAAGGATTTTGGTTAAATCATTCCATGAATGGGAATAATGAAACTTCTTTGCTGAAGCTTTTCACAGCTTACTATAAACTAGTTCCAGGGCAGTATTGCTGCCTCTTCTTTTACATTTAACCTTCCTGTCACTCCAGTTTTACCACTGTGGGTCTGAAATTCATCAGGTCTGAAATAGAAGCCAACTGTGGACTGGTTGTTGTGTAATGTCCCTTGATTTTATTATTCAATCTTCTTTTCATCTTGCTCATGCACAATATCTATGGCTACATACGTTCAGCACGAATATGAAATATCAGATCTCTCCCTCTGCTTCCTGGGAAGAAAAGGAGAAAGGAAAGTGGAGATTGCATCTCTATCCCCTGGTATCATGCTCTGAATGTTATTCACTGTGCTAATAACTGTATCAGCATGTTTATAAGCTGATGTGCTTTTAATTGTTTCACTCACTCTCTCATACACATGAAGTAAGCACTCTAATGGGTTCTGTACCTTTCATCTTTTATTTTATTGTTAATGGTATCTCCAGTAATATAAAATGACGTATGAGTGCAGTCTGAGAAAAGCAGAAAAATCAATGCGCATCCAGACTTCGTATGAGAGCAGGCGAGGAGCTGGGGCTGCCAGGCACTGCAATCCCTCTTGGGCCAGACAACGAGAGTGGGGTGGTAAGCAAGGAAAGGCACATCGGCAAAACATCTGCGGTGCCCACGAGGAGCATCAGAGGGAAGCATTTGGCATCTTGCACCCTCTGCCCACCTAGCCCACCTCCCGTTTGTAAGGAAGGTGGCTCCAGCCACGCGTGATGTGCAGGCACACAGGCAGGACAGCTGCCAGACACGTGGGTGTAGGATGTTTCCATCCAGCTGTGCACACAGCGCTCACGCCGCAGCTGGGGTTGCCCACTATTCAGGCAGCATATGGGTGGAGTTACCCCAGTGCAAAGCAGCTGGGCAAGCCAGGTTATCTTCTTCCCAGGCTGTCCCTGAGGTGAGACACGAGGGGCCTTGAGCAATGAGAGAAGCAGTGGCAAGCCCTTTCCTTGACCCCAGAAACAGAGGTGTCCGTGCAGGCAGGTGCCGTGCCCTGCTGCCGATCTGGGCAGACCCAGACCCATGTGTGTGCTTGAACAACTATGCCCTGAAACATGTGATGGTGTCAGAGGTTGTCAAGCACAAGAGTGGAGCAGCTCTCTGTGTCTTGTGAGGAACACCTGACAGTCCTCCACGTGGCTAGAGAGAATGTCACGCGTTCCCCAGGAACACAACATCCCCATGTCACATAGAGCCATCAGCCAGCCATGGTGTTAATAAAGCACAGGGGCAGCCACTTGCCACTGCCATTTCTCTAGACATCTCTGTTTTCCCTACAGGATAATATAACTTGGTCTTTCATCATCAAAACCAACTGTTTAAAAAATCAAGAAGATTTATACTCTTTTCTTTTTTTTTAAAGCAGCAGAAACTCAAAAGTCTAATAGATACTGACAACTTTTAATGCATTTAGGGAAAGAAACCTAAAGGTAAGGGGGTTGTTTTAAAAAAAGATCCCACCCTTCACGTCAGGCTATAGCCTGGAGTGGGAATCGTACTGCCAAGTTACAGGAGCCTGTAATGGAAATGCTGACAGACCTTCAGCACCACCACAGTCGCAGTTGCTCTATAAATAGCCTTTACGAATGCCTGGCATGTGAGATGGGTTCAAGTAGCCACTTGACAGAATCTGGCAATTTGACCAACAATTATTTCAGACGACAATCATAGATTAGATCCGTTTGTCTGTGTACTCATCCTTGCAGGTGGTTTGGGTGCGTATCCTACTCATTCTCCAGTGCCAGATACAATGCATTAAGGATGCTGTTCTGGCAGGTACAATGCTGCTTCCCAAACAAAGCTGTAATATGACCTACTTTGCACAGCCTAGTACTATTCAATAATAAGTGGCCTCTATTGGGTTTCTACATGTAGACAACATCAAACACGTTTCACTGAAGCATTTAGATATTGATTTTACTCAGCCTGGGAACTTCAGTGTGGGTTCTTTCCATGTCATCTTGAAAATGCATCCTCTTGCTCCCATGCTATAGATTCTCTGTTAGGGCATGTGCCTGCAGACTCTCTCAGCTGCTAGTTGTCCCTCTGCCATTTGTTTCTAAATTAAGGGCAATTGCTGCATCCCTTTATCCCCTAATGACAATAACTATTGTGTATAGTAATGTAGGAGTTGTCTCTGCTGCTTGGCTTTCCTACTCTCACTCAGCCATGTCTCAAAACATGCTTTTTTAAACTAGAAAGCAAAATAAATCACTGGTCCCAAATAGGAGCACTGGGGACACTGGAGGATTGTTTAAAATTTGTGAGCCTGTTTCTATAGCTTCAGGGAGTGTGTTAAGTTTTCACCACACATTTTTTTATCCCATCATGTGTTCTGGCACTCTCTCTCCAGCTAACGGGAGATTTTTTGCTATTCTCCACCTATAGGGGTTGCACTTTTGCTTTCTGTTTTCCTGGTTTGGGGAGAAGATCTCTGTCAATTAGGTACAGATCCAATTGCAACAGACATTTTGTTAAGAGCTAACCAGAAATTGAAAAGGAACATCAGATACACTTTCAGTAGAGGGGTTAAATGTTGCACCTGAGCCAAATTTCCACAGACAAGGTGAAACTCTTTTCCCTAGAGGTCGTTCAGTAATTTCAGGTGTGGGGAAAGAGTCCCCTTCCTGCCCTAATTTGTTACATTATTTTTCTTCCCATTATTGCATTTCTGTCACAGTTCAATGCAAAACGAGTTGCATTCTCCGTCAGCCTCACGCAGAAAGCGGCTTAGGGCCTTTGGTCTTAAAATGTGGGTGTTCAAACAGGCTGTCCTGAACCCTGCTTAATCCTGCAGCAGGAGAGACCACTGGCATCAGAGGGGATCCATGAAACAGAGCCCTACCCAGGTGTGGGCCATTTTCCTGCCACTCATTCGGGACCGAATTCATTGCCCACCCAGAGTCAGGAGGCTTTGGTGTCCTCTGCACCCGGCCAAAGGGGCACAGACCAGCATCCCCCCTCCCCACCTGTGGGCCGGCACAGGTGCCCGAGTCATTCATATGTCTCATGCACAGATCCACCCTTCCAAGTCGAGCGTGTGGTATATAATCAGAAAAACGAGCAAGTAAATGTTCTTTTTTTAGGGTCTCTTTTGATAGAAAGAGTCTTTATGTAATGTATTATTATGGTGCGCTGGATGTGTTGTTGTTGCTGTTATTATTATGCCCAGACTAGCATCACTAGGTCAAATGGCAGTTATTTTCTTGTAGCAAATAATGAGTTAAGAGCACCATGGCAAATGAAAACCAACAAGCACCTGAAGCAAAGGAGCAGCAACACTCCACTGCAGGAGGTCAGCTCTCTTTGAGACACAGCACTTTTACTGCTTCATTGGCACAAATGAGTGTTCTTGACCAAGTGTTGTTCCTGATTCTTCAGTAATCTTTCCTCCTAAAAATTTAGAGCAGATAGCACAGCATTCACAGCGCTCATTTCCTGTGAACGTTTTTCACTTGAAAGTCTGAACACAGAAGCCAGTATCATACCCCGGTAATACTTGAGGAGGTTTGGCCCAAAGCAAGACTAATATCATGGGGCACCCCATGAAGAAATCGTTTTGTCTGGGAAGCACAGCCGAGGCAGACAGCAGCAATGCCCATCACTGGAGCCCTGCACAGCACCAGGGGTTCCTGGCGCTTCCCTTGGCTTTCTGCCCAGCCTGCAATAGATACGCTGCCTGGGGCTCTGGTCTTTGCATGGATGCTGCTTTGGGTATTTCTGCGGTTTGGTATTGCCAAACGCCGCCCGCTCAGTCAGCACTGCGGAGCACACATTTCTTCATCAGGACTTTGACGACAGCAGATGGTTAATCAGCAAATAGTGCCAAAGGCAGAAAGGATGGGGTTGTTGTTTTAAGTCTGAATTCTTACCGTGATGGGGGATGTTACAGCACTTTCAGCGTATATTACCAAAAAGAAATGAGACCATAGGTAAATCAGGACATTTGATACTGCCAAAGTCAAAAGCTTCAGCTATTAAATTTCTTTATGCATCACATATACTGATTATCAGTTGAATGTTTCTTTCAAAAGAGCACACACGATCCACTGTGGTTTAAAGAAGGTGGAGGAAACCCTGACAGAGAATAAAGATGAGATACAAAACCTGTAGTAAAGGAATGCCTCTGTGGAGATTGCTTTTCTGCATCCTTCCTGCTTTCCCTGGAGCTAAGCGCAGTGCTGCACTTAACTCAGGACCAGATCCTGCTCATGTTTTCAAGGCCTGTCATCTTCAGTTTCATTCTTTGTATACAGCAACTGGGATTCTGTCTTACATGTTAAAATAAGGATATTAGCAAGCAGAGAGATTCTATTCCCAAGCCGTGAGATGAAGTGATGGAGTCAGTCTGCTTTATGAATGCCAAAAAAGAACATGCAGTGTCTGGAAAACACTAAACTGACCTGCGGGGTTTGAGACCTGCCTATAAAGTTCCCATTTAGGTGGGATGCTTTCAGAGTGGGTAGACCAAGCTACACTCTTCCTAAGTGTCTGCTAATAACCTTAATGAAGTGCAAAAGCGTAGAGAGGTACCAAAAGGAATTTAAAAGTGGAGAGAGTGGGAAGGGCAGGGATGTCAGTCCGTATAAAAAATCCCACACCCCAAATCACACAGAAGCACTGGGGTAGGCGGGCACCTCTGGAGATTGTCTCGTCCATATCTCAAAATACAACACTCAAATCTGTGCATTCACATGTATTCAAAATGTCACTTATGGACACAGACATCACATCACTATCATTCGGCCAAAAAACCCTGGACAGAGAAAAAGCATTGTCAGGAAAAAGGAAGCTGGAGTCATAGGATCTGCAAATATGCCTGAGGGTGCTGGCACACCGGAGGCTAAATCTCCTGACTCAGAGCTGCCTGATTTAGCCCTTCAGATCAGTGGGAAACGTAGCCCCAGGGCAGAAACCCTAGTTCCCCACAGGCTGCAGGCAGAGGATAAAAAGCCTCACAGCGGGCTCTTGAAGCGCTGGCTGGCCAGATGAGTGGGGCATGAGCAACCAGCCATGTGAAAGTGGGTGGCCATTAGCTCCAAGAGCAGACTAGGCAGAGCCTCTAGTAGACAGCTACACCTTTTGCTCCGTTTGGGATTCTTGCCTGGGGCTGGCTGCCAAAGCTTGCCCAAGTATTTCTTGCAGGAGGCAAAGAGCTCTCCTGCTCTGTCCCAGCTTTGTATGCCTATTATCCCGAAACAGAGCACAGGCTGGGGAGAGCAGCGGTGCTCACAGCCCCACACATCTGATGGAGCAGTTTATGGAGTCCAGGACAGTCTGTGTACAGGCTGCCCAGACTATGACCGTCTTATCCTCCTCTATTAAGGCCATTCTAGTTGTAATGGTCCATACCCTGTTGTGGGAGGTGGGATCCCGTGGGATGCAAGCATTCACAGCAGGAGTTCCTCCAAATGAGACAGCACAAGAGCGAAGCTTGGGCTTTGCGTGTTCTGGGGAAGTGCTCTAAACACCCAGGTGAGATACAAATGAACTTGAGTGTAGTGTTGCTTTGAGGGTTTCGTCTGTACTGTTTACAGAGCCATTAAGGCAGCAGTTTCTTTTGCCAGGAGTGGTGGGAATTTGGCACTGCTCTCCCTCCCGGGGTTGAGAAATCCCACCCAGAAAAACAAAACACACCCAAAGGTCCTGTCGAAGCCAAGTGAAGATAGCAAAGGGGGAGACATGGACAAGCATCTCCCTGAGGATTTAGAGCACCCTAATTGCTGCCAGAGCCTACTGGGGGTGTCTCAGTAGCAGTTGGGGTTGTGGGGGGAGCAGCGAACTTAGCTGGGCTAGCCTCTTTCCTTCAGGCAGCACAGTCAAGCTTTGAAAAGACAGAGAACAAAAGGCTGACAGGCGGGCAGGGGAAGAAAGTGCTGGAAAGGAATTTGTTTCTACAGGAAGCTCAATGGCTTGTTGTAAAACAGTCTGCAGTTCTGTTGTTTCCATGTTAAACCATAGAAAGGGGCAGGTCCAGCAAGCAGTGGATTTTCTGGTGCAAAAACAGTGGAGATCTGAAAAGGACGAAAGGCAACTTGAGCTTCCCAGCTGGATCAGTAGTAAAAAATAATATCTGCATGCAAGCTTTAGTCCCTTTTCTTCTCCTCCTTCCAGAAATTCTCTAGTTTCATCTTTTCGAGTCTTAAACATTCATTTAATCCCAGGCTTGCCTTTATGAAAAAAAGTGCAGAAGGCCTTCTACACCCCAAATCTATAGCAACACTTCCAATTTTCATTACCAGAAATAGCAAAAGGAAATGAAAAGCAGGTGTGGGGAGGCTTTTCTGAATGATGCCAAGGCTGCGCTTTAACCTTTACTGGAGGGAAATACACATCTGTGCATGCCATAGTTCCCTTACAGCCACAAAGAAATGACAAAAGCAACCAAATACTCACAAATTCTTCTAAGCATGTTTGCTGACAGCCCGTGCCACTGAAATATTTCACTGACCTTTGACAAAGACAGTAAATATGGCTTGCTAGGCTGTAGGGAAGGAGAGAAATCAGGGCATTGGGGATCTCGGAATTAAACAAAGAAAATGGTAACATGAAAACAACTTTGGAGACCAGTGGGAAGAAAAACGGGCATCTCATTTATCTCTCAATCACACCGCGTCTCTCTGGTGTTTTGCATATGTAGTGGTACTTTCTCTGTGTTACTTGAGATGACTTTGGTTTGATCCTGCCAGATGCTGAGCAACAAGCCACAGCCAGGCTCGGCAGCTCACAGAGGCTGAGCCGAGATTAGTCCCAGATTACCCTGGTGCAGCCTGCAAAATCCAGCCATTCTGTTTTTCATTTCTGTGGCAAAACTGCAAGATCCTGGAATTTGTTCTTTCTCCTCCTATATACCATTCAATGAAGCAAGAATGAATGCCCTAGAGCTAGCTGTACACTGCCAACTCAAGCCTTTAAAATTAACTCAAAAATCACAGCCCAGCCTGAACAGGGAAATGTAAGCCTGAACCTGGCCCCAGCGACAGCGGCTGCTGGAAAGGCCCCCTGAGGCAACTCCAGCGCTGTAATAAGCTACGTAAACAGGGATTGTGTATTTTCTTTTTCTTATCCTCCGCCTTGCTTCAGTGGAAAGGGGCGGAAAAATAACTCACTTGCGTACACAGTCATTTAGGCCCAGTCATGATTCCTTTAGAGCCTGTGCCAATGGATTTTAGTCATTCTCTGGCAATGGTTTCTCTTTTAACCGCAAACACTGAATACTTAGTGGGTGAGTCACCACCTTGAGTAATCTAATTCCTTGACCAGTACACGCTTGCTTCCTTCTCTGCAGTGCCTTTCTTCGCTTGGATATTTCAACGTGTGCCTTTCCTAAAGGTTTTTTCTTTCCTGCAGTGCCCGGCGTTGCAGGGCTGGGAGTCCAGAGGAGTCCGGGGGATTGCAGAGTCCAGCTCCCAGGGCAATTCCCACTGCAGTTCCTTGGCCACCTCAGGGCCAGGAAAGGCACCATAGCCCACTGGTGTCCCTCCCCCCAGCCCCAGCATGTGCTGTCCTTGGGGAAAGTGGCAAGCTCAGGGTGAGAATGCAATTTTTCAGACAGCGAGCCTTTACTCAGCAAGTCTGCTCGTATCTGGAGGCACAATGCAGCTATGCAGCTTTACCAGCACATTGTAAAACAGCCAAACCTGCAACATTTCCCTTGTACCAGCCTGCCGGTCAGCCCTTTGGACAGGAGCAGTCAGTGCCTGAGGGCTACTCTGGCCGACTTCGGGAAGGGAACGCTAACAGCAACGGCAAGCAGCATAGCATGGTGTTGGTGCAAACCTCTTGCAAGGGGTTTTCCTTTCCTCGTGTACTAGCTTTACAAGAAAAGGTACCGCTAAAAAATAATAGGGTTTAGAAACACTAGAGAAGAAAGGGGTTTTTTTTCCTCCCTTTAGAAGATGTAACGTTTCAGAAACACTTAAACACTCGAGGATTAAATCGTGGTGAGTGTTCACAAGACAACTTTTGAAGAATGTTATTAAAATATTCCCTAGCCTTTTCTTTCATGATTGCAGCTTTCTGTTTCATTTCCTATTTATGGGGGACCACGCTTTCCTTGGGGCATCTTCTGGCCACTACTGACTGCAAGCTGCTTCACTTCAGGGAAGGAACAGAAAAGAGAGGCAGCAAGAGGGGGGGATTAAATTATACTCTGATATTTTCAAGGCAAGAAAAACAGACTATAATAAAAGTACTCTAATATAAATTTATGATCCCAGTAGAAAAATGTCTCAGAGTAAGGTGTCTTTGTGCATTTATGTATATACAAGTACTGATGACAAACAGAGCAGATCCAACTGCAGCTATGTCCGATAGCCTATATGTCTGCTAGGACCATTAGGTCCTCTCCTGACCTAATCTATATGCACACCTACAGTCAAAACACACACACACACTTCTTGAACATGGAAAGAAAAGTGTTTTAGGTGAATTGTCCAAAGACATGATTGATCCTGAACTTGGTGACTGAGCAAAACCATTGTTATTCTTAATTTTAACACCTGCCTTAATGCTTTTTAATTAATTATACCACAATGCTTATATGTTTGAATCCAAGTTTTTAATATTACCTTTTCTTTTTTACAAGTCAGTATCAATAATATGGCCATCCCAGGACTAGAGAATGCTGTCTGTAAAAACACAGGTTACTTGTATAATAAACGGTTTAACGGGTATTTTAATATAGAAAAAGTATTTTTTCATTACATATGGAATACAAAAGCCATCAAAACACAGAAATAATAGAGCAAAGCAGAGCTGTTCAGAGACACCCCTGAGGAACCCAGTTAGCTGAGACAGCCCTGTCCCACAACGTGACAGTCAATGGAGACCAGGACAGATCCTATTTGGTACCATTCCAACAGCTGGGGCTAAACATTTCCCTATTTGATGTGACACCAACATAATGTGGGTTTTGCCTCTGCTCTCATCATCCTTCTGTCAGCTGATGTTTTTCTGTCATTACCACAGAAGCATACCAAATCAGAATGGAAAGGAGAGGACAGTACCACCTACTCCTGTTGTTCTTAACCTTCCTTGAAAATCTTCCCTGTGATGGCAAGGTCTTCTTCTGAGGTTAGTGAGTGGCATAGGTGAACTCAGGGGGCTTCCGAGCATAACCTGACATCACACCTAAGGCATGCCATTGATGAGGTTTGCCACCTCATGGTGGTCCTCCACCTCATCATCATCCTCACGAGTTACCTGTGTCCTCTTTCCCCTGGGGTGCTGGCATTCATATGAAGCCAGGGTCCTCCAGTTACAGGAGCTGAACCAGCTGGCAGCAACTCACCTTGTCTTCTGGGGTTAGTTTCCTGCTGGCTTTCTGCCCCAGCCAGGTCACTGCAGGGCCAGGTCAGCAACCCTTGCTTGATTAATGCAGTGCAGGGCGATGTGGGACCACAAAGGTCCAGAGGTAGCAGGGCGTTTTCAAAGCACCAGATGCATCAGCTTAGCTGTAGCATAAAACTGAGCCTTGGCTTGCTTGCATGGATGGCCCTGGCCTCAGGCCAGCCTGTGAAACCCACTGTGCTCCCTGGTCTGAATCAGGTAGGTCCATGATTTACAGGTGGTTGTCAAACCTTTCTTTTTTTTTTTTTTTTGAACTTCCACCCAGGAATTTTATCATCACTTAGAAGTTATATTGGTTTAGCTCCTTAACACTCCTTATATTAGCAGTAATTTTTTTCCTGTATATAAACCTTATGTAGCCTAAATAATGGGAGCAAATTTCAATTAAGCCTTGGGACTCTCAGCCACCAATGCAGGAAAACTACCGATTTCCCCCGATGCCTCTGGCCACCACTGTGGAAAGGAAGTAACCGGGGGGTGATGCCCAGATGTGCCCAGCAGCATGCCTCTGTCCCTGCTGCACAGACTTCAGTTACTGACCTGGGTCTCATCCCTTCGTGCCACCCGAGAGCCATATCCCTCCTGACTCTGCCTCTATCGCAGCTCCCGTCAGTCTCAGGTGCTGGGCTCAGCCTCCTCCTCCCCAAAGACAGAAAGGGTTGTATCACCATAGACTTCCTGACAGTAGTGGGATAGACACATTATTCAGAAAGGCAACATCTCATCCTAAAGATGTGAAGCAATGTCAAGCCCATCACCACTCTTTCGATATTCATTTACCACCACTGCTAGGAAGTTGGTTTTATTTCAAGGATGAATTAATTTAACTTCACCTTACACATACTAGATCTTGTTATGGTTTTATATATGGCATTAAAACATTGGCCTAGATCTCATTTCTCTGTGTAGATACCTATAAACACAGATCAAGTCACCTCTCAGCCTGCATAAGCCTTATCTTCGAGGCTTGCCTTCCAGCCCTTGGGTCATTTTTGTAGCTGTCCTTTGAATTCTCTGCAGTATTTCACATCTTTCTTGAAGCATGAAAATGAGAAGTGGACAAAGTATCGTAATAGCACTCATTAATTCAAAATCACTTTTGTTCTTTTACTTCATATTCCCATATTATACATCTACAGGTTGCCGTGGCCAATTTTTACCACGGTATTGCATTAAGTGCTTGTAGTTGGGTAATTATTTGCAATGACCCCTGTGTCCTTCCGTTCAGTGCCACCTTCCAAGAAAGTGCTCTTCATTCTGTGCAAATTTTTCAATCAATGTAAGATGTGCTATTAAGTCAAATGGCTTTGAGAAGTATAAGCACATATAAAGATCTGTGTATGTAGATAGATAAGCACATATGTAGATCTGTGGGCCCGTAATCCTCTCAAAAGAGGGCAACAGGTTTGTGTGATGAGACATACCATCCCTGAAACCATACTGACTGATATTTGCTATAATTTCAGATGTTACATGAGCTTAGTTTGTTGTTTGTAGAGTCCTGAATTCACTGTTCTATTATTTTGACCAAGATCTTCATTAGGGTCTTACACTTCCCTGAATCACACTGCTCACTCCTTGCCTGGGTATCTGAGTTTTTTCAAGCTCTCAGCACCCTGACTCATTCCTTTCAGCCCCTTGACTGTGCTTAATCTGAACAGGCTGATTTGAAAATTTTGATCTTTAGCAGTTGGTGCTTCATGCACTTTTTCTGTACAGGAGAGATTCCCACTTCTGGCTGTAATTTGCTCGGAGCCAGGCACATCGTCCTGCCCCACCCCACCTACAGCACAGAAATCTCTTTGAAAATGCCTGCCTTTTTGAGATCCAATTTACTCATCCACTATTTGCAAGCAGCTACTGACCTACAAATTCTTTATTCCTAATATGACAAAAATACCTTCTTATTGCCTTTCGCCATGTAATCCCAAGTTATGTGAGTGATTCCTTTAGCTCTCCACATCACTGTGCATTATTTACAGTTGGTAGCTTCACTGTCTGTCCATCCTTTCAGCCTGGAAATCTTCCCAGCAGCACAACTTCCCTATGTGACTGCAGAACCACAGCTGAGGGACATCAGTAGGATAGCATGAAACCATCCTCAGCTTGAAGTAATGGTTCCCACGTTACAAATCAGTTATGTTCACAAAAGGTTTGAGTTTTTGGAAAACTCTCCCTTTTCAAGTTCCAAATATGCGTGATAGATGTTGGCACTTTCTTTACAAGGTCAATGAGAGCAGGCTGCTTTCACTGGTGCAGGGGCAGCTGCCAATTTTTAGGTCAGTGATGATCTCATCTTCAAGCAGAATGAGAACCGCTATGCAGAGTTGTCATATGTTCTACTGCTAGCTGTGTGGCTACTGCAGCACAGAGGTCAATACTAATTTAATCTGCTTTTGGTGACTGCAGTGAAGCCACAGCACTTCTGCATTAAGAAATCATTCATCATTTCTGGAAACCCAGGAAATGTTGCTACTGGCCAGAGAAGTCTAGTCAGTGCATCCCGAGAGAAAGGTGCACATGATAATGCAGTTTTACCGCACATTATATAGAAAGATTAAGAGCATGTAGGATTAGATGCACTTTAATAAACACTTGCCAACACCAACATCTCTTTAATTCACGAAAGTGTAGCCTATAACCTTTCCAAGAGCCTGGTCATGCTCTGTAGTGTTTTAAAAAGTAGCAATGTCCTTAATGGACAGTGCCTTAGGTGAAACTAATGTCACCAGTGCAGATCCCCACCAAACATACCAGTCTGGGATGCCCCATGCGAGTGTCCTTTATCACTGTGATGATGCCCTTCAATTCTGGAAAGCAGAAAACTGCTCTGGGATCCACCTGTGCTTCCAAGAGCCATATGCACTACCAGCCCTGCTAGGGTGCCATTGCCGAGATGACCCCCTGCATTGTCTGTCTTGACTGGGACAAGCCTGGAGGTCCTCATGGGCTTTTTTGAGGTTTGCCCAGCCCAGCTAGACAAGCAGCATTTCTCAGTTTCCTACTCCACCACCTGCATGTTCTCTCTTCCAGTTGGTTCTTGCAGGTTCTTCATTCAGATGTCTGAATTCAGCACCTGGTGGTGATTCAATACCTCCAGATGTGACGATAACATTCCAGTTCATCTGCTTCTGGTCATGACAAATTGCCAGCCTCTTTCTTTGTTTCTCATGTTCCCTGGGCAACTTACCTCCACTGCCAAAACTTGAAAGATTTGCCATAATACTGGCCAGATCAAGGAAACTTTCATAAAAGCTTTCTTATTTTTGGCCTTTTGGAAGATGATCAGCTTTTTCTTAAGACCTTTAACTTCTTCCCTCTGTGGAAGGTCTAGTAGCTCCCACTTCAAGGAGGCCACACGTAAGAAGCAAATGTGACACGTGGTAGAGGTCAAAAGAACTGGTAATGCTCTTCCCAACCTGATCACTGCATTTGTAAAAAAAAAGCTTTCAAACTCCCAGAGAAAAACCTTCTATATGAGATGTCTGTGCTCAAACTTCGTCTTTTTTTTAGAGTTATTGGTCCAAATAAACAATTCTACATTTCCAGTAAATGTGCTTTCACTTTTTAAAGATATGCAAAAAGTCTTAGCAGTGTTTGACAATGATACAGACTAAGAAATTGATACTATGAAGGTCCTATAGCAAAAAAGTTTTGAAAAGGAGTAAAAAATAATTAAAATAAAGATTAAGAAAAGAAATAGTAGAATATTTATTCTTTTTTTTTTATTATTCAGTGCTTGATTATCCAGAAAGAAAAAGTCAGACAAAAGATATTTATACTGAATATAAGCTTGGCTATGAAAAATATGCCTACCTTATTTTCATGGTATTTCAGCTCTTGTTCTGTTGCTTTCGGTTTATTTTTTTAAGTACAAAGACAAGCTTTCCATTGTTATTTAGTTCATTGTGGGTGAATATTAGAACTTTAAATGCACTTCAATTTCTGCCATTTCAATCCACAAGCCAAAGAACTGACAAAGTTGGGTCTTTGACTGAACAGCAACTGGAAGCCATTGTGAGCCTTGCTCTGTTCTTACAGCTTAATCAGCGCAGTAATGGGACCCAGTTCTGCTCCTCGTGAAGCCATCAGGGTTTTCACTATAAACTTTTATGAAAGTAGGGCCAGAATATATATTGCATGGAATTAAACACCCAACAGGTGGTTTTCTTTTGGGTTTTTGGGGGTTTTTGGGGTTCTTTTGGTTTTTTTTTCTTTTTTTCTTAAAGGGCCAATTCTTCACACCAAATTGCTGGGACCTGCAATGGAAATGGAGACGGAGCTGCTCCAACCTTTCCTGGCAGTGCCATGGTTTTATCTGTATTACAAAGGATCACTGAACATGAACAGACCTGGTGGCTTTGAAAACCAGCCCCATAGTGACTGTGAGCATATTTTGCCCCACATCCCACCCACTTTCAGTCCATACAGCTGCCGCACAAATAGCTTGCCCTTGGCCTGCTTGAATGCACCTGGGAGCATCCTAGCCCATCGAGCAAGCTCAGGCAAGCATGGTCCCTGCAGCTGCTGCAGAGAGCACACCTCGAACCCAGGCAGAGGCTGCACTTACAGACCTGCAATATGGAAAACAGTCAAGTCTGCTCTTGAGGGTGGTGTTGGCATAGTCAATATTCTCTCTAGAGATTTCTGGGGATCTCCAAATGCTCTCCATGACCCAGTTCGGTCTCTGTTGCACCACTGTTTGCCCGTAGCTTTACCCTAGTGTGGGTGGAAAGAAAAACATGTTGTCTGCCAGGTATAGCTGTGGGAAAGGGGTAGGTCCTCCCTGCTTGGAGAGGCGCATGCCTGCATGCTTATAGGAGAAGCCATAAGGAGAACAGCAGAGCTGGGCTGTGCAGCAATTAAGGGCTAAAGCTGCAGCTAGCGCAGATCAGCCATGCTCTAGGAATGTTAGTGATGCTATCCTCACTTGTGCCAGCTGAGGATCTGGCTTCCAGTATCCTTCTTGGCCATCAGGAAGGCACAAAATGCAATGTAGCCATGAGCAAAAGAATAACAAAGCGCTTTGTTAGCAGCAAGGGTTAGAGAGCTGTATCAGTTTCTTCAATTGCTGCCGGAGTCCCTGCTGCTGGCCTCATCACCTGCCTGTTTCAGGCAATCTCTTCTCTAGGCTGCCTTAGCCATCTGGTAAGATTACAAACAGAACAAAGCAGCAGCAAAAGAGAAGAAGGAGCTGGGGAGGGGCGAGCTTGTTCATCCTGCCTCCCCCTTATGCCTCTTTTTCATCCTCTGAATGTGTAAATCCTGTCTGTGGCCTGGCTCCTAACGAACTGTGTGCAGAGGTAGCCAAGGCCATTTGATTCAGTTCCACTGGAAATCTGATTTCTTGTTGGTCTTACACAAAGGTTTATTAATTAGGGCTGATAGAGCCTAGCAAAAAAAAATCTGCTTGGCTAGCAAGGGCACTCTCTCGCTCACTCGCGCTTTTCTTAGATCTTGCCAAGATCTCAAAAATAGAGGGAGCTTAATTACAGTCAGTGGATTAATCTCCAAGGGAAAGAAATTGTAATTAGCTCTTTGAAATGTGCCACTTTTTCTTCTGGGCTTTCAGAGTTTGTCAATGTGTCTGTCTGTCCTTCTGCAGGACTAGAAAAAAGGTAATTCTGCACAGCTTTTATGCTCGTTTTTCATCCCAAGCCAGAGGTGCAAATGGCAGCTTGACTTCACAAACATTTACAGTTGATCTTGAAGTGACTGTTGTTTCCTCAGTTTCTCTCTTAAAACCTGCTTGCTGCATCCTGCTGGGGCTATTCTCTTTAGCTGTGGTCACTAGTGGTCCTGCAGCCAAGGCTGTGAAAGCCTTCTGGTGTGTCTTTGAGCTCGTTCTCCACCTCATGATGGTAACAAAGAAAGCTTGGGGTTTGACTGTGCCGTTTCGAGCTGCTCGTGAGATGGCATGAGTTGTAACAGCCCATCAGTGATCGATAAGAAGGCGATAAACCCAGTGCTTTGTAGTCTATCATTTATGTTCAAGTAGGTTTGAAGGTGAACAGGAGTGTTGGGGAGAAAATCTAAAGCCAGAACAAGGCATTGCAAGAGATTTCAGTGAATTCCCATTTCTCACACATGGGACTTAGGCACAGGTTTAAAAATCACCTTGATAAATGAGAATGTGTCCAGCAAAGACACACCAAGCACTCTGATTTATAACAGTCATTGAATGCAGTCATGTCCCTGATACACAGCACCTTTGCTGTTGGGTTTGCATATATGCAAGCTAATTTTCTAGAGATATACATTGGAGTACATCACACATTGGCAGGCAAGATCGAGCCCTTTACGTGTACACATTGGCAGTGTATCAAGGAGAAGAATAAAAAGAGGAAATTAAATACCCTCCTATGGGGGAGCAAGCATGGAGGGAGCCTTCAAGATGTATATCCCTTAATCCATCTGTCTAGTATATCATCATTCCTCAACAGTGCAGTAAAGCTATCCCTTCATTAAAACTCTCAGTCCTAGGGAAGGTGACCCAAACTCCCCTTCCATCCATTTGAATCTTGCTCTGACAGCCAGTGACTTGTTAATTATTAATATGAAATATTTGATGGTACATAGAGCAGCTGAACCCAGTTTAATGTATGCTCAGGGCGACTCTCTGAAGCTGAAATCAGCCATTCTGATGCTTTGGATTTTTCTACTGAAGTTTTGCCTTTTGCTTCCTCTTTTACTTCCCTGTCTTCCTTTCTTGTGCCTTTGTGCCTTCACACTGAGTGTCGTCTTTCATCTCAGCGATGAACTTACAGGTCTGCATTTCGATTCTATTCCTTTACTTACTGATCAGGCTTAATGGAAAAATAAGAAACAGGATACAAGCCGTGGTTTCACCCAATCCTCAGAAACCTTATTTCTTTCTTCCAGCTGGTATGGTTAGTCTGTCCAGTGGTACACACTTTGAAACACTGCCCACCTCTGCGTTCTCCTGGGGTTCCCGCGGTGGTATTAGGTTCAACTGCAAGAGAAATCACATCACCCAGAGTTAAACATGTGCTACATGTGGTAAATACAGGCTTTGAAAGACTTATCTTCTGGCTTAGGGCATGCTTTTCAGATGCAAATCTCTTTAGAATGATTTGCTTGCTATGAGATTACGATTCGATTTGTTACCTGTGTGCTTTATCGACACAAACATACATTACAGAGGTCATAACCATCCGCCTGACCTGGGCGCAGCCTCCGTTACTTACAGAACCTGTCACTTTGTCACTCAAAATAGAGGGATATTATCCGTTTGACTCATATGCAAGCTCTTTAGCACTGAGCTTTCAAAAGCATTTTCCTGCCTTGGGTCAGGTCACGTTTGGCTACTACACCTGCACCCTTTTGACCGTGCAGGACCTCCCATGCTGATCAGAGAATCCTCTTTAGTTAGCACACACACACACACACACTCACACACACTCCCCTTTGCAGCTTCCTATTTTTGTTCACCTTCTTGCGTTTTGCCCTTTTGAGAGCCATGGGCAGTGATAGCACACAAGGGCTGTGCCAACACCATCCAGAATCCAAGCTTAGCCCTGGAGAAAATCCCCCTCCTGACTGGCAGGAGCAAACTCAGAGCACCCCTGTTATTATTTCCCTCTGAAGAGGAGAGTCAGCTTGGTTAAAGCCCCTTCAGAAACCTGGGCGCCACTCAGTAAAACAGGAACCAGCACAACTACTTCCAAACAGTGCTAATATCAAGTACGGCAAAGACACTGGAATTTGGAAAAGCCTGACTGTCTGCTCTTTTTTGCTTACTGTGCCACCTGTACTCATTTTATGATCACCAGAATATACACAGTAGCTATATGCTTGGTTTATTATATAATTCCATCCCTCTCTAGGGGATATGTGAGCATGTATTTAACCAGTATTCTGTTGTATGCTGTAATTCCGACGCATGTTAGGGACCCAGCAAGCAAGACACAGTAGAAGCAACAAGCCCCATTCCTTGTTTCTCCTCCGCTCATCCAGCAGTCGCACTAAATTATGCACGTTGTTTTTCCTGAAGAATCTCTTTAAGTGGCATCATAAACCAGCAGCATTTGCATTGCAGACGCAACCTTTGTTCTACTTAGCACAAAGTAATACTCAGTATCTGCGTGCAAATGCAGAAGGGGAGGTGATTTGGAAAGTATTTTGGAAGAGTTTAGAGAGCAGCACTGAGATTTTATTATTATTATTATTGGAAATTAGAACATTTTCTATCACATTAACCGACTTTACAGCAATTTATTTTGCTGCTATCATAAAGGGAGGTAATGAACCATGAAGTTTCTTCAGGAAATTGTCAGCATCTGCCTGCAAATAATTTTCAAACATGAGCTGTGAAGGAAGAACACAGCAATTCAAAGAAAACTGCTTGTCCTCATCCTAAAGGAAAACCAGTCAGTGTCACTGGTGTTTGACACATTCAGGAGAAAGGTCTGCTTTAAAGATGTGTCACTGGTATGTAACAATGGAAAATTTAGGTGCATGCTAGTCATCTCACAGATAAGATTATCTCCTTTGAAAGCATATGTTTCCGCAGATGGATAATCATAGTGAAAGGATAATCAATAAAATGAGAAGAAATTCAACAACCTGCTTTTCATTCTCTTAGGGATCTCACTTTTTAAAACAATTATCTCTCTGTTATCTGTGACACCTCCTTTGTTCGTCACAGTAGGTGCCTAACACTAAATCAAAACCAAACCCACATCTAACCAAAGATAATAGGAAATTTAAAAAAATTCTTTATCAGTTCCAAACACATACAGCATCACGTAGTAGTTATCTAGGATTAGGAAGCTTTCTGGGTGTGATTCACTGATAGCATTTGCATCATATCTCTATAGCTTTGATGGCAAACAGGGTACTGAGGAATAAAGCAACATCCTCAGGTTGTGATATGCTGGAAATCTATGTGAAATGGATTCTCCATGCCTAGAGCCTTGTGTGGTCATTTATGCAGGTGCAAAGGGAATATAAATGCAACCAGCTATATGTGAAGCATTTTATTCTCACTATTAGTGCGTGTAATTGACTGTGCAAGGTACCCAGCAGTGAAAATGTATGTTTTAATCTTTAAAAGTTTCCCAGTGGTAGAAAAGCTATGCATTTCCTCTATTCAAGCTTTCATTGTATGCAGTTAGGACATCTATCATTCCCTCTCTTGGGTCTTTTCCCCCTTGATGTAATAAGAAAAAAGGGGTTAAGGGGGTTTCATCTTTTTTTTTTTTTTTTTTCCTTTACTGACATATTATCATTAGGAGTATCTCAGACCTTGTTATGACTTCACACAAAACACTGGTCATTGATGTTTCTCTGACTAGGAGAAAGAGAGTGCTTTTCTTCATACCAGGTTCATTGGCCAGAGAAATTACTCGCTAAACTCATCACAAGCAGAGAGTTAGAATTCATTGATTTGCTCATTTTCTCCTGTGCTCATCACTTTAACAGCTGAGCATTTCATAACTTTTGAATGGATTTATCTCTGAAGTAGATCAGTGAGGTAAAGAAATATTTACTTCCATTTTACTGGTGAGAGCTGAAGGAATGAGAGATTAAGTGACTTGTCACAGGTCGCATGGGAATCCAATATTGCATCCAGGAACAAAGACCAGACCTCTTTAGTGTAAGTCCAGCGCCTTAGTCACAAGAACATCTTTCTTCTTCTTCTCCCTTAATAACCTCTAACTCATTTCTTCCATGGATTATGTATCTTGCAGCACTCTCTGTCTCTGCTCACAGCTTGATTGCTTGTACTGTAATCCCATCAAACTCTCTATCCTTATGCTGCCTTCAAAAACATTTTATATTTATTTCTGATATCAATACAAACAAATGATTGTACTATTCTCAAAGTAGCATTATAGCAAACACATCATGAAACAGATGGAAGAAATAGAATGAGGTGATGATACGCCACTCTAACAATAGTGAGAAGACAATATATTGCTAACAACACTCCCAATCTACTGCTTCTCCACTGTGTGTGAAAAAAAAGCTTTTTTAACAGAAATCATAGCTAGTTATTTACCAGTGTTATGGTTAAGGTTTTCTTTTACTTGGCTTTCAGCTGGGAGAAGGAAATGTAGCACTTATTCGCAGAGTACACATCTGTAGCATAAAAAATAGCAGAAATACCTGGTTTCAGTTATGCACTGCAGCAGTATTTTCTTGGCTGAAAAAAAAGAGAAGGAGAGCTTGCAGCACTTAGACAAAGAGGAGAAACACAATATTTTGGATATGGCTTTACAGATGCCTATCCCATTTTCTAGTCTCACTGCAAAACCCAATGAAGCATAGCAGCCAGTGGACTAAATAGATGGTGTCCATCAGGGTATCTGGGGTCAGCAACAGTCTCCTAATTTACAGTCACCTAATTCTAGCAAAGTTGATGGGACAGGGTCTCCAGTGGTCTGCAAAGTCATTTCTCTGGTGCATGCCTATTACAAACCATTCCCATTTCAGAAGTGATTTATGACCAGTTTGCACTGGTATCAGTGAGTAAGCAATGCAAAACAAATATAAGAATTTGAAATCAGAATTTATCTAATTGAAGGCAGAACTTCTCCCTGTTTAACTGAACTGGAACATTTCCAACCTGGTCATAGGTGAGGTAAAGATGTATCCAAGCTGGAATTCTTGAGGACGCCTGTGTCCTAACTCCCCCAAATCATTACTGTGCTTGCATTCAGTCTGAGTTTAGGCTGCGCCAGTTTACAGATTCTGCACATCCTTCTAGTAGCAATCTTGGGCTCTTTCTAAGAAACACTGCAAGTCTTGTAATCCACCTAGAGGCTGCTGCACCATGCACAAAGACAGAAACCGTTCTCCCCACCAGTGTTAGCACAGCCCTGAACAGGCTCAGAAATGCACCTGAGTGCCCCCTCGCTTTGGCCAGTTTTCATCTCGCCACGACAGATTGAATACCACAGGTCCTCAGAAAATCTGGCCTCACCAGTAGCATCCAAAACCCTCTTGAAGTAAGGTTTAGACTCAGCTGGGATATTTAGGACATCTCACCTTGCTTACCACACATTCAAAGTTCCACTGCATTTCAAAGCAACTGAGGGTAATTTTGTGTGTTGATGCTCTAGCCCACATCTGTAACCTCTGCCTCGGTGGAAAACATTTCAGTGCTTGCCCCCCCAAAAAAACTGAAGGTAGTTTCATTCAGGTCCCTCAGCCCTGCTCATGTACTTCCAGCAGGGCAAGGAATGGAGTAAGAAAATCTCCAGGATTTACAGAAGTGATGTACAGCTCAACTCCATCAGCCGCTTCCATCCAGACCTGGCACCCAGCAGGAATCAGCTCAGAGAGTGGGACAGAAAGACGAGCAGCTGGAACTACTGAAACTTAAGCTTTTTGCAGCTGGCAGGAGGATTCGTGGGGGCTGCCATGTGCCAGAGACAACCCATTTTCTCCAGCTTTTTTCAAGGTCTGGCTTGACGGAAAGCCAGTGCAGTATCAGCATGGCAGCCCCAGTGTAGACGAGCATCCACACAGCTCTGAAGCCCATGGCAGAGGAAGGCACTTTGCACGGTGCTGCTGAAGGAGCGGCCGCTGGCACGTCACCACTCATGGATGCGATGTCAAAATCCATCGGAGAAAACCTCGGCCCTTGGCTTCAAAAAACACATTTCTGGAGAATACGAATATTCTTGGTTTTAATCCGAGTTAGGAAAGATGGATGGGTTATCCAATTACTCTGGTAACATGCGTAACAGTCTGTTTTCAGGAAGTGTCATTGGCTTTTAGCAGAAAAGTCCAGAAACTATAACAAAACAAACAAACAAAAAAAAATCCCAGATAATTAGAAACACTAGTATTGGGAGCGATGGCTTTCTCTCGTTATACTATAAAACAGAGAAACTCGCCTTTACATGAATTTCCAGTAACCTCTGTTTTTCTTACTCTTTTATACATGCTGTCCTCATAATATTTTTATAGGATGTGACAAAGAAACTATTTCAATAAAGCTCTTCTTTCTTCATGTACTGAGGAACTATAACTTTTCATTTAGCCTTTCAAGATATGACACATCTTTTGACACTTTCTGACTCCCGGTACAAGGCAAAGGCAACTTCTGAGCTTGTGTTTTGGTTTTCCTTCCCTTTTTGATCTGTTTAGCTGAGCCCTTGTCAGTTGAGAAAAAAATTTTAACTCATACATTTCTGGATGCTGAAAAAGAATTGCTTCTCAGTAACATCAGCACTGCTGAGGTTTAGAGCTACAGCAGAGCTCTCTTTTCTACCACATAGCATGGGACTCTGTTTATTCTTTAGTCCTTCCTTAACTTGTCAGTAACGCCCCACTAATCAAAGTTTTCCTATGATAAGCTCCCTTTAATAACTTTTTTATTTATTACTCGTTATGACTGTGGCTATTGGCCTTGATCAATAACATAATGCCATCTGCCCTAAAGTTATCACTAACCTCACAGATAAAGATAAGCTTACTGGTCTTTCCCTTCCTTGATCCTTACTTACTTTCCCATCTACTTAAGAGCAAAACCCACAAATATTCAAGTAATTAGTTTATCTTTTTCCTTTTTCTCTGCTAACATTTACATTGGCCATTTTGGATCTTTAAGACTGAAATACTGAAATTAAATTGTCACAATTTTTCATACAAATATGCTTCTACAAAGGCTAATAAGGAGTAGGCTAATTTGCATACTCAGTTAAGAAGTCAAAAAAAAAAAAATCCAATATCCTTGCATGGATGTACAACAACACACATAACACTTTTTGCAACTGAATCTGGTTGCAAACCTTTGATAGGTTCATTTTTCCTTCAGGTTAACATCAAGACAACATTTTGTCCAGTCACACCCACATTCATCCACAGAATTTAGCCCTAAGCCAATTCAGATATAATTATTATTATTTCCTCCTGCTTCCCTTTAAAGTATTGTAGGCACAGTTTGCTTTGAAATGAGCTGGACATTTTTTTCCCATGAAGTACATAATATAATCCACTACTTACAGCACTCACTCCTTTTCTTTCTCTGCTTTACATAGCATATGTGGATCTCGCAAGGAGAGAAAAGGAGAGATTCTTTTTCTCTCCTTTTTAATGAATCTGTTTTGTACCGAAGTCATAAAAAGAAGGCAAAGGTAACTTAGGCAAAAGGTTTTTTCTCTCATGAGCTTCTCAGTGACAAGTGAAAATGAAAATTGCTTGGAACCAGAAGCTGGGTAAGGTAGTGAACTAGCCATGCATCTTTATGGGTTTGGCTCAATGTTAGTTCACATCAGACATATAAATTAATTTTGCAGTCTTATCCCAAGTCTCATTTGTACAAATCGCAGGCTCCAGGAAAGCATGCCCTAAGTCACCCGCACAGTGAGCCAAGAGCGGCTGGTGGGCGCAGATGCTTTGTTTCAGCTGTGCTCCTTGGGTCAGGCAGCCTCGGCATTTCCCTCCAGCTACTCATTCAGCCCCACTCTCACCTCCTTCCTCACCTCCCAGCTTGTCTCCCTCCCAAAAACCCTCACTCCTCTTCTTAAAAACCCCACATTTTTAATAGATGATCTTGACACAGACCACAGAAGAAACCATCTGCAATGGACAAAATGAGGCAGTTTATGAGCATCTGACAGGAGGAAAGTATCTGACGACCTTAAAGTTGCTTTCCCGGCTAATATCTATGTTAGTGGTAATAATATTTAAAAAGATCAAATGTTTCACTAAATTATCACATTGTACTGCATTATCACACTGAACTGAGGCAAGCAAAACCTTTATAAGAAATTCCAGAGCCTTAAAGGCTCTTTTAAGGCAGGAGTTGCTGTAGTGGAAGAAGAGCGTGGTGCTGTGAACTTCAGAGACGTTGCCTCCAGGACAGCACCGGGGGAGCTTTCACACAGATGTGTTTGTTAGAAATTCTGCCCAAACCAGCTCAGCACAAGTCACAAGTAAACCGTAAATAGATAGTAATTCAGAGGGAGGAGAGGGAGCAAATAGCCAAAGATATTAAGATAAACAATACATAATTATTCAAAAAGACTAAACATAAATAAAGCTGCATGCGTGTCTCTGTAGGCCCTCCAGGTCATTAAGGAATTAAGGATGCAATTAACAGGAATTAAGACATTTTCAAGAAGCTGGATTTATTATTTACATTTGTCTTTGCTGTAGTGGGGGATTTGGAAATTCATTGAAATTACGAGTGTGATATTGTAAAGATAAACATTTCTGAGGAAGAGGTGCTGGAGCAAGTTGAGAAAACCTGAGCTGATGAAGTTAAAAGAATCCAGGACTGTTCAGAAGCTAAACTTCAGAACAGAGCAACTGGCAAGAGCCTGCAATGCGACTTTGAAAAACAAGGGTGTTTCCCGAAAGTAAAGAATTTCCTTGTTCCAAAATATGAGTCAGAAATAAACGTAGGTAATGCCGACCCCAGGGCTGCGGCTGCCCACTGTGTGCAACCGCGGACAAGGTTAATTTGGGCATGCAGGATCAGGCCAGCCGGGCTGTCACTCTCTCCTCAAACCTGCAAAAACGTCCCAGTAAACTAAGGAAGCGGGAAATGTCAGTGGGTTTTCAAAATTCTTTTGTCAAAGCTCCTCATAGCAAAGCAATGGGTCAAATGACAAATTGTGGATTAGTATGCTGTATTATAAATGGATTAAGCGATAGGAAATAAATAATCTCAGTAGAGTCCTGCGTGACAGCAGTAAATCCTAAACCCCTAGTGACTTAAAGTCTAACCCTCACGCCTTCCCATTTCCATTACATCTATTTGCTCACTGTGAGGCCTTATGAAGAGGCTGCCTGAAGAAAAGGGGGAACATTTGCCTTCAGGAAAGCTGGGTTCTCCTTGACCCTGCCACACCCAGGACAACACTGCTAGGCTGAACAGCCATGCCAAGATTCATGCTAACGCATTATCCATTCTAATTTCTTACTATCAGGGACATTATTTCACACCTTGCTGGCTGTGATTTTTCTTCTGCTCTGTCATCCTGCCACCTTGGAGCCTGGTCTGGAAAGTGGAGCAGGCAAAATGCAGAATGCCCCAGGTCTGGTGCTGTTCCTTGGATGATCCTTCACAGTGATTTAGAGAGGAGTGACAATGTGTCGCTGAAGTTTATGCACTCTGCTAAGAATGAAGGGCAGCATAAATTATGGAAGATGGTGAGTGATTTCAGTAGATCACACGTATACACCCCAGGCATATAAAATGTAGCCTGAAGAATACAACATAACACAAGCCTAGGTGAAATAACAGTTTATTGACATGAAATGGCATTCTCTTTGCCTGGTGTTTTCAGGAAAATTCAGTATAGCTCATGGAACGCATCCCTCCCACCTCTCCCAGGATGCAGGTAATTACACTTAAGCAAATCAAATAGCATGAGCCATGCTAGATAAACAGACTGACACACCACAGGCCATTTCAGACCTCTGTTATTTGGCAGGCTGTATCCTCGGCGTGCAGATCATCGCTAAACAAGGGCTCTGATTTGGCTTTTGTACTGTTGTTCACCATAGCTGGAGTGACAGCTGAAGAGATCCTGCGAAGGCTGATGGAAGCAGAGGCATGGCTAATGTTAAGTATGGCAAAAGCATGAAGGGAAATGGGCCTTATCCAGCAAAGCACACACATGCCCACCCTTACCGCTCATGCAGGCTGCTTGCTCCCAGCCCTCACTGCGCTCCCAACTTGCCCGGTGCCTCTGCCTTGCATGAAAGGGGCTCACCGAGCTCAACAGCTTCCCGGCTCTCATTCTGCGATGAGCCACCAGACTCATCACTTTTTCTTCATAGTCTGAGCCCACTGCCTGACCCCTTTGTCCCCCTGCTTCTCCCTTCCCACCCCACTGACCTGCTGCTCTTCCCTGGTCTTACAGCACTGCCCTTGCTAAAATGCAGTGGTGCTGCCAGCTCTGCCCCACGGCAGGTGATGAGGAGCCTCCATGCTGGGGAGCACTAAGCAGGCAGAGCACCTTCTTGTGGGGTGCCAGGCTGGGGCTGAGGCACCTCAGAGCCACACTCCTGCGCCTGCAGGTCCACGCAAGTCCAAGGTGCTCTGCGCTGTCCCCAGCCTCCAGTTCCACTCCTGCCTTTGCACCAGTATGGGTCTCATCTGATCTCCTGGTCAGCTGGTTTAGGAAGTTAAGCTAGCAGAAAACTAATCCTGCATAGAAATGTGCAGCCACTTCAGCTTTCGAACTGGCTTACTGCAAGGGCAAACAAACACCCGTGCCTGCCTGAGGGGCAAGCGGCAGGGGAGAGATGGGAAAACACAGCCAGAGGTAAGGATGGGATGGCAGCAGTGCCCATAGGGCTGTTTGGAGCTGTCTCAGAAGTGCACCCTTAGGCATCCGTCTGCTTGCCACCATCAAAACCAAGGTTTGTCTGCGCCTGTGCAGCAATGACAGCCTCAGGTCGTGAAGGCGAAGCTTTGAGATGAAAACCTACAGAGTGTGAGCACCTCTTTGTTTAGGAGGCACCCCTCTGTTTAGCAGCTCAGGGTCACACCTTCAGGCTTAAGCAGGCAGGCCCCACGGGGAGTAGTTAAGCCTTTTTTTGGATGTCCTTTACCTGCTGGTATTGCTGTTAAGGTCCATGTGCTAGACTTAAATAACCATTTTGTGATGTACATAGAAGAAACCCACACTCAATGATGGGGAGAGTGCAGAGAGGATTATTGCTCTGCTCTAACGAAGCCAGAATCACTCTGCACTGGTGCTCTAGTTCATTCAAGGTCATAAAAGGATGGTTTTAAAACTTTGCTTGCATTCTTGCCCAGGAGAGCGAAAAATCTGGAGTGAGATGGGAAGGAGAGGGAGTCTCACAATCACTGCATGTTTTCACAGAGTAGCCCAAGCGGAGTTGCCACTACTTCATGAGGAAATGCTGGAAGAGCAGAAAAAAGTTGGCACCACTGCTGCCTTCTGTGAGCCTCTCCTCTGCCCTGTCCCTCTGCCTGTCACTGCCCTGTCCTTTGCAACAGTGGGAGACAGCATGGCCGGGCAGCATCCTCTGCCTGCAGGCAGACTGCTCCCATGCTGAGGTGAGATGCACAGAGGAACCTGTCCAAACCTCCTAGAAGGATAAAAAGCGTGAGCCACTGCCCTGTGCCAGCAAAAGAAATCTACCCAAAGCAATAGTTTTGCAAGTGGGGGGTGGGAAAGAACTGCTTCAGTTAGGGAGGACTCAAGGAGAAGGGAGTGGTAGCTTGGGTATTTTTCATCTAGACAATTAGGTCTGATCCTCAGGGCAGTGGGTATTAGGCCAAGGCTGGAAAACTTTCCCTAAACTAGCAAAGCACAAAGCTTCCATGCAGTGTGTGCTCAGCCCCGAGAACTTCCTGGTAACTCCGGTTATTGAGGCAGATTGTTGATTAGGATCCAAGAGAGGATTAGAAACTCTTTTAAGCATAAATAGTATTTGCAACTGTGTGAGTTAAGCAAAAGGATACAAGGGAAATCAAACCTCATGCTTCAGGGCATAAACTGCTCTCTTCTGAGTCAGGATCAACCTTTTTTTCCTCTGTGCATAGCATCTCATAATTAGCTAGGTGCTGGCTGTGGTTTTGATTTGCTCTGAAGCGTCAGTTACTAGCCGCTGCCAGAGGCACAATGCTGGACTAGATAGACCCATGATGTGTTTCTGTAGGGCAACCCTTTTGTTCCCATATCGGCAAAGCTTTGTGGGAAAGCTTTGGTGATTCATGTTTTCAGCAGCTCCTGGTCTTACCGAACATCAGCCTCTCATTTCCATAAGCACTAAAGTCACTCTGAACTGCTACAGAAATAAAAAAGCAAAGTTGCATGAATGGTTATTTATCTACATGGTGCAGACAGCATTTATTTACTAAATGCAAAGATGCTTTTAGGACCTACCTGGGTCATTTTTGCTAGCAAGAAATTAATTATTTTCTGTATTCTGTTTCAGCTGTAAAGAAGTCACACGATTTCCAGAAGGTTTTTTATTTTGAAAGATATAAATTTCTGTGTGCGTGTGTATACATATACATGTATGCACGTATATATATAAATATAAGTTGGTCCAATAAAGGATTTGAATTACTAACATTTCCTTACAAATTAAAGGCAGGCAAGGACCAGTAATGCAGGTGACAGAGCATGCACCAACAAAGTCTGCCTCTCCACGCTGCCTCTTTGATGTACCTCATCTTTGCCCTGAAGGAATTTCATTATCCTATGGTGAGCCTGTAATGAAATCTGTACTCAGAATCAAGCCTTCACAGAAAACGATATCTTGACTCTTTGTTCTGTGCAGACTAACTGTGTGTGGTAGGAATATGTTTCTATTTGTGTGTGATCTGAGTGTACTTTGAATACTGATCTCCAGATAAAAAGGATAGAGATCTAATTTGACAAAATATTAAATTCCTCTATCTTGCTTTATCTAACAAAATTCTGATGCTTATTATTATTGTGATGAACATTTGGAGCGATACTTGTAGTGTACAGCATGTGTGAGAAAAATCTCTCTGTGGAGAATCCAATGGAGTGTCGAAGACCCTGATTTATAAAGAGTGCAGAGGGCACTTAAGTACTATTTTTAGAACAATGCCGCAACAGATTTACACACAGAGAAAAAACCCTCCTCTACAGTCACTTAGGAGCAAAGTAGCATTTCAGTGCATAATAATGAGGAATTAATTGCTCTTTGTCATCACTTTTTATGCAAATTGCCATAGAACATTTGCCCAATGTGCATTTTACCTTTTAACAAAGAAAGTAGTCATGACAAACTAGACCAAATTTCATAAGCTGAAGACAAAAGTAGGCTGTACCATACACAAATTGCAGCTAGCAAGTCTATTCCTTTGAGGAACTCTATCAACTTCCCATGGAAGTCCATTTAAAAAAAAAAAAAAAAGAAAGTTTTTTTGGCCTACACGTCTAGTTAGATTAAGTTCAATTACTAGATGACTGAAATTTCTTCTCATGGAATTTGCTTGTCACTCTTTACAGGCTCGGTTTATTTTTTTCTGTTCATTTAGGTTAATCACCAAATATTATCCAATTTTTTGTTTCCTTGTGGGACACTGGTGCCAATTACAGAAGCTACTAGGAGTCAGCAGAAAGCAGCGGGGGGTGGTGGGGTGGTTAATTTGGGCAACGCACTTACCTCACAGAACAGGTAACGGATAAGGTCTAACAATCAACCCGAGTGACGCACAGGGTGAGGTAGGGGTCTCACAGCCCCGTGTTGCTTCAGTAACAGCCACGAAGACCCCTGTAAATCTGTACCAAATTCCCAGCCCCATGCTGAGCCATCTAGGCCCCACTGACCTTCCAGAATCGACAATCCTTGCTAAGGGCCAACTGGCACACAATAATTGATTTAGTCCCATCTTGCCATGAGTGTAAACTCGGCATTTAGAATTCTCTATTTTGAGGATGACAACTCCAACCACCAGAGGGGTCGAGACGGCCCTGGACCTCTCCCCTCCCCAAGCAGGGACACCTCTGTGGTAAGACTGGCGCCTCCGACTATGCTGGATGTTACCCAGGAAGGTACTGTTAAAAAAAGCACTTAACTCTTTAACTCGAGCTCCATTTTCACAGTAAGTGCATTTATCAACAGCAACCCCAACTCTGTTATATCTGTTGCCTTAATAAAGCATCTATTTCTCTTCAACTTCATGAAATTGTTTCAGTGAAGGTCCTTGAGAGGGCTCTGACAGGCAAACGTTGACTCTGGTGAGTGGCTGTATCCTTTGGACCTAAACCCCTCGCCCAAGTCTGTGACTAGGACTGGATCTATCTGCACCCAGACTCCGCTCTGAGAAGGAGTTTGGAAAGCAAGGGGATCCTTTCCGAACCTCCTGACTCAATGAGGGGGCTTTTCCCCCCCAGCCATGCGTCAAGACTCATACACATAATGTGACATTACTCACCAACTGCTTTCAAGGTTTTACTTGTATCATTATTGAATTTCAGACACTGCAGGTTGCCAGTTGTTTAAAAATGTTTCATTGGACTTGTATTTAAAAATAAAAGATATATTATCAAGCTTGTGTTTCACTTGTGTTTTCACAACATTTACATTTAGTCTAAACTGACAGTTTTTCAGAGAAAAAGAATGGCAACAACCACAGAATAGTATTTCCTTTCCGTGTAAGAAAGAGTAATACATAAATAAATAAACTTTGTTCTACATGAAGCTTTAATTTTTTAGTCATTCTGCAACTGACACTGCAAATTTGATGCAAAAATTACCTAGATGGCAGACCAGGTCAAAATGTAGACATCCTAATGGACTTCATTGTGTCAAGGCATTCCCTCCAGGAATCTCCCCGTGTTTTCTTTTTCCTGAGAAATGCGGGAAGGATATCACTCTGCAAGGAGTTTCTGTCTTGCATGTGCAACGAATTCATTCAGTGAACTAGTGGGTCTTTTCAATCTCTAGTTTCTACCAACTTCAAACATAATAGCGAGTTCCAACAGAGTCCCTTTTCTATTCATATGCTATTCACAGCAGACCTTTGTGGTTCACAACTTCAAGTTAACATAGCAAAGAACAGTTTTAAATCACTCCAATAATCAGGGGTCACAATTATTTGCCATGGCTACAAAAAAAAAAAAAAATCACACACATGCTGCAAGCCAATGCACTCTGCCTTCGCCTCTAAGACAGAAAAATAACACAGACTTGACCTCTGCCTTGAGTGCTAACACTTCAGCAACACTATCTATTAATCAAAAAATATATGAATGCAGCTTATAAATGCCTCTGCATGGAAAAAGCCATCTTTATCCTTACAGAAATATATTTTCAGTCCCAGTCCTTGCTTAAAGCGCAAGAACCTCCTGCAGCCTTTTTGAAAAAACTGAAAGCAATGGATGTGAGAAGTAAATGAATCAAACTGTTGTTAGTTATGTGAGTGGAAACCCACAGATTTGTTGGGCTCCCAAGCTCTTTGGTTAGTATTAGAGCTAAAAGCAAAATAAACTGACCCTGCAAAAGCCAAAGCCTTCAGTATAGCACTAAAGTACTCCAAACCCACCTCATAACTCCACAGTGTCAGAGGTTTAGCCTGGAACACCAAGTCCAAAATACTCCAACATCTACTCCAAGACCATCAGAGGCAGTGGGGACCACCACACCAGTACAGCCACTGTGTGCCTGCTGACTGCCAGTACATCTGCAACCTCTGTGTTCCCCAGCTGGCCTCCTGCTGGTCCTTCTCCGGCTTCTGTTCAGCCAGAAGCCATCCCCAAACTCCACAAGCCTTCTTATGCTCCAGTCATGTCTCAGCTACACGAAGCACGTTATTATTGAGATACATAATGATCAGACTTGCCTCTTAAATTTTACATTCCCACATGTTGCTGCGTGTCACTTCCCACCCTTCCCTCTGAAGGCACACTGGTGGGCACCTTGGCCATGCCCCATAACACAACAGTCTACTACCACCGGACTCTGCCAAAACTGGTGGCTTTGGACTCTGCTTCCTTCTCCCTTCCATCTCTACTGCCCAACCCCAGTGCTCCAGTCTCCTCTCCCGGCCCCACCAGCATTGCATTTTCTTCATGGCTTCACGTTTCCCACCATCTGCTACATCCTGCATGACTCATCCCCAGAAATACCTCCTCAGCTGAAGCAGCAGTGTGCTCCGCAAAGTATGTCTCCACCTGCGGAGGCAAGGGGAGCGCACAGCCACCACGATGGCAGCCCAGTGCTGAGGACCAAGGCAGAAGTCGCCAGAGGCACAAGAAGCAGCTGGGCATCCACTCAGACATCCCACCGCCATGCCAGTTTTAAAGAAACTCCTTGTGACTTCCTTGAAACAAGATGCCCTCTGCTGTGGCTGCACAGTCCAGCCTGTAAGGAAAGAGATTTATTTGCACAAAGTCCCTGTTCCAGTTACTCACTGAAAGCAGAATCATGGGCAGTGAAAAGTCAGAGATGTTACCAACTCCGTGTCTTTGTGAGTAATGATTACCTCAAGGCTTTTACTCCTAATTAGTGGATTTGGGTCTAGTCAGCCACTGGTGCATGTGCATAAACTCTCATTGATGTTAAAGACTATGTGGAGTAGAAGACTCCTTAGAAATAGTAATCTCTCCCCAGGGAATAGTGGTTTTTTTCTTACCCATCTTATGTTCCTTCCCAAAATCATGACTTTGAATTAAGTCTTGCCAGATTACTAGCATCCTGTGACATGTCAGAACTGGGACCTAGACTGCTCAGAAGTATCTCTGTGCTCTAGAACGGAAAAAGTCTCCCACATGAAATTTACTGTCCAGGGTAAAAACACCACTCCATTACATCTAGATAAACCACCACCTGCCCTCCTTGTTTCCCCGTCCCAGATGTTTTCCCTCCCTCAGCACTGCTCAAGATAAAGGAGCTTTTTTCTAACCCTCTTGTGCATTCCTTGATTTGCAGAAGCCATGGCCAAGCAGATGCTTTGTCCGCACTCTGATGGCTTGCTGCAGATATTTTCACATTTCTGGGTAACCGTAAAGACAGAAGAGACTTGTTGAAAAGAAGGATTACAAGGCTTTTGTGCAAGCCAACCTAAAACAAGGTTGAGCTTTGTCCACAACTGCCTTCAGACGACTTTTGGAGCTGATTTGCCTGTGCTGATTCTTAGTGATAAGGAAATATGAACTGACATTTAAATATGTTATTATGGATGTCCTTGCCCTTGGAAGCTGACTCTGGGATCATCCTGACCTGCAAAATCAAGGAATTTGCCAGATGTCACCTTTAGAATACTAAAAGAGAATATAATTTTACATGATATTTTAAAATACAATTCTAAATAATGAATATACTAAGTAAATAAAAATTGAAAGCATTAATAGAGCTGAGTAAGATCTCAGAAGGCAACACTGATTTAAAGACAAAATGGGCAAGGACAAAGCTGGCAATCTCCAGGTCTTGCTGTGGGCTGTATTAGGACTGCCTCTCACGGCACTGAACTTCAAGACACCAGAAGGCTGTTAGGATTGTGTTTGCTCTGGGTCTGACAAACCCTGACCTCCCATAAAACCAATGGAAAGAACAATCTTTAGGTCATTCATCCTATCTGTCTAGCACAGGTGTTGCAATTACTTTTCCCAGATTACTGTAAGTTAAACCAAAGTCCAGCAACCCCAGCAAGCAGGTGATCTGAACAGTTTACTTATCTTTTTTTGAAAAAGATAAACACCAGAGAAGACCCTACCTTCTGACTTAGTGACCACAAAACATGTTTTAGACATAAGGCGTAAACCTTAATGATTCCTGACCCTCGATTTCTTGACACCCAAAGTCAACAGCTCCTTAAATTTCCTTTCGACTATGGTATCTGCATCTATTTTTTTAAAGGTCAGTGCCTGTCATTTTTTCCTGCCTTGCTTCCCAACACTGTAATTTTAGTCCCTGTAACAATGCTTTGTTAATACTTCAATATATTTCAAATATTATATCTCACCAGCTCCTCAAAATATCATGCTGGAGATCTGATGCTCTGTGCATGGCAAATGTTCTTTTGTGGAGCTTTTGATGTAATGTCAAGCCACGCTGCGGAGACATTACATTGCGGATCTTTGATATCACGCACCATGACAATGTCTCCTTCGTAGCCGTCACAGCCACTGACTCAGGGCGTGCTGTTCGTACTGCCAGTGCTCCTGGAAACACAATGTACCTGAGGTGTGTTAGGATCTGGTTATGAAAAGACATATGGTGCCTGTAGTATAATCAGTAATCAACTATGAATTTCTTAATCACAGCAAAAAAAAAAAAAAATGATGCAATTTAATTAATTCTACCTGCACAACCCAGGAGAATATGTGCATAATTATCAATAATGACTTGGATCTGTGCGCAGGACCAGGGCTTATCCAGGAAAGCTGATCTTTTCACCCAAATGCTGCAGGGTAAAATGTACTTCAGAAGGAAATGACAATTTCCTCAATTAAAAACCACAAGACTTGTCCTTATTTTTCCTTTTCCACTCCTTCATTACCATTGTAAAGATCAAGTTGCATAAGATTCATTAACATGTTGCTCACTCATAGAGGCTTTGAGTCAGCGTGGCTGAAGCTGAGACTGCAACAAAAGTTGTTCTGTGCAGTACTTTCACCTCTTCCCATAGCACTTTAAAGTAGGAATTACCGATCACCAGGAAAAAGCAATTTGTTTTTATAAATACATGATTGAAATACCTTGCAATACACGGAGCTCTCCAACAAGTGGCACTATTAAGACTATTCAAGTTACAAGATTGATATGCAAATGAGATCTCAGAAAGGGATGTAGGGACATGTTTTACAATATTGGATTCCATCTAAAATCTTCTACATTTACATATGAAATATGATAGAAATATATATTCATAATTCAGATAGTCTGGAAAGTTTTGTGTTATCCATAAAGAAAACACTGAAAAGCAGGTCAAGTGCCATAAGCTCAACCAGGCAGTCCTCTCTAAAGGGGTGAAGTCACAGCAGCGTGGAAAAACAATGTAATTAAGGTATTAGTAAAGGTAACATGTAATCAGGAAATTTTTTTCCATAGAGCTGAGCTAAAACCAGTTGCTGAATGCATGGCTGTAGCCTTTTTTTTGAGGATAGCATTGCAGCATTCATGGCAAGTTACCCCTCAGGTATTCATGGGATAACCTCCAAATTGTACCTCTTCTCATTTATTCTTATCGTATTTTGTTGTTGCTTGTCAAACTCTGGATCATTTTGAGAGACAATACATGACATCTCTTCAAATAATTCATATTTGTCTGGAATATATGTTTGGCTGTACTTCAAGAAAAACGGTCCAGAAATAGTTACATACACAAAAATTGAGGCGTGGCAATAGTTGATTGCAATGGAAACAGGATCAGACTAGATCTGTTGTTGGAATATGAGCAGTTTGGGAATTAACTGGGAAGCCAATGCATTAAAATGTAAAATACACGATATAAAAATAGCATTTTTAAATACTAGGTTTCATTTGGTTAGCGTAATATTCCTTCTGGTTTTGAAAATCAACTCTCAGGTTTCCCCTGGTTTTCTTGTGTTATATAGAGATATAACAACCACAATAAAATCACTATCTGAATGATATACCGGAATCTGAACACCGTCTTCCATTATGAGTTCGTCACAAAAATTATCAACAGTATTTGGATACCAGAAGTTTCACAGAGGTGCTTGGTGAGTTTTCGAAAAGCCTAAGTGCCCAGTCCGTGCTTGGCTCTGGCTTTTTTTACTCTGTGCTGATCTCCGTTCCGCAGAAGTTTGATCTGGTATGCACTGAAGTCGCTGCAAATTCTATCACAGGGTAAACAGAAGAATAAAATCTAAAATGGATGTTGCCAATTTACACTTCCTTTAAGCCAAAATGTAACATTCATTTTAAAATGTTGGCCAGTACGATAAATGGCAATTACTGCACCGTTCAGAAACGCGTGCTATGGGCACAGGTGTATACAGATCGCTTTGCCGAGTTTTCTGTTTGGCTGGCTTTGACTACCTGGAGCCGTATCTCCTGTAGTGTGTTGTAAATAACAGAGTAAGTGCACTTTGAATGCAGCAGCATAATGGGCACATAGCATGCTAACTAAAGCATTACAAATGCTGCACGGCCTATTTTTATCTCTGTCCTTCTCAATACAGTATTTTTATCTGTCACACCAACAGAAAATTATTTTTGTGTCTCTAGGAAAAACAAGGCAACAAGGAGGCTGTCCTGCTAGTGTTTAAACATGGCATGTCCCCTTACACACTGTGGGACTTTTCACAGGCTTAACACCATATATGTCTGCAGAACCAGAACCTAAATGGCACTTGTGAGCAAGGCTTTATATGAACATTACTTGGAAAGGGCAAGTGAAGTTTATGAGTCAAATTCTCCAGTGGGGTGCTACTCAGCAGCCACACGTAGCTTGGAAAAGTAGGGGTGAAATGCTACCGAACTGAAATGCTTTTCACTTTACACAAGTGGGCAATTGTGCAAAATGCAAGCCAGGGGAGAACTATGCTTTTGAAAAGTGATGATATATTTGTCATTGCATATGAAGAGTTGATTTTGCGTTGGCATGCGGCATTTGCATAATTTTCTGTAGCTTAGTAGATTTTGAAAACAGGTAGCCTGATGGAGCTGCTGCAATTTCAGGAGAAGGCATCAGTGAAATAACTTCACAGAAACTGCGCCACTCTAAAAGACACAGAAACCCCTATACATCATCTCTCTGTAGTGAAAGGGAGAAACAGAGGATCAAAATGTGCAAGAAAACTGACATAAACACAGAAAAAATAACAAACATGCCCATGTTAATTACTGAATGTGCGTTTGTTATCAGTAGGTCACCATCGTTCTTTATTGACATTTACTGCAACTGCAATTTCTTCTTCAAGACCACTGACCCAGGAAAATGTAACCCTCTAGTTATCCAACGCCCTTTAATTAGAGATGTGTCCAGAGATAATCTCACTCACAGCCCCTATTGTGAATCATTTATTTTCTAACTTTCCTTTTTATCAGCCGTCTTTCATCTTCATGTTTTTCCGTCTCAGCCCGGCTGAGCGACCCGGGCTTGCAGAACGCGGTTTATTCGTCTACCGGTTCTCCCAACTGCATTTCATCTCTCGGGACACTCGGGGTCCCGCTCCGAAGCGCTGGCCGCCGCCACCGGGAGCCCTCGCAGGAGTCGCGGCTTCCCGCCGGGCAGAAGGCCCCGCGGCGCCCGGCCTCGGCCGGGAAGGGGCTCCCGGGCGGACCCCCAGCGGCCCCCGTAACCAGCGGCACCCGGCAGGGATACGGGGGCTCGTTTGTCGGTCTCGGGGGCGCCTAGCTGTCCCTGCGCCGTGCGGCGGGGCTGACGCGGGGCTGCAGGGTGCTTGCGGGCGGCAATACGAGTAGGACGAGGTTTCTCCGGGGGCGGGGCGCGTGGAGGATCACCGGGAC
>JAVJGJ010000059.1:4348848-4372152 GCA_035590215.1 Microhierax caerulescens
ACCCCCCAGTATTGTTCCCAATTTGGATGTGGCAAGTCCAGCATATGAATTGTATTTTCCCTAGCCAATTGCAAGCTGTACGGTCTCCTATCCTCTGCTCCTTTTTATGGCAGAAGTCTTCTTTAAAGCCAGCAGGGAATTCTAATTGAACTTTAAAAAATTTGCTTTAGCCATCTTCAGTTTTCAGAATTTTGCTGTTTCTTAGTTCGTTTTTTATCTCCTGTGTGGCAATATCGCTGCCCGTTAGCATGAAAGGTTTCCTTCATTTGCATGAAGATGAAAACTTGCGCTCTTGTAAAACTGCTTCTTTATTTACAGCCTCTATTCTGATTACTCATAAAGATCCTAAAATGATAGTTTCTGCTGACTGATGTTTTTAAACTGATCTTCTTATTGTGGTTTTTTTCTCTTCCCTCCTTTCTTTTTCCTTTCTTAGTCGATCACAAAAGCCTTTGCAGAAGCGTAGTGAATTATTAGTCTGCAGTTCTGGATTTACTGTCACTGAGTTTAGATCTGTAGTTGTCCTTTGTGTATTTTTCTTATTTTTGTGGAATAGGACAAAAAACAAACAATCTGTGAAAGTGTGATAAACAAAATCAGCTGGTATAGAACAGGCTTTAATAACAACAAGGTGAGTTCTTGTCACTTGTTTTGTTTTTAGTCAACTACTTTGACCAGTAATGAATAGAAAACCACATTGAAAGCTTTGTAACAGATGAAGAAAATGGATGTTCTTGGTTTCCGCCAATACAAATGACTCATCAGTATCAGTAGTGTTTCTATTTCTAATAATAAAACTGTGGAAGACCTTTAAAACGTGTGGTTTTGGCCCCTACTCTTAGTGAAAGGTTGGAAAATATTACTTTGAGCTTCTGTTTTTTAAAACTTGTGGAAGATTTAGCGATTTGCTGTGCAACAGTGAAAGATCTCATACCCTCCCAAAAGCCCCTAATTGTAGCACTTCTTGCGGGGCTAAAAATCTTCCCCTCTCTGTCTCCTCAGTGTTTCGCATTTCACTGCAGTGAGTATTGCCGACGCTTAGCCTCAGTGTCAGAGACGTGCATCTGGAAAACATAACCTATTTATGTTGAGGGGGGAAGACTTGGCATACTACTTTGTCTTGCTTTTCTCTACCTCTCTTCCACTCCTTTAGAGAGAGGCCAGTAAGACGGCCAAGTGACCTGTTTTGCTGTTGGAGCTGGGGTCAGAGGAACCAAAGAGGAAAGTAAACAGAAAATAGGAGCTGAAGAATAAATGACAACTGCAGGATGTGTTTGTCATTACCTAGAAGGAAACACACGTCTTCCAGTACTGAAAGTGATACTGAAAAAAGGGCAAATCAGAAAGTGATCTATTTAATTTTTCTTTCTCTCTTTTGGTTTGTTTGTTTGTTTTTGTTTAAGTAATAGTTTTCAAATGTGCTGGCATCCTTCTAGCTGTTTACCTATGAGGCTGGACTGCCCCCATGTTCAGTGCGGTGAAGAAACCCCTGGCGCATACTGCATCTTGTTTGAAACCGTGCCTCCTAGAACATGAGGTTATTTTGTTTACATATCAGCAGAGCATGCCCTCCGTGCTGTTACAGTGTATCAGATGTTAATTCTTCTGCGCAAGGTATTCTACTTTTAATGACAGTCCAATCAGTGTCTCCTGATCTGCTGCATATAGAGTGTGACTGCCTGCTTTCAAGTTGCCTGTGGTGTTTTAAGATTTAAAGACTGTAAATGAGGCAGAGCTAGTCTTTTCTTCCTGGTTAAGAGTGAAAATTCCACCAGTTGTGAAACCTCGGTGTTTACTTTCTTTGTTGTTGCAACATTTATACTAGTAAGTTACTCCTTATAACAATGTGTTGGTTCCTTGTTTCTTACTATTCTCTTTTAAAAGCAGAGTGTGCTTTTTACAAAATCCATTCTGGGGCGGATTCTCAGTAATATCTAGACCTATCCCAGCCCCCTCCGTGTCATGGGCATGTTTTTCCACTAAATATTTAAATGTATTTCTGTAGCTAATTGGGATTGTGCTGTGATACCTTGTGTGTGTGTGTTGGTTGCTTGTATAACCAGACTGTGATGGACAGTCTTTGTCTTGCAGCTTCTTACTGGGAGAGGCACACTAAAAATAGAGGCGCAGAAGCCTGTGAAGATACAACTTTGAAACATGTGAAAATCCAGTTGTTTGTTACATGGCAACAATAAGACAGATCTTGCTATTTTCAGACTGGTATAGTAGAAAATGCCAACTTCCAGCTTACGGATTTATTTATGGACAGTTCTTACTGAAGTTCACAGAGGAGTAATTGGTAAAGACTGCAAAATAAGGTGTCACTGGTTGTTCAGAGTTCAAGAGGACATAGGTTCAGCGCTCTGATTTCAGCTTTTCTTTAGAAAAGGTTGGCATCAGAAGTATCATGAGGGTTGGGTCATGATGAATGAATAATGCATCTAAATCTCATCCATGTTCTGAGCTCTGCTGACTTGGAAATGGGGCTTGTGTCCAGAATCACTGAGGACTGCGCCTGTAAGGGGTGACAGACACTGTTGCTACTGAATTTTGAGACTGTGATTCTGCTCTGCATCGTCTCCTTTCCTTGCACTAGCCCTGGCACCTGTCTCATCCCACAGTGGGCCAGCCCCGAGAGCTAAATTGGCAGAAGATTATTCATTGTATGTATAGGGTTTGTTTTTCTGCTGGTTGGTTTTACTGCAGGGTCTGGCAAGGACCTCTGTAAGGGATCAAATTAAACCAAAATCTGTTGAAAGACCTAGAGCTGACTGTGGGACCTCTGCCCCCCAAAGCACAATGACTGTCACAGCATCATGCCTCATCTCCTGAAAATCACACTTGTCTTGCTTTTGCTATGTGGTGGAACTGCAGAAAACCATTAGCAGCCCGTGCCCAGCCTCACCTGTAGCTTGGCAGTAGGAGCTTGTTTCCAGGGCATGGAAAGTTTGGGCTTTTTTTAATTTTGGCTTGTGTTTGCATCAGACAATTGAAAGAAACAATAGAGGGAAACAGAACTCAAGCAAGCAAGTCTTCTGAGATAACATAATGCAAAAGTATTATCTTTTGCAAATATTTAAATAACTGTTGTTGTTTATACGTGATTCTGGTTGCTGCTGGCCTGATCTGACCTGGTCATGTCACCTATCTCCCCTCTGTGATGAGTTCCCCTGAATTTAGGTTTCAACCTTAAGTTGCAACTGAGGAGATGAGCAGACCTGGTGACTGTGCAGACTTTTTTGAACCAGGTGACTGCAATCCTAGACCCTCAGGTCTTCCTTGCAACCCTTTATCACTCTGGGGATGATGGCATTTTCTTGTTTTCTGGCTTAATTTTCTAGACAATTTGAGTAAGATGGGGCTGGGGGGGGGGGGCAGTGGTGACAGCACAGGACCTTTGCTAAGTGGCAAACCTGCATTGCCTCAAGCCGTTGTGCATAGCTTCACCCTGTGTGGCTGCTGGAGCCAGCTGGCTGTTGTTTGGGAGGGGGACAGCACTGCTGCTGTGCTCCCGTGTTCCTGAGCAGTGCCGGTGGGGATTTTACGCAAAGCTGAAAGCTGGCCATGCGTATTGGCCAGACTTTTGGCCAGAACTTGACTAGCAAAAATCAGAGTGTCTGCAGACTTTTGCTTAGGTCCTGCTCTTGAACTGGGAAACGTAAATCTTGCTTCAAGTCAGCTTCGGGTATCTGCTGTGCCTGAGATGCTTCTGTGCATTGAACCTGTAACCTGCCAAATGCTTCTGACTGCTCAGCAATTTAACTTCTTCCAATCCTGTTATTTATTCCTGTAACTGTTACTAAATGTGTACTGAGGGGTAGTGTGGTCCACAATTCACTGACAGTAAATGAAACTTTTGTAGTTTTTTGTAGCTGGAAGTCGGTGGCCAGTGCAAATACAAGCACTCTGCAAGGAAATTTTTTGTCTTTTTCCCCTTCTTGTTCCTCTTCGTTTGTCTTGTTATTAGGCTAAAAGTAGAGTCAGTGATTCATTCAATAATCTGTTTCTTGGACAGTTAGTCATCTGCCAATTTATGTTAACTTTCCACTTTGTTCAGAAAGTGAGTAATGCTTAATGCACTAACCACCAAATTCCAAGCATAAAAAGCTGTGAGCATCATTTAAGTCATCTCCAAACTTTCTCTTCAAAGTTTTTACCATTCTGTGAGATCAAAGCAAGTAAGGTCTGGCATGCAGTGTGGTACAGCTACAGTCCAGTTGTTTAGTCTAGCCCCAGTTATTAATGCAAAACACAAAGCTGCAAATGTAATGCACGAGTTCTGTCCTACACCAACCCCTTTGTTACTTAATCAGTGTAATGCTTCGTGTTTTTCTTTGCAACTCCTACTTTCAAGGGATAAATACTGCCTCCCTCCCTTCCCAGACTGCCACGACTTTGTTAATTTATGTTGTTCCCTACCTCAACAAATTGCAATGCTATCAAGACTAATGTATTGAAGATAGCTTGGAAGGAGAGCTGGAATTGGTATTAGCTCCCTGCTGCAAATATTTCTGGTACTTTTCATGATTCTTTTTGGTGGGGAAAAAAATGATTGTGCTGTTGAAGTGTTATCTATATAGAACTTGAATCTATAAAGCCTTCCTATAGTGATTGGCTAGATGTTTTGATCTCAAGGTGATGCCAGTCATTTCTGAAGATGAACACGGTACTTGTTTGAATCACTTGAGAATTTTTTAACTACTTTTTTTCTTTCTTACGGAAACTGGAGTAGCATAAAGAGTAACAAGGTCAGTAATGTCACGGCAGAACTTTATAGGACCAAACTCTTTACAGTCTGCTCTAAAATAACATGAAAGGGCTGACTGCCGTGCTCAGCAGCAAAGGAATTCAAAGTGCAGGAGAGATTTGAGTGCTACGGGGGGTAGGGTGAGGTGGGGGTGGTAAACATGGGTACCAAAAGTGGTTTGCTTGGCCCAACACTTTCCTTGTTCCTTCTTCAGGCACCTGTTGTCCTCCCTCGCAACTTCAGTCCATTTCTTGCAGCAAAGTCAGTGTCTCTGTGTGCGATTACCCTGTGGTACAGATGGTTTTAGGGTGTCCCCGGTGCTACAGTCCTGTAAACAGGCAATACAAAAGCCAGTGGGTGGGAAGGAATAGCCATTCGTGGTAGGGTCTGTAGGCAGCCTGTGGTCACCTCCTGCCACAGTGTAGTGGGGTAACAGCAGAAGTCTGTCATGCTCTGCTTTTGTCAGAATAAGCAAAAAAATTACTTGGTCTTGAGGAAGAGTTAGGGAAAAATCCATTTCTCTGTTCCGAGAACCCAGTTCCAATCCATTTAAATACACAAAACGTTCTGGTAGCCATGTTCCAGTTTGAACATTATGTTCAAAATTCCAGTTTGAATTATGGCTTCTGAAAGGTTTTTCCTTGCAGTCTGATTTTGCACACCAGCGAGCTTCAGTAGTTTGATTAAGCTTTGGACAAACAGCCATGCTGGGGGTGCTTATTTGAACCCCAGCCTTTGGGATTTGCCCATCCAGATTACCTGCAGATTTTCCAACATCAGCAGTGCTAGTTAATGCACTTGCCTCTTTGGATGGATTGCAGCTATCATATTTAAAAAATTATTTGTTTCTTGTTCAGTATTAGATTCCACTGTTGAGCTTTACTTTTCAGGAGAGATGCTGGGTTGAATTTGAAAATTTCTTGGGTGTGTCTGCTTCTCAGTTGGCTCAAGTGTACTCAGAGCTTTCACCTGCATTTGGTTGAAAAGCATCCAGGAGCCAGCTTGTATGACCGCTGCTCCCCTGCCTGATCTCAAAGAATTTTATTTTTTTTTTTCAGGAAGTAATACACACAGAGGTGAGAATTGGTTCTGTTTCATTGGGTTATGAGTAAACTGAAACTGAGGAATGCCTTTTCTTCCAGACTTCTACTCCGGACCTCCAGTGGTCAATGTCAGGCTGCAGACCTTGAGTGCTGAACTGACACCGGAGGAGATGGGCAGCTGGCTTTCACAGGGGGGCACAGTGTTTGGGGGTTGCTTAATCGCTGGTTTTGGGACTTCAGGTTTCAGGTCACCTGGACAGGGCAGAGAAGGCTTTACAGGATTTACAGTTGTACTTGGTCTAACAGCTGCACAGCTGTTTTCTTTGGCTGGTTAGGAGACTGTGGTGTGAAGGAGAGATGACCCAGTGCCTGAGACCTTGTAGCTGTGGAAGCCCAGGTAAGGGCAGTGTTGAGTGTTGCAAAGATGAAATTGTATTCAGGACACTTTCATCTGAGAATTCCGCAAACACACACACACCCACCCACCCACCTTCCATTTGTTTCTTGAGTGTAAAGTTTAGGACATTCCCATGAAGATGGGCATGCTTGGTGTTGTCCTGTGCAGAGAGGTCCCCGAGGAGGCACAGCTGGGTGAGGGTTCTCCTGGGTATTTATAGAGGGGTGTCTCCTGCCCCAACTTGCTCTGCAGGTGTGCTGCTCGGTTGGTTAAAGAAACCAGGAGTTGAAATGATCGCAGGAGTGAAACAGTTTACAAATAGCTTTTCAGTGTTTGTTTTTATTTTTAACTCCTTCCCCACCTATGGGCCCCTCCCCTGGCGTATTGGCGAGGCTGAAACAGCTCAAGGAGGGAAAATCGTTGTTGCAGAATATGCAAAGTGCACCAAGAGTTTCCAGAGGACCCTCGGAAAGTGAGTTGCTTTTGTAACGGCAGAGATCCTGCACCTCTTCCTTCATCAAGCCCCACTTGTGCCCTTCTGCTCTTTTCTTATTTGGGGTTTACAGGGGTAAAACTTCTGTGGCTGCTGGTTTGGTTTTTTTTCTGAGAGGTAGATTGCATGCTGTTTGTTTTTTTGGTTTGGCTTTGTTGTGTTTTTTTGTTTTGTTTTGTTTTTTTAAGGGCTGACAACTGATGAAAAGATACCAATAGCAACATATATGAAGCCAGTGGAGGCAGGCTGCCCCTCTGGAACCTGCAAGGAGAACTCCTGGAGCCAGGTCCTGCTGCCTGAGCGCCAGCTCCCGCTGTCTCCAGCAGTGCGGTCCCCATGGCTGGCCACCTTCTTTCAGGCATTTGTTGCCCTAATTTTAGCTTATCACAGAGGAGTGATCTCAAGCATACTGCTGCATCTGAGCATGAGAGGAAACTTAGACATTTTTCTTTCTCTCTTTTTTTTTTTTTTCTTTTATTTTCCTAACCCGTGTTTGATTGCTTATGGAAAATTCTGCTCAAAAGGGTGAAATTTCTTTGGGTGTTTAATCTCAAAACCGCAGCTCCCAATACCCAGGACGCACTGGTGGTAATGCCCTGCTTACAGGCTTTTTCCAACAGTGAGTAGGTGTGAGTGGGAGGGGAGAAAGGGGAAGAACACGTATGGGATAGAGGGGTATCTCTTGCCTCTTGGGTTGCTTTTCTGGTTTGTTTTCTAAATTTAAAAAAAAAAAAAAAAAAAAAAAGAAAAAAAAGTCTGGCTGCCTGCAAAGTAGGTTAATCATTGCAGGAAGACTGCATGGTGGTACTCCATGTGTGTTATTTTCATACGTGTGCCAGTGGCTGTGTGCGTACTTTGCGGCTGGTGCAGCGTAGCTGGAAAGTATGTGGGAGCTTGTCTGCTTCCTCTGAGGCTGCTACAGGTGGTCGGAGGAGGGTGAGGGGCGGAGGAGGAGGCACTCGGGGTGAGCTATGACACCCGCTTCCTTTGGCATGTGTTGTCGTGTGCTCGAACCCGCTGCCTCGCCGACAGCTGGGCGGCTGCAGGTCGTGCCCACAGTTTTTCCTCTTTGCTCTTACTGATCTGCTGTTGTAGGCTTATGACTTAGGGTTGTGGTTTAATATGCCCTTTTTAGGTATGCAAAATGTTTAAAATTACCTAGTGTTGCATTTTTTCTTTTCTTTTTTCTTTTTGTTGTTGTTGTTTTGTTTGTTTGTTTTGTTTTTGGGTTGTGGTGGTTTTGGTTTGGTTTTTTTTTTTTTGCCATGGCCTTTTCTACCTTTAAAAGTTTCCACAACTTTTAGAAGGCAAGAAGCCTAACTTTTATTTTAGAAGAAAAAAGTTTTCCCTGATCGTTACTCGTCAGCTACAAGTATGCATTTTTTTGCCTGTCAAAGATAATTTTTTGAGATTAAATGATTTCATAGCCATTAAGGTTTAAATATCTAATACAAACTGTTGCTGAGCCTTAAAACTAAATAAAAAGAAAGCTTAAATACCTGGAATTTGTGAGGTATTTAGACGAGATGCTTTTCTTCTGCAGCCATACCCAAGGAAGCTTGGTGTTAACATTTGCAAGTACAGATTTGTTTCCTTGTAATTTTGAAATCTTTACTTGGGGTCCTGTAATTTTCCGTAACTGTTCGGGTGCTGCTTAATGCCTCGGATATTTGTTGAGTGTATTGCATGTGTGCTCGTATTCCCTGACATTTTAGATGAAATGCTCTAGCTTAGCAAGCTACACTGCCATTATGCTAATGGTGAAGATAAAATTGCACGTGCTAGCTTGGCGGGGAGGTGATAATGGAAGGGAGGGGATCTGTGTGGACCTATGCTTAGATGTACATCTCATTGATGTAACACCTTTCTTAGCAGATTGTGCAGCTTTAGTTCCTACTGATTACCTTTGTTTTTTTCTTACCCCACCCCAGTTTATGTCCTGTTCTACCATGGAGCAGGATAGAGTTTACCTGCTCCTCTTTTTAGTAAGGAAAGGGGTGTTTTCCTCATGGAGATACTTGGAATATCTGGCATCAGCTCATGGTTGACAGAAGCTCCAAATGCTCTGCCCCAGGGGAGCTTGAGCCAGATGAGCTGTCAAATGTAGCTAGTAGATATCAAGCAGAGGTGTAGAGCAGTCTTTTTGATGTTGGTGCCACCTTGTATCTCATCGTTAATTGAGACTGCAGCTAAAGACCCAACAGTAGTTCTAGACTGTGTGTTTGACACTTTTGAAGGTGATGCACAACCATTGTGGAAGTGTTAAGGCTTGATATATGTTTTGAAAAGAAGTAACTGCAGGGAATTCTAATGCTCCACAAAGATGTAGTGAGATAGGTGAATCATTAGCAAAGTCATACAGAACTGAATTGATTTAATTTGGGAAAAGGTGCTGAAAGTTTTACAGTGCTTTGGCTCAAGTTCATCTCCCGTAGAAAGACTGCTTAGCTGTTGTTTCTTGTGTATGATTTACTTTGGTCTTGAGGTGGCCAGTTAGTCCTTGTAACCCTACAGTCCACTTGTCAAAATCTTTGTATAGTTCATGTCTCCTGGGCATCCATCTTTGAGAGCTACAGGAACTCAGGGAGCAGCTCAGGCCAAAGGTGCCAGTCCTTCTCTGGAGCATTTGCTGCTCAGTGCTGCCTTTGGGGCTGCCTTGCTGGTGGTCCTGGGGGCTCAGCAGCTCCTGTGGACTTCACTCATCTCAACACCAGCAGGGCAACAGCCAGTCCCTGCAGCAATTGAGCCCTCACACCTCTTGGGTGACATGTGTGGGAATAGCCCCTGAACTGCTCAGGAGGCAAAGACTGGCCACCCTGATTTAGGGACTGTTTGCAAAAAGGAGCAAGATGAGGGAGACTGAGTTGAAATAGACATAAATGTTGTGTGCAGCTGCCAGGCTGGAATTGTTGGATTAGAAAATGAGAGAGAGAAGGTCATGCAAAGCCAAGAAGCAGCTGAGAAAAAAATCAGAAATTACACAAAGAGTAAAAAATAAGAAGACAGTCAAAGCCCTGGTTTCTGTCACATTGGAAGGGGGAACACATAATTAAAACTCCCATGTTGAAGTAGGTGATGTAGGAATTGAAACACATACCTGTTCCAAGTTGCTGATTTCTGTGCAACCTCACTTCAAAATTAACTACCCAAAAAAAGAGCTGCTTGCTTACAGGAAACCAAGTTTTTACTAGAAGATACAGTAAAAAGACAGGGTGGGGCATATATGTCCTTTATTGTATGAAAGCAAAAGAAAAGTGTATGCTGTAGAGCCTAGTGAGTGAATCCATGTTACTCTCCCTTTTTCAACATGAGTTCAGAAGGTATCTCATAGGTGTTCTCAAGATATGACCCTGAGGCTTGAGCAGTTGGTGTGCCATTTAAACCCTGCCATTTTACCATCCACTTGGTGAAAAAGGGACTTAGCAGTTGCAGGGAGTTTTAAAACATTTGAGTCTCCAAAGCAACACAAGCATTTAGTCCAGTACACAGAACTTGCATGTTGACCAGAGGCTTACGGCAAATACAGTTCTAGTTTTATTTTTTTAGAGGTCCTACTGGTAGACATAAATGAAGCAGATCAAGATCTTGCTGTGGTTGCAAGCTGTGGCAGAAAAATTAGCACCACACTTACCAGTGGAAGCAGAATAGAAATGTAAAGTCTGCCAATTAAATTGGAAACAGCTCTTAATTTCCCCTCTCCTCCTCCTCCCCCAAAGGATGAATGGCTTACTCTTCTGGATGGAACTTTGTGCAATGACTCATAGTTTTATATGGATTAGTGTGAGTATGTAGGTGAGGGAGACGCTGGTATCTGAGAAACTATATATAGTGCCTAGGAGAAGTGTCCTGGAATGCAGAATAAATGAACATTTGATCTGTTTCTCTTGCTGAATTAACGGAAACATAAATGCAGAATATCTTCCTCCCCTCCCAGTTGTGCTGGGCAGATACAAAGGAGGCTTATGATGAACAGAGAATGTGCCCGTGTTGATAGCTGAACTAGTCACTAAAATAAGGTTATCCCCTTTGCCCTGTCTGAAGTATGCATGGACAGGGTACCAGGAGCCAGAAGCGTGACAGTGCAGACATTAGCAGTGAGCATGCAAAGTTTCTGTGGTACCCTTTGTGCCACGGTTATTGTTCCAGTAGCTTTCCAGCAGAGGAAGAAAGGCCCTTCCGCCTCTTTGCTCCATGCCTCTTTGGCCAGGTGGTGCTGGTCTGTGCATTACTACAGGCAGCAGCCAGAGGTAAGTCTCACATACCTTGCTCTTCTGGCGGCACCTTAACATGCCTTTTGTTAGAGTGTGTCACCGTCATACCTGCTGCTGTAAAGCCATAGCTAGGGCAGCCGTATTCGTGCTGGGCTAAGCCAGAATCTCACAGGTGTGCGGTCATCTATAGCTGGTAACTTAAGCTGAAAGTGTGGGTTCACATGGGGCTTCTCCAGAGGACTGCGGAGTTCCATCTGGAGGCTCCTGTTTCACCTTCTCCTCTCTGCAACCATCTACTATTCACCCACTTGCACCAGAATAGCTACTCATAGCAGGACTGTGGACATGATTGTCCCCCTGTACTGGGCACTGGTGAAGCTGCAGCTCAAATCCTGGGTTCAGTTTTGGGCCCCTCACTACAAGAGGGACATAGAGGTGCTGGAGCATGTCCAGAGAAGGGCAGCATAGCTTGTGGAGGGTCGAGAGAGCAAGCTTAATGAGGAGAAGCTGAGGGACCTGGGGTTGTTTAGCCTGGGGAAAAGAAGACTCGGGGAGGATCTTACCACTTTGTACAACTACCTGAAAGGAGGCTATAGCGAGGCGGGTGTCAGTCTCTTCTCCTGAGTAACAAGAGATGGAATGAGAGAAAATGGCCTCAAGTTTCACCAGGGGAGGTTTAGATTGGATGTTAGGAAAAATTTCTTCCCTAAAAGGGTGGTCAAGCATTGGAGCAGGCTGCCCGGGGAGGTGGTGGAGTCACCATCCATGGAGGTATTTAAAAGATGTGTAGATGCGGTGCTTAGGGACACAGTTTAGTGGTGGACTTGGCAGTGCCAGGTTAACAGTTGGACTTGATGATCTTAAAGGTCTTTTCCAACCGAAATGATTCTGTGATTCTTATACAACCCCTATCAATGAACCGTTCAGGTTAGGAAGGAACAAAACCACCCCAACTTTATTTGAAGATGTTTCAAACCCAGCCATTTGACTGTGTTGCTCATAAGCCAGGCTACAGAAATTTAAAGTGGAAAAAGCAAGGAGTCAGTGAGTTGTGGCAGGGGAGAAACGGGATCAAGCAGACAGGGGAGGGAGGGTGGAAATATGTTGAGCTGGTGTTGCTGCAGGTACACGCAGAGGGGCCTGCACCCTTCAGTGTTGTTTTCTCTTCTTAGTCTGCAGCAATGCCATTTGTTCCTTGGGGAAAATGGTCTATGTGGAATCTCCATTAAGGGCCAAAGGGACAAAGAAAACTGTTCTTGAGTCCCTATGTAACAGTTGTACCTTAAAATTAGGCCTTATGTAAAGAACTGCCCACTTTGAGCAGTTGTCCAAAAATGTGACTTAAGTTGGGTCCTCCTGTTTAGATTGTTCAGCGTAACTTACTTCAGCATTTATTTGTAGGGACCTTATTTTTACATCTCAGACTTGCAGACATATTGTGCTAGCATAACATTTGTTACTAGGTAGGAAGACTGAAAGTCCTGATGTGAGTTCTGAGCTCCTGGCTTCTGCTTTTCCCCTGGGAGCATGTTGTTGGTCTCCTCTGGGACGACCCTGGCTGTTGAGTCTCCTCAGTTCTCTGTAGGAGAAAACTTTGGTTTTCCCTTCAAGCAAGATGCCACACAAGGCTTACTCTCAGGGTGCCACAGTACCCTGGGAACATTTTGTGGAGAAGCAGAAATGGATCCACATTAAAAACATGCAACCATCAACAACAAAAAGGAACAGCCACTTCTTGTATAAGTGGGAGGGAATCCCACAGTGTCTTCAGAGAAGTAGACTTGGTCATGTGCAGTATCTCAGACCTCCCACCATCAAATGTCAGCCAGGTTTGACTTCCATTTTAAAAGTAGTACCTGGCATGGAATAGGGTTATACCAATGTCTTACTGCCTAGAAACCCAAACACAGAGAAATGACATTTGGTGTGATTTCTTGGAAAGAGATTAAAACTCATGTGTTTATCTTGGATCCCCAGTGCAAGGCGCAGGAGGGAGTGGTGAGGGTATTTCATGATTAATGACCCTTTCTGCATATGTTTCTCATGCCTCTTGGCATTTAGTACTCTTGGTGACCTAGCTTTTTATTTCATTTTTCTCTTGTTGTCATTCTCATCAGTAGCCTCTTGAGATGTAAGAATCTACCCTCAACCAACCGGTCTCTTGGCTGTGAGGATGTGGGCCAGTGTACTATCCTTGGACTCCACAAGTCAAGTAGGCTCGCGTTCTGTCCCACTCCTACCATCACTTCTTTTTTTTCTCTGCTTTGGCACAAAGCAATTCCTCCAACATATAAAGCCGTCACCCCTGCCTTGAAAACAGGATCTGGTTAAGATGGAAATTGCCAGCCTAACCAAGCACAGATTGATTTGGGTACCACGGGAGTCCAGCTGCAATACTTGCTGTTCGGTGGGAGTCAGGTTTGCAGCCTGGGCTGGCCCCCATGCACAGCACTCCGGCGGTCGCCGCCGTGGCTGCCTTGACAGCAGTTAGACCTGTCCCACCCCAAAATAAAGGCTGTAGGGAGGAGTGTGCTTCAGCTGCCTTTCAAAACAAGAGGAACCCAAGGTAACACCATGTGGTTCTTGACACTTATGTGAGAAAGGCAACAGAGGGGGGAAAGTGCTGTATGGACCAAGCAGCACAGTTTGTTGCAATCAGAGGTTTTTTCCTTTATGGATGTGTGTAATTTTTATGGATGGGGAGGGGTTTGGCTTAGACATGGGAACTGATCCTTCATCTAAGACAGTGAGAAGAATGTCTGATGCTGAAGATAAGCAATTTATCCTTTCAGCTGGGAGCTTTCTCAACCGGTGGCAGGCCATATATGGCACATCAATTGCTCTGCCTCCCCTAGGGTTTCTCCCTACAGCTGCAGACCATGTGTATGTGTGCATGCTCACCAAGGAGGGGTGTGTGTGGGGGTATTAACCAGCTGTAAATCAGTGAATCGTGTAGGGGAAGCGATTTCCCTTGGGGAGAGGAACACCGTGCTAGGGCAGAGGCTGAGTTTGGCAGGTTCTCTGGTTGTTCAGGGAACCCATGCCACTACCTGGGCGGGAGTTGCCAGGTCCCACTGAAAGTGTGCTGGGTGCTTTGCATGGCCATTATGCAGCCATCCATGTCATTTCCTCAGCTGCTTTGACCAAGGTGTAGAGGGGCTGGACAAGAAATGTGGGGACAGAGGGCTGGAGCATGAATTAGGGTCCCTGTAGAGCACAAGCAGAGAGATGGAGGTCTAGTGAAAACAATGGTGTGTTGCAGGTCAGGCAGCAGCTCTCCAGGGACTGGAGCATGAGAAAAGCAGGCTTTTGCTCTTCTGGCAGTAAGGCTTATGCTTCCTTTCCTGCCTGCCTCCTTCCTTGGAGAGTAGTCAAAAGAGAAGTCATCTGTGCAACCTGCCAGAAGCCCCTCTTCATGAGCAAGTTTGGTCCATACCAGCCTGTTTTCCTCATATACAGGCAGTCTGCCTACACAGTAAATATTTTTTGTCTTTCTCTAACCCCTGGGTACAACACACCTGTTTTCTACAGTGATGCATGTCGTTTTAACTACTTGTGCTTAAATGGAGGAAGTCAGCAAGTAGATGGAGGGTTTAATTTTGCTGCAGCCATTCAGGAAAAGCAGCTGGATTTCTGTTCTGCGTACGTCCTTATTCCACCCCATGCTTGACTCGTTTGGGAAGTGCTGTGGTGAGCACCCTGCATGGTGAGTTTTGTCACCTGTGTGAGTGGCTGGATGCTGCTCACAGAGGCTGCAGAGGGAAGCGTGCCTAAACGTCTGGGGCAGAGACAGTTTCTCTTTATGGAAGAAGCCGTAGAGGTTTGCATGAGCCTTTTCTGCATCCCGGTGAGTAACCCAAAGGCACGAGGCCTTCCAGGATAGAAGCTATTGCAGACAGTTACTAGCTGGCAGCCTGGTGCTTTGGGGCATAAGCTTCCTCCTAAGAGCTTGGTTTCCTGCAGGGCAAGGGGCACAGAAGAGACAGGATGGGGGTAGGTTTTCCTGTGTTTGACCAGTGTTAGTTTTCTTGTACCTTGCCCTGAAGCTTCTGTAGCTCTGCTGCCTGAAGCTGATGGTGGAGTGGACCATGATCTGAGAAGGCATTTTCTTGTGTACAGTATGAACTACTATCATATAGTTAAACATTGCCAGTATCTCCTCTAAATGATACATTTGGAAGTCTTACAAAATAAGTATTTAAACAAAAAGTACCACTGTGTGGGGAACACCTAGCTTCTACAGAAATTAAAATCTGCAAAACTAAATGCAGTGTATTACATCCAACAGATCACTAGGTAGTATCCAGTGAAATAGATACGGGGCTTCCCATTGATTGACGGGATCATGGATACACCACATTGACCTGTGCAGATTTAGGGCCCCATCTCCTCCAAATGGAGTAGAAAAGCTACAGTGAATGTTAGCACAGAAGCTGCCATTCTCTGTATAGGACAGCGAAGACCATGCTTTCAGGCTCTAACCCAAATAATGAAGCAATTTTCAATGTGGGGTTTTTTTGTGATTATTTTCTTTGCCTGGGAAGGGCATCGTTTGAAAATCAGCTGCTTGTAAATATGTAGTGAGGCATTGGTGCTCTGAACACTGTTATACTACTCTGAAAAACTTACGGCAGAGCTGTTCCAATATGTTTCCTCTTGGATCCTGAATATGAGGAATACCATAGAGGTAGAACAGTATATCAGATGTGGTCTCATTAGTGCAAAGAGGAGGATAATTGGCCTAGGAATGTTGATAGAAAAAAATCAGCCCTTTGGTGTAATGCATTTGATAGGTCAAGGGGATGGCAGAGAGGTGGGGGCAGGTCATAACATGGAATTAAAGCGTGAATGTGACCATTAGCTATTGAGTCCAGCAAGGAAGGTACCCTATTTTGTTCGTATTGCATGCTTTGTACTTTTAGTTTCTTTCAAAAAAACCCACGTACCAATTCTAATGTACTGGACTTTTGCTTAGTAGCATGTCATCTTTCTGGGAAAGCTTATACATAATAGCGTTGTTTTAGTGATCATAAATCCTTGCTTGGGCTACAAGCACATGGTTTGGACAGGACACGTTTTGGGCCCAGCGTGTGTAATTTTATATAGCAATTGTCTTCTTATGTGGGTAAATTTTTTAGCACTAAAATATCGAGCTACAACACTGTGCTTCATTGTTAGACTTACTGACCTTTGCCGTTAGTTGGAAAGGGGGCAGGAAATCCTTGTTTCCTAAAAGCTGCCTGAAGTCACAGAAGAAAGCAGTATCCCTTCTGCTAGCAACATATGAAATGACCTCTCGGTGCAAACAGAAATAACTCTGGCCACATGAAAGCCGTATGGAGGCTCAGCTGTGGGAAATGAGCGATGACGGGAAGCAAATAAACAACAGGGAACTGGATGTTAATGTTGGTTATGTCAGATATGTAAACTCCTGTAGGTTGCAATAGTTCTGCCTATCAGGATCTGCAACTCATCTCTTACCAGAGCAAGTGTGAGCCCATGGGATGGGTGTATATGCACTGCTTTAGAGGCAAGACCCAGCTGTGGCCAAAGGAAAGGTGATCTTACAGGGGAGGGAAGTCAAAGTTGTTGCCGCTTCCCTGACTCTTGGGCTGTGTAAGAAAACAAAAAGCAATCCAGAATGGTGAAGATGAAACATCTCAGCCTCTCCTGCCAGTTGGAGAACTGCTAATATGTTTATAGTCTTGGAACAAAAGCAACAAAACAAGTTACTTAAGAAAAGGATCCATCATTCTGACAAAAATAGAGCTTTCAGCTGGGTTGTTTTTTTTTGGGGTTTTTTTTTTTTTTTTTTCTGAGCCTGTTTTTGTCCAGCCAATAAATCCTGTTAATGAATAAAAATATGTAAAAGAACTTAAAAACATTAATGCCTTTAAATATTTTTTAAACCTGTGTGTTATACGGTCTCTTTAAATGAGATTATGTCATGTTTATAATACTTACTCATATTTTGTACCTAGTCTGGTCGAAAATTGAATATTTTTCATTAATTTCTCTTGCTTGTTTAATTTCATGCTTAAACCAGTAAGTTACAAATCTGCATGACTGCCCACTTATTGTTGCACTCGGAATAATTGCACTGAGTCACTGTGCGTGGACTTGGATTGCCATAGGGTGTTAATACTTGGTATTTAAGCAAGCATGTTTATCTGAAAGCTGGCTCATCAGTCTGTGGAATGCAGTGTTTACTACATGAAGTTCAGCCTAGGATGATTGCAGTTAGGAGATGTAGTCTGTGATCATTAATAATGCCTAGAATTAGTATTTGTCTTTTCAAGCCTGTTAGGGAAATAATCTGCTAAATGTGGGAAAATAAATGCAGGGAAAGTAAGTGTTAGGCTTTCAGAAAAGGGGGGTTGTGTGAATTTAATACGGTCTTCCTAAAAGACTCTCTTCCTTGCCTTTGCTTTTTTTTTTTTCTTTTTTTTTTTTTTTCCCCTTTGTCCCAGTTAGGTATCTGTTTTTTGTCTATGCTTTGTCTTGTATGTCTTGTTTAACCAGAGGAGAATTTGGGATTCTGCAAGCTAATAATCAGTTCCTTTCATGAAGTGAAAGATTTGTTTTTTCCTGTCCAAGTTGATTTCCGAGGTTTAGTCCAAGTGTTTAGTTCCAAACACTGATGTAGAGTTATTTTCCCTAGTGAAATTTTCCTCTGTAACAGAAAGAACCCCAGGGAAACAGACATTTGAAATGTCATTTCACCTTGGTTAGTTTTGATGATGTGTTTGCAGGTAGTTAAAACACCGAGAAATTTAGTGGCAGCATCACCTGCTGGAGTGTGTTTTGCAGAAGAAAAAACAAATAATGAAGGGGAGTAATGGCTGTTGGTTTACTTGTGTCTTCTGCTGAGGGGCCATTCCCCTGTCCTGAAGGAAGCAGTGAATGCTCTGCAAACCCTTGACATGCAGGTGAGAGCAGGTAACCCTTCCTCTAGCACGTTCCCTGCACCAGCAGATGAAGGGCTGCTCGGCTAGTCTGTGGAGTGCCTGCTGAGTAAAGCATAGGGAGCTTTTTTTCCTCAAGCAAGGCAAATGATTTCATATAGGACTTTGTCAGAACTGGTACTCGAGTTTTAGCAGAAAAGTGTAACTTCTTTTAAACTGCAAAGTGTCCACAGTTCTTGCCTTTGGGATTACTAGCGATGTGTCAGCAGCAGTCTGGATTTCATTTTTAATGGGAGAAGCATCTGTGCAATTCTGCAGACTGAGATAAAGCAAACTTTAGATAGGAAATCAGATGAGTTTGTCAGTCAGAATAACTGTATTGTGGAGCTGCAGGCAAGGAGCCAGACAGCACTTCATTCTTTGCAAAAGAGAGAGATGAATTTTATAATGTACTACTCTTCCACATCAGTAGTATTTATTGCCATTGAGCACAGTTGCTCCTGACCAAGGTGATTTTGTTAGTTGGTTTCATGTTACTGCAGTTACTTGGAATATCCAAAGGAATCACTGTAATTTAGAAGCCACGTTTGGCAGCTTAATATTTTGTGTTTCAGGTGGTATTTGTGTGTCCATGTATCATATTTATAAACGACATTGATTTTTCCTTTTTCAGTGTATGTATTACGATAAGAACATAGGGAAAAAGGACTGGAGGACATCATCGTTATAAATACACTTACATTTATGTTCTCAGATTTGATGATCTCTTATTAATCTTTTGCTATCTATACAAAGAGTGTTTTAGTAAACAACACTGATTTTATAGAGAATATAGAGGAATATGTATGTGTGCAAGAGAGGTGCTTTTTTTTGCCAACTGCATTAGATTTTTTTAGATTTTAAGTACTTTACATTATTCTTAACAGTGATAATACATGGAACATACTGAGATATATTATACATGTATCATTTGTTCTTGGGCACCAGTATAACATACGTGGGTGTCAACTGCATATCACTGTGGTTTTTAACCAATTTATGATAGTTTTGTTCTGATGCAAAGCTTAGGTGTGCTAGAACCAGGATTGCCACCCACTTTAAATGTTGTTGTTAGCAGATAGCATTTATTTCAGTCACTTTAAAATCTTAACATTATAAAGTGGTTTTAAAAGGTTTATGTCTTTTTAAAGCAACTTTTATATTCCATCTAGATAATGTCTACCGCTGTTGGTACTGGAGATCATTCTCCTGGAACACTTAATGCAGCTGTGGCATTCCACTGTATTAATTAATACAATTCCACTGAGGTCTTGAACCTCCTAGAAGATTAGGGTCATCCCCATTAAGTGTCCAAACAGGATACAACTGACTGAACAGCAGCATTTTCTTGAAGCTCTCCTTGATCCTCTAGATGGGGTCCAGGGAACCCGTCACTTTGAGGAATACACGTGTTGGACGGTGTGACCTTACGTAATAACCACGCATGTGAGAAGCCCAGAGGGCAGGAGATCTGTGGGATGCCCAGTGGTGATGCTGGCAGTGAGCTGGCGAGTTCCTGTGCTGGAGATGTTTGCAGCTGGCTGCCTCATGGTTTCTGCAGATGCCGTTCTCCAGCTCTTGTTTGTCTTCCTGACTTTCTTGTGTAGCAGTTAGGCTAGGAGAATGGGAAGTGTGGCTTGTGTAGTCCGTGCAAAGATTTCTGAAGGAAGCTCGCAAGGCTGTATGGATTGCTCCTGTTGCTTCCAGCCAATTCTTTAGCTGAAATTAGCTTGGAGATTAGAGGAGAGGATACAGCCACACGTGTGCACACACACAAGTTTACAGAGCAATGAACATACCCAGAAAAATTGCCCAGAGTAATTTTTTTTGTGTGTGTGTCACGTAAATAAATGTGTTGTAAGCATTCAGCGCCTGCGTGTTAGGTTTATTTGGTAGGTTGCCCTGTGTTGCCTAAGAGCTTAAGTTAAAAAGCTTATCGATGCTGTGCTTGATCCTTGGGGATCTGCTGGAAGAAACTGGCTGAACTTCTTCACCCCGTCTTCCATTTCTGTACGTGTAAAATGGAGGCTACCTGCCTTCCCTGGGCTTAGAGGGGATTAGTTACCCCTTACGGCTGGCTTTGGGAAGAAGTGCTAAGCAGGGTGGCGTGACGTACGCCTGCTCTGGTGGCAATGGGAAGGGGGAAGGAGCATTAGCTGGTGAGGATGGGGTCAGGAGAGCCCCTGCGTGGGGTGGAGGGAAGGCCACCAGCAGCCACGGCCAGACCAGGGCTGGCTGGCTCTTGTGGGATGCCTACAGCCTGCTTTAAGGAGAGCAGAGCAAGACAGGCAGAGGCAAAATACCCAGAGCGTTTTCAGTGAATACGAGCACAAACCTGTTGGCTTTAATCAGCTTATGAGAAACGAACTGCGCCTGGGAGCTGCACGAGCCGGGCTTGCAGGGCGAGCTGCAGCTTGGGCACCCGCGTGTGCACGTCCCTGCGCCCTCGCTGGGCACACACCCTGGGGTGGGGGGTGCTGCCTTCAGGCCCCATCACACAGCCTCGTGCCTGCCTGGCCTGGGCCTCCCCCAAACACCCTGCCAGGAAAGGGAAGCCTTGCCACTTAGCGTGATCCAATGCAGTTTTGGTGTTCACCTGGAAAACTTGAGCTCTGTGCCTGCTTCCAGAGAAATTCAAAGCCTGGTTCAGGACAAATTACTCTCGTGTAGCAGGGTCAGTGGCATAAATGCTTTCCCGTCTCTTTCCACTTAGCTGAGCACCTTTCTGTCCTCATGAGCTCTGTGTTGTTCCCCTTAGTCCGCACTGCCTCTGCAGTGGGGGGATGCAGCCCCACACCCCCCTCCTAGTTAATAGCCTCCCCATCATCTGCTTAATGTTCCTGGTGGTGTCTCTGGCAGAGGCTTACCCCTCTTGACTGGTTCCCCTTCCTGCCCTTTACACTCCGCATCCTTGGGGATTTAACTCCATGTAGTTGTGCTGGATAATGTCCAACACATAAAGCAGGGTCTGAAACTGGGATGTAGAGAGCTCCTGTGCTGTGCAGACCAACGGGATGCCCAAGTGCCTCCCTGCCTTCCAGAGGACTCTGCATCCGGTGGTTCAAAATTGGATGTTTTCTCTCATTACCTCAGATTTCTGTTTGTTTGGTTTTGGGTTTTTTTTGTTTTTCTTTTTTTTTTTCTTTGTTTGATGTTCCTCATCCCTCCCAAGAAGACAAAAGGCTGTAATATTAAAAGATAATTTTGTAAGCCCAGGGAGAACGCACTTTCCTTGTGCAAATTAAGGTAATGTTCTGTAATAACTACTGTGTAGGAATTGATTTTCTGCAGGTAACAACTTTGTGGGCTTGATACAATAAAGTAATAGAGCTGTGCATGTTGTGTGTAACCCCTGCAGTATTTCAGGGCTGTGGTAGAAACAAGCGTTATTTTGGAAGAAGAGCAATAACGTTCCAATATTTTCAGGTTTCGAAGTGTGACTATCAAACGTAGGAACAACAAAACAAAAATATCTGAAATTCATCGGCCATTTTCATCCGAGTTTGCCAGGCCACATACTGTAAGTGTGGTGGTATTTCAAAGCTCATGGCAATTCAGTTTAAAAAATAATAAATTATTTCATCCTCTTGAAATATTAACGTCGTAGAAAAACAAAGGAAGAGGCTCTCTTGGCAGCTGCATCTGTGATGGTGTGGACAATTTCTTTGTCATCTTGAAGTTCCACCTAAAGCTGAGAGAGAAAACCCAGCACTTCATTGTCATCAAGATTCTTTCTGTCTCTTTCAGATCTGGTTGGCAAGCTCCTTTCTTTTGCCTTGTAGCATGAGCAGGGAGTCGCCAGCTCACAGAGGCTCTGGGAGAATGTGTAAGGAATTGCATGAGTCCAGAGAGGATCTGCGAGGTGTGGCTCTGTAGTAAGTGGGCTTGTTTCAGCCGCTGCAGTCCGATGTAGGGCACGAAGGGCAGTGTTGGCCCCTGACAAGGAGGATAAGCCTTGTGATTCTGGACCAGCAAGTGATGTCCCAAGAGTACTTACTGTATCCCACTCTGCATCAGCTGAAAGAAAGGGTAAAGCATGTAGGGAACTGCTGTTTTGTCTGGCTGCGCGCTTCTGGTACTTGTTGAAGTAAAAGTTGGTTTCTAGAGCCCACGTAAAATCTATCTGTGTGTCTGAGTTATTCCTCTGTGCCTTGGGAGATGTAAACATGTGGATCTGTTCTTCTCTGGAGGCATTCAAAACCAACGTAGACGTAATTCTGTGCAACCTGCTCTAGGTGAACCTGCTTTCACAGGCGGTTGGACTAGATGATCTCCAGAGGTCCCTTCCAACCCTGACCACTCTGTGATTCTGACCTGGAGTTAGATCTGAATTGTGGGTCACCATGTGCTTAAGCCTGTTGGGAGCCTGAGAAGATGGTACTGGTCTGGGGATGGGGGGCAGCCAGACCATGATGTCCTATTTTGAAGGAAGCCAGTGGGGAGGGTCATCTCAGGTGGTGCTAGAAGAGGGGCCGGTGTTAGTGCCTACATGGGTCTAGAGAAACCCAGATGGTGAAGCTGGCTCCCAGGGCGGTGGGAGTGGGCACTGACCAGGCACTGTGATTCTGCTGGGTGGACAGGTTGTGGTTCTTCTGGTTTTATTGAGAGCTGTTCTTTCAAGGGAAAGGTACCTACCAAAGCTGTAAGTACCTATCATGTTGGCAGCAAGTGGATGCTCTTTCTGCCTGGGGCAGAGCTGAAGGGCTGTGAGTAGCTGTCACCTCCTTTTCTGGTGGTGGGGGTGATGCACAGGTGCTTGCACCCTGTCCCTTCCTGCCTACGCTGCCAGTGCTGCTGTTCTGCGGCCAGCTCTTCTCAGCGTGGCATTACCTGTCTCATCTGTTTTGATGGCTATGTTTGAAATATCTTGCTGCTGATTATGCAAAGTATCTACTTTTCATCACCACATCTTTTTGTGTGAATGCTGTGTTGAGTCTTCAGTATGGATTTAATATTTCTTCAATATTATATGTTAATTGCTTCCAAATCTCTATTGCTTCATCTCTTAGCCACTTCAACTTAAATTATTATTATAGCTGCCCTTTTGTGAAATGTGTTATGCCTGGTCTGATTTTTCTTTTCCATTTCATTTAAGTACTTGGCAGCTTAAGTAAACCTTCTTGCCTTATATATTTTGTTTAGAACAACAGATTCCCATTAAATCAAGTATGGGAGTTCGTTTAGTTAATAAGGAAATGGTATAGCACTACTGAGTGGAAAATACACTCTGTTGTAGCCTACAGCACTAAACTGAGAATGGTACATTTCTTGAAACTTAAGGCTTGTGTGTGGATTCTTAGTTCTGAAAAAAAAATTATTACCATTCTCTATGCAGAATTTCGTTGTAGCAGGTGATGTGTACTATTCCTCTAGATCAGGGGTCCTCGAACTACAGCCCACGCTCTGGATACGGCCCCCCAGGGTCCTCAATCCACCCCCCGGTATTTACAGAACCATCTCACCCACCCC
>JAVJGJ010000059.1:4372252-4410834 GCA_035590215.1 Microhierax caerulescens
TTCTCAATCCACCCCCCGGTATTTACAGAACCATCTCACCCACCCCCACCCCCCCGCCAGGGGTTTTGGGGGGAAACCAAGCAGCCGCAGATGGCTGCCTGCCACTGAATCCGTGCGCTGGCCCCTGGTTAAAAAGTTTGAGGACCCCTGCTCTAGATCTTAGCCTTTGTATAGGGGAAAGGGTATGGAGTTCTCCATACTCACGTTGAATGAAAAGTGCTCCTTCAAAAGGCTAATGGGTAAAACTGGACCTCAGCAAGTAATATGCATCAAGGTAATGTGTCCCTTAAACCCAGACTCTAAGTCTGTATTGATCTTCCTTCAGTGGAGGAGCTGCTGGAGTCCTTCTGAATCAATGCTGAGTGTCCTCATGTCCAAAAGAAAACTCCTTCTGGAGGACAGAGGGGGAGACAGGTTGTCGAGGCACTGTCAGATGGGAGTGACTGGCACAGAAAGCCGCGTAGGTGGTGGTGAGTTTTATCTTGGTCCTCTTACAGAGCTTGGAGAGCCCCAGGGTGTGTTGGTGACACAGTGGCGGCTCTTCTGAGCTTGTCCTTTCCTTTGGGTAGCAAAGGATGGGAAACATCTGCCTGGGTGGGATGTGTGGGAGCTGGACCAGGTGAAACAAAGGGTGGTGGGAAAGGTCCCTGATGAAATGCTGGATGTTTTGTTTATTGAGACGGCTGTGCCTGAAAAAAAAAACAAAACATGCTGATGCTTCCCCGCAGTCTCAGACCACTTCTTTCCTGGCTGGCTGGCTGTGTGAATCCAGGTCCTGCTGTTTACCCCGTGCAGAAACTATTCGGCTGTAAAGGGGATGAGCTCATATAAAGACTTGTGTGAGGAAATACAAGATCTCCCAAAGATAGCACAAAATTGTTTCTTAATGAGTCTTGGGTACAGCATTTCATAAGGGACCTTCGGAAAAGCATGAAAAGTATTTGCCTTGGTATCTTAATAACCTCTCCGGGGGAGGGAGCAGTCTCCTTCTCGTGCACGGCTGCTGCAAGCCGGAGCCTGGGGTTCCACCGGGGTGAGCAGCCCCTCTGCCTCCTGCATGTCATCGCTTCCACCCCCAAGTGCGGCGGCTCGCAGGCTGGGATTTGAGGTGCCTTTTGTAAGTTAGTGTTTGGAAAGGAAACCAACAGGCTCCGCTGGATGCCCATGAATTGATCCAGGTGCTTGTTTCTAATGCAGACAGTAGTTCATTCATGAGCATAACCCAAAGAGGATGTAGTCGGTTGTAACTTTTTTTTTTTTTAACTGAAAAAAGTATTTTTATAAGCGATTTAAAAATGGCATTGAAAAAAAAAAAACAAAACAACAAACAAAACCCAAGCAGGTGTTATGCTAAAATGTGAAGTGCTTTTACAGCTTCACAGCATATCTGGTTGGGTTTTTTTTTTCTCCACATTACCATTACCAGCAAACAGCTGATCATAATGGACTATAAGGTGCTGGATTATTGCTCAGGTTTATGCTGCTGTTGGTTGCATGCTGATTGCAAAAGAGTTCAATTATTTTAATAGTTGCAAAGCAAAGAAGCATAGGACATAGGACCAAAAGCATGGGTTACTGTTGAGATGTTATAACCCCAAAATGGAAAATAAATATGCTAAAAATACCTTTCATTTCCATTCCTACTTATCCCTTCTTAAAATAAACAAAACCTGCATTAAACAAGTATCCATTTGTTTATAGAAATTTCTAGAAAGCACTGGAATATGAGGACATGAGCTTGACAGTGCTACCAGCCTGCTTCAAGACCACATGGAAGCGCTTAATTGAGTGAAGAGACAAGTTTCTTTTGTTTCAGATGATGGATATTATTTAAAACTGATTGCAGCTTGTTGGTTTTGAAGTCAGCTATTTTCAACCAGTAACCTCTAAACGCTGCCTATTTCGGTTGTGTCTGCTCCGTGCCTGCCGGGGCTGGGGGAAGGAGAGGGGGACAGCCGGAGCAGGGGGCAGTGTGCCCTGTGGTGCTGTGCCTCCCTTGCACCAGATGGTCCCACGCCGCAGCACACTTGCGGCTTATTCCCATCGCATTCCTAAATATTACTAATTTTCTCTTCCATAAATCATCAGTTCCCTTTCCTAGCAATTAATCATTTCACTTATTTTTTTGTTCTATATTTAATCCTTCCCATTCATCAACTCTCTTGCATGTTAATCTTCCAATATTAGAAGGGTTGTGTGCCTTTCTGTGCCAGTTCAGATCCGTGTCAGTGTCCCCTGGTTTCCTCTCTTTATTTTGGTGACCACCAGCAAGACTCTCTGGGGGAAGGAGCAGTGCTCCGGTCCCACCCCAAATGGCAAATACAACAGGCTGACAGTCTGGGGTGGCTTCACCCTCTAATTATTGGGTCAGGACTGGCACATGAGGCGCTTATGCTCTTTTCCAAAGTCTTGTTGAGATGGGAAACTTGTGTCCAGTCCCTTTTTGCATCCAGATGGACTCTTGGCTTCCCTGGCATCAAGGGGAATGAATTACTATTGGGTAAATCACATGTTGTAGAGAGTATTTTCTTTTACATGTGCTGAGTTTTCATTTGGTTGAAGTTCATTTTCTTATTGTGTTGCAAGGTAGAGAAACACGATCTCCTACCTTCCCAGTTTATTTTCTAAACCACGTAATTTAAGCAGACCAAATGGAGCACCTCACCCAGAACTGGAGCACACCTTCCTCCCACCCAGCAGCGCTTCTGCAAGGGTTTTGCTGTCTCCCCTTTCCTTCTGCCAGCCGGTGCGGGGGTGCCCCTGTTCAGAGCCCAGGCACAGGGTGGCTGGGCAGTAGCCCCGGGCTGTCCTACCACCGCCGGAGGGTAACCCAAGCTATCCCCAGTGATGCCACAAGATGTCACTTAAATTGGGGAGGTGTTTGTCAAAAGATTTAAAAGCCGTCACTGTGTGGATGTGTTTCTTGGGGTGGGTGTGGGTTAGCAAAGCGCGGGAGAGGTGTCTATCAGCCGAGCGGTCTGATGGAATGATAGCTCTTTTGTTCCAAGATGTAACTGTAGCGCATGCGTAGGCTTCTGTCTGCTTTATTCTACTTGTATATTTGAATTCTACAGAAAACTTTTAAAAGGCACAGCAAGTTTCTTGAACGTTTTTCAAAGCAGCCCCTGACTTAAAAACGCTTGGTGAGCAGGATGAAGGGACGTGCTGAGGTGTCGGCACCTGCAGCAGCGGTTGGAAAGGAAGGACCCAGAGCTGTGCCGTGCCGGTGGTGTGCAGCTCCCCGAGGGCCAAACCTTGCCCGGGGAGCCTACGAGAGGGTGCGCTGAGGGGATTTGTAGCTCGGTGTTTGAGTGACGTATCGTTGGCAACATGTGTTGCCTGCATTTCTCATCATTCCAGGACTTATGCGGGTATCTGAGGAACTTCCCACCTCTCAGCTGCAGGTTGATAGTGGTGCCCTTTGTGGAGCTGTGTGGGTGAATTCTCTATAGTAGCAACGTAGCGTTGCTCTGCCTTTAACGTGTATACCTAACTGCTCAGATAAAATGAATGCATTGTACTTCGCTGCAGCTGTCAGTGAAAGGAAATTGTGCATTTTTCCCTCGAGTGTTGCGAGTTTTTCTTCAGTCTTTCTTTCTTTGAAAGCCCTGGTAGCATGGTACTTCTGAGATCGATCTTTCTTTACGGAGAAAAAATGGCTTTCTGCTTTTCTTCTGTTCAGAATTATGCAAAGCAGTTGCTGAACATAAACATGCAACAGTAAATGCTATAGAAATGTACTCTACAAAGATTCCACCGTTAACCACACTGAAGAAAACAAAAATGCAAGGTTCTTCAAATCGATGTCACATGCAGGAAGTGACATTTAAATTCTTACTCATTTAAAATTGAGCTTTCTTACCGTTTTCCTTTTTTAAAGCGTTGAAGATTTTCCATTAGTTAAAGGGTTGTCTTAAGAGCCTTCAAGAATAAGGTTTTTAGTTGGTGGGTTCTTTTTTTTTTTTCCATTTTTTCTTTTTTTTTGTGAAGAGGCTTGGGCTGTTGGGCTTTTTAGAGGTGATGGTATACTTGTGAGTGTGAGGACTGTGTACATCTAATTGGCTATTTGAGAACCTGTGTTAGAGGACTGACCTCAGAAGCATTAGGAAATGGTAGTCCCACTGCTTATCTTTACACTTCATAAAAAGCATTGTTTAATTCTTGGAAGAAGAGGGTGTTTCAGTCTTGCTCAGTTTTTTTTCTTTGTTCTGGTTTGCTTGTGTTGGTGTTTTTCCTGGTCCCTTTCAGTGCTGGAATATTCTGTTGAAAACAACTGTGTTTTATGGCTTTTACTCCCAAGGTTTTCTTTTTTTTTTGTCATGTGGAAGCCTCATGTTGAGCCTCCAATAAACAGATTTTCTTGAATCCAAACAAAAAGTAAGGGCTGCGACATGCAGCCAGTTTTGGCTGTGAAACTGAGTCAAAGTCACTTGCACACATCCAGTCCCAGCGGCAGTGAGCTTGGGCTTGCCCAAGTGTTGTTCTTCCCCACTGCTCCCAGCTGAGCTTGTGTCCCAGCAACGAAATGACATTCAGGACTCCTCTGGATGGCAAGCTGAGCTGAGTCCCCTCTGCTATTCAAGTTGTCCAAACAAGCTTTTCCTCCTTCCTTTTTGAAGGAGTGTTGCTGGAGTAAACATCTGTCCTTCCTCTTCGTTTGAATTGCTGATCCTTTCGCATGCTGGTTGCGCTGCGGACTGAACACACTGTCAATGCTCTTCTGAAGCATGAAAGGACAATGCATTTGTTTCATTTCTCAGGCATCTGCCAGAAGTATTTGATAGTGTTGAAGTGCTGAGATGTTATCTCAATCACTTAAATTCCGTGCTTCAGTATTTCTCCATTGCTAGTGTTGAAAACAAACCCACCAAATTTAAAGTACGAACTCTCTTTCAAATGGAATACATCATTTAATGTACTTTTGGCTGGTAAAATTATCACAGTTGCTAATTGGTATTTTTTTATTGTTACTATTGCATCTTCTTTATCAGAATATGTTTGTATTTCTTCCATCTAGCACTTCTCCACAGCATTGTGGAAAAGTAAGTCTTTATCTCCTGTGCATCTCCTGTATATTATTCTGTCAGCCAGAAGTGTGTCTGGTATCTTGGAAGTACTGGAAGATTTTAAAATACAGTCTATTAAAGAAAAAAAATAATTAAGAGATACTCTGTAAAAAAAAAAAAAAGCTAAAATCCTGTTAAATAATTAAGATGCTTTGGGCTTTATCAGGATTGACAGTGTTCTTGCCATAATATACATATGCAAAAACTGTAAGAAGTTTAATATTTTATAGCAAGGATAACTCCAAAACCTAAATCTGCTGGCTTGTTTCTATGGTAACAAATATTGAAATACGTCTAGCCAACACTGTAGGTCCATCCCCCCCTATAATTTCTGTCTATGGGTTCTAGGAGTTCATTAAAACTGTAGAATCCTTTTAAAATTGGTGTGTTCTGTTGTAAAATTCCTTAAGATTAATGTTGAACATGACTTTAAATTTTAACATAAGCATTTCTTTGAAAGAGGTTTCTAAGACTGCATATTCACCGATCTGGTATTTTTGTTCTTCATTGGCAAGTTGATTTTTTTTTTTTTTTTTTTTTTCCTGTGCATGACTATAGTTTAAAAATGGAGTTTCATTCTATGGATTCTGCTGAAAATATTAAAGACTGTTTAACTGTAGCAGTCTGGCCGGAAGACAGCAGCAGCATGAAGTCAGCACCTGCAGTATTAAATTTAGTGGTCAGGACCTCTTGGCCAGAACTGCTACTTTGGGATCCTGTCCTATGCTTAAGACCGAAATGATGACTTACTGGGAGCTTCAGCCTTCATTTCAATTAATTGCACTTAACTTTTTGTTAATTACGGTGTATTTTCTAGGTATCTGATTTAAGCCACTTTGTGTCTGACATCTTCTGGTTGTTTTTCTTATGAGGGCATCCCAGCAGTGTTGGGAAGTAGTCTGAAGTGTTGTCTGTGAGATTCCATTTCCCCAGTGGTAACTCAAGCCACAAGCACCTAGTCCCAGCAGTAAGAGGAAAAAATTTGAGACTTTGAAGTGAAACATCAGGTTGATGCAACATTTTGCGTCTGGTTGACTAGCCAGCATTAGATGCAGCTGGAAGCAGAAAGGCTTCCTCCCTCCACCTGCGGGAACTCTGGTTTCTGCTGGGATGTAGTGAAGATAATGAGGCAACAGAAAGAAAATTTCAGAAACTCAGATCTGTGCTTAACAGCTGTGTTGCAGGAGCCTGTGGTTATGGACTAAATGCATGTTTTCTCATCGGGCTAATAGCAACCACCCTTTTTTCCTAAAAAAAAAACCTTGTAGCTGGAGATTTGGAAATCGTACCCAGCAACCTTAACTGATGGCTTGAAGGGCAGAGAAGTGCAGCTGGAACCAGTAACTGAGGTACTCAATAAAAGCAGAAGGTGGTGTCCAGAGAAAGTGCAATTCATTCATTTGCATCCTTCCAGAGCAGTAAGGAAGAAAGTGGGATATTTAATGGGCAAAAGATTATCTCCACGGTCCTGTGCAGGAATGAGCGATTTCAGTGCTGAGCTCAAGGCTGGCATGGGCAGAGCTTTCCTCCAAGAGCCACAAGTTGGCAGTTCTGCTCCTCAGGCAGAGCCAGGCTGAAAGAAGGGGGCAATATATGTGCACAAGGGAACATGAAAACAAAACAAAAGGCACAAATACTGTTCAGCTGGACTGTGAGCAAAATATCCTGTCACCTTGCAAGTCCTAGGTCAATCTCCAGAACCTCCTTTTATGATTGCAAACTTCACGCAGAAAAAGAATTGAGGCAGCATTCAGTGAGGAAGTTGTTTTGGGTTGGATGTGGTCTTGCATTCACGCACCCCCACGCCGCACAGTCAAGGACAGCAGTGTCCGCTCTTGGCAGTATTTTGAACTCCAGACTTCAGCACAAGTCCATGTCTGCAATGAGCTTCACCCAAGGGACAATAGGTGCATATTCTTGTTAATCAGAAATAGCATTTTCCTGCAGGGCTGCTTCCCCCACCCCACCCCCACCCCACCACCTTTTTCTTTTTGTTTTCATGATGAAGTCTTTTTTTTTTTTTTTTTTTTTTTCCCCCAATAGAAAAACAAACAACCACCAGTCTAATAACTACAAGATGAAACCTGGCTTTTCTGGACAGGGGTGTGAAGTCTCCATATGTATTTGTAGAGTGCCTAGTACAGGGAGAATACCAGCTGAGTCCCCTGGGAGCTGGAGTGAAAGCCTCCTTTGTTTATGTTTTTATATCTAAACACAAATTCTTAACAAAATTTTCTGAATGAAACTGACTCAAGACTTGCTACTTGCTACGAATGAATGAAAAAGTTCTGCTCTTTCATTTCTTGGGTTGAGTATAGAACTTGGTAAAACCATGGATGTGCTCCAGCCCAGAATCTTTTTTTCTTTAAAATAATCAGTTTTTCTTGAATAGGTGCAAGAATATATCTAACAAAACAAGTTCTGTTTTGAGGCTTTCACACATCGTACTGATGGGCTTGTCAAATGTATTTTCAGGAAAAGTGAGCAGGATTATACATGTGCGTGAAAGCTGTGAATACTCCTGTTCCATTAGGCTTTTAATCTTTTGCAGGCACAGCAAGCCTGCTTACTACAGCACGGCCAGTTGGTTGCTGTCGGGAAGCTTTCGTGATGGACAAATGGTGTCCACACCAGTTTTTCCACCTTACTTTAAAACATCTGGTATATATCAGGGTCCTACACACCCTTTTTGACTCTTGGAGCTGTGAAATGAAAAAGCAACTTGTGTTCTTCTGTGATCAGCTCTCACATTCTCATATGGTGTCTGTGCGATCAGACACATCAAATTATACTTTGACTTGCTCCTACAGTTTGAGAAATACCATCGGGTTTAGAGAAACCGCTTAGTAAAATCCTGCAGAGTGAGCGTGAGTTGAGGGGAAGCGGACATAAGAGGTAAGATGCCAGTGGTTCTATGGTCTGCTCAGTGCAAGGCACAGGCAGAGTTCAAGCCACGATTGCTGCTATTAACCTTCACTGCATTTGCACAGGACAGGAGTTGGTGTTTTTGCACAGCTGAAGTTGCTATTTCCCTTAACATAAGCAATCCTGTAGGAAGATGCATACCAGGCGATTAAAAAATAATAGGCAGCGTGAGTGCATGCAGAGAAAATCTGCTTTGATAGGGGAGTGTTTGTTTCCTGCAGGAGTTACGTAGCCCCTTATGAGAGGAGAAACAAGGATTTGTAGAAATGTATTCATTTTAAATGTCTCTGAGTGCTTGGTGCTGTCCTGATAGCAGGGGGGAATTTTTTTATCTGGTGAGGGGTTTTTTTGAGACCTACAGTTTGGAACAGAAGGTGGATGGTACAATTCCATAATACCTTTTATGTGGTATTCCCAACCATAACGTTACTGAGAGCAAGTCTCCCTGCCCCATTTCCCTGCTGATTAAAAATTCAGTTCCTTATTTTTGAGTCCTCTGGAGGCGAAATTTTGAGAGGTCAAGGGTGGCTCTGTTGCAGCTTCTTTTCTGTCCTCAATTTCCTAGCCTTATGGCAGAGTGGTTTTCTCTATAGTTACTTCTGCCGTAGTGGTTGAAGACAGAAAATGTTTAGCTTAACCCTGGGGCAGCTCAAACCTTGTGCTGGATTAATTAAAAAAAAATGTGCTATGCCCTCCACAGCTGCAGAGCGTTGTTTGGGAGGGGAGCAAAGGGAGGAGCACTGTGCAATGGGGGCAGGAGAACTCATCCTGCCTGCCAGCATCCCCGCCGTCAGCGGGAGATCCCGAGATCCCTGCGTGTAAGGAGAGCAGGTATCGGCTCCCAGATCTGCCACGCAGCTACCTGAGCTGAATTTTGCCTGCAGCACTCTGTTTGCAGGGGAGCTGTTCCACCACCAGAGTATTTTATTTTCGAAAGTTGTTTCAGTCCCCTTTTCCATCCTGGGGAAAAAAAGCCAAACAAACCTTTGGAAGAGGGGCTAGGTAATGAAGCTGTGCGTTTCTCCTCCATGTTATGTACTTGGTACAAGTTAAAAGGCTTGTTCTGCCTTTCATCTTGTGGACTGTTTTCTGCAGATATTTCCTAACTTTTCCCATGACGTTTTCGCCTGGTTCTTCAGAAGGTTGTACGGACTGAAAGAGACTATTGTTTCTGCAAGAGCGCAAGCATGTGCACATCAGCTAATCTGGTTGGTACAGGATTTCAGGAGTGGGTGTTGGACGGAGGAACGGGATTGGGATGTGTGCAGCTATGAATTCTTGCTGATGGCATGCTCCCTTATGCTGTAAATAATACCGCATTTCACTTTCTAGGTTCGCCATTTGTTTTTCTCCAAAAGTTGAACTCCAGTACCATGAGGTGTAAACAGGGAAATGGCGTACAGGAAGATTGCAAAAGCTTTGGTTAGCAGAGATTGGAAAGCTGGTTCAGTTTTCAGTCCTGTGCCTGGATAGGTATCAGCTACTTGATTGCACACTCAGAATGCTTATTTTTCACAAATGTCATAGGTTTAAAATCGATGCCACATTGTTTTTCTCACTTTCTCCTTCCCTACATTTGGATTTTCATTTTTGAAGTACTGGATACACAAACAAATACTCTTTAGCCTGGCATTTAAGAGGCAGACTTTGGCAATCAAGATGCATTTGCCAGCTCTTGAGACACCGCGATCTGAACCTTGCATTTACAACAAACACTTTCTGCAAAGTAGTTTGCATACAAGATACCACGTGATACGGATATGCTGTTTTGTTTTTTTGGGTTTAGTTTGTTTTGTTTTTTTTTTTCAGTCAGATTGTATCGGCAGGGAGCAAAGAAACCGCTCGCGGTTGTTTTTGTTTTACACCTAGGATCTTGTCAGATGCAACCTTGCCACAGATTTTTTTTTTTTCCCCTTTCAGGAGCATTACCTAGAAGATGATGCTGGGATAACTCCAGCTTCCTGGTGGTGACCCAGATCTCTGCTGGCGATGAGATCTCATCTCCACTGGGCACAGAGTGAGAACAGCAGTTGTGTTTTCAACTACTGATCCATGGGCATGTTCCCATACGGTGTTTCCAGGCTCGTCAGCAGCAGCTCGCCTTGGCTATTGCTGCTGACGTGCCCGTGTCTGGCGGCAAAAGGCGGGGTTTTCTTCCACAGTCTGGTTTCATGTAGGTCTCATAAGAGGGTGTGAGGCAACTCCAGGATGTTTTTACATACTACTTTTCTGTATGCGTGAGACAGCATAACAATCCATGGAGTTTTTTAGCAGCAACAACATTGTATAACTGATGATTCACTGTATCTCTGTTCTAATGCAGTTTCCTTGCTTGGTCAGGAGTAGTTCCTGTTTGTGAGTGACCCCTTGGAACTAGAAGATACAGGCTGGGAAGGTTGAGGCTTGCTGGTAATTTAAGAACTGATGAGGATTGATACTGTGGTTTGTTGATGGATTTTGTCTGGCTGAGATGCTTTTTGTTGGATGCACAGGAATTCCCAGGTGTTGATAAAAGCACTTGACCATAGCCAGTTTTTCCCCAAGAAGGTAGGGAAAGGGAGATTGTGAAGTGAGAAGGAGTTGGAGGTTGGTCTGGTTACTTTTCATCTATGGGCTTATTTAGCAAAGTTTTGCCCAGAGTCACATGTGTTTTTAGCACCTCTGGACCAAACTGTGTTGGCTGTCCTTGAAGGCGTTTTCCAATGCTTTTGTGGGACATGACATGGGTCAGCTGCCTTGCTTCACAGACCACCTCACTGCTTGCCAAGTGGTGTTTCTGTAATTGCACCTCCTTTTCAGCAGCTCTTGGGCACAGAACAGAGCACTGCAACCAGTGTGTGAAGCTGCCTTTTCCTATCCCAGACCCGTTTTGTGTTAGAGTCCTTGCCGCTATAGCCAGGAATATTTGAGGCATGTTTTGCTGACAGTTTTCTGCTCTGCACTCCTGTGAGGATTGGATGTAGGGCAGTTTGGAGGGTTCCTAGCAGTGGAACTCCCTATTTACAGTCAGCGAGTTCATTAGAGCCCTAAATTATTTACCTTAAAGAATTCAAGCCCTGAATTATTTACCTTTAAGGTCTGTCTTCCTGCATTGTGCATTTGGTTGACTGTAGACCTGTGCTCTGTTATATGCTATGAATGTCTAAGGCAGTGTAGTATCTAGGGTGGTTCCAGCTATTTGCTGTTAATTTTAATTTCGTACACAAATATATTACAGTATTATAACTGAGGTCAGAGTGCAGCTCAGTGAGGTATAAAAAAGGATTTCTGTAGACCTAATTTTTAGCCTTGTGAATGCATGGACAGTTTTCAATTACGTGATCGCACTCTCCTCTCTCTCTGCAAGTCCCCTGCCTTGTGCCAAGCCTACAGCTGTATCTGCAAGCTCTGGGCAAATGCCCTCTTCAGCGTTTTGGTTCTTCCCTGCTGTTCCATGTTTGGCTCCACACTTTTGTTTATGGCATACTACTTCAAATCCTGCTGAAGAAGTTTGGCATTTCCTCACAAACTTACTCTGCTTATCAGTCTCAGGCTCGAGGGTTTGACAAAGGATTCGAGAAGCGTTGTCACTTCTTTACAGGAAGAGAGTTAAAGCAAAAGGGTGAAGGAACTTGAGAATCTTACAGCCTTGCTGCTGAGATGTCTCCGTACGACGTAGTATTTCATGTACTGGAAATACAATTCCCTTTTGCTGCGAGTGTTCATTAGTTTTGCTTGAGAGAAGCCAGGGTTTCAGGCTGGTTAGGAACTTGCCATTAATGGCCACTTGGGAAATGTAGGGTTTAAATGACTGGAGCGGCACTGCATCGGAGCTGCATGGCAGCTCTCCAAGGCATGGCTCATCTGCCTGAGCACCGAGAAGGGGTGGCAGGGAGTGCCGGGGTGGCTGCTGTCTTCACTGCCAACACCTGTCAGAGTTGTCCTGTGCTGTTATCCCACAGCCCTGGTGCACGGCTCAGGTACATCCCCTGTGCTGAGCGCAGCAGGAGAGAGCAAAGGGACCTGCTGTGGGTAGCGCTGGCCCACCATGTTCCCCTCCCTTTCTAGTGCTTCAGCTCATCAGTGTTCTGTCTTGCCGATATAGCTTTGGTCCACCAAAGAAAAAAGACAGGAGGCAAACAAGTGGCAAACAGCATCCACTGGCATCACAGAGGCTTGAACATGATTCATTGGCAGTGCTGCAGCTGCACAGCCACTGTGAGCCCTCTGTTCCTAACCAGGTTGTCACTCTCTCCCAGTTAAGTGAAGTTTCTTGGTTTGACCTATTTTTCCCTGCTGTGCCCTGGCCCAGCTCTTGGCGGCTCTGTGTTGAGTGTGGATGGCTGCAGGCTGCCAGGGCTGTGGCAGGGAGATCACCTGGAGCAGGGGAGAGGGTTGATCCCTTTCCTTGCTTGGGAGGTGGCCCTGCCCGGTCAGGAGCAGATGCCAGAGGCAAAGGCCAACTCTCTTCCTCAACCCTGAACTGGACCGTGCTCTTTGCTTTTTTGTGTCACCTGGCTAGTCCTAGGTTTAATCTCTCTGTTCCAGTGGTTGCCAGAATTTGCTGAGTCTGCAGCCATTTCTTTGGGAATGGCTCAAATCAGACTCCTGCAACCAAAACCTTGCAACAAAAACTTTCTGGCAGACATCCATGTCAACGATGGACAGAGTATGCCAAATGCCTGAGCCCTGAAATCACAGCATGGGTATCACAGCTATATCCTGCACCCCGAGCTGTGTAGCTGTGTTTAATTCATATGCCCTTGTGGAGGTAGGCATGGGATCATGTACAGATGGTTGAGTTGTGTCTTCTTAAGTGAAAGGGTTTGTTTTGTTTGCTTTCAGAGAGGGCAGTGAAATACTGACATTAATGGCATTTCCAGTACTGAAAATCCGGTGGCATTTTTTCTTTACGATGTGTCTTCTGGCCACTCAGGGGGGCTGGTGGGGTTTTTTGAGTTGTATCTTCAATTGGGTTTCTACCATGTAGGCTTTTTTCTTTCTTATTTTAAGTGTGGAAATTTCTTATGTGAAGTGTACATCTTGGTTCATTGGTGTATTGGTGGGAGAATTCGACACTGAAGCATAAAGGTACTAGTATGTGAGGTGAGGAGTAAACACAGACACTAAAAGACCCTTTCGAGAATTTTAAGCAGAGTCACTACTTAAATAATGCTGTAGGTACAAAGTTCAGGGAAATTGTACGATTAAGTAATTTACCGTCAATGTAATTTTGCAAGTATTATTTTTACATTGCTGCTGCGGTTATTAGTGGCATGTATTTACTGTCAAAAGTGAAAGAAACTTAAGCAGCTCTCTCTTCCCCTGTATTTCTGCTTTGGCACTGGTCCCAGTGCTGCCAGGCAGTATGCCCTGGGGAGAAGACAGAGGATGCGGGCGCAGGAGACCTATGTCCCTCTGCGCACCTCTACAAGTGATGGGCTGTGGTACCTTGGCTGCCCCTTTAAGTTGTTCTTTTTCGCTTCTATTTGGCCGATGAGCAGTTTTGGGGAAAGAACTTTTTCTTGTTTAATACCTTTATGAGACATGGCAGAAAACAAAAGACCTAAATATTTGCCTGGAAAGCCAACTGCTGTAATGCAAATAATAGATATTGTGTGCAGTTAATCAATTTTCTCTTTTGTGTTGTTTTTCACACAGAGCGATGAAGCAAGAGAGAAGTTTTTAAAAACAGAAAAATGTGATTGCATAAACATCACTGTTGGCAGGAGGACTTGGTGGATTCAGGTAATAATGTGACACCACTTTTTATTACGCTTTAAAAACTGTCTAGGTTTCAGGCTGACAGTGGCCTTTTGTAAGGGATTGAGGAGTAGAGGAAAGTGACACAGTATAACAAGACCCAGTGGCTGGCTGTTAAATTAATTCAGAGCAGGCGAGAGGGTGTGAATGCTCCCACAGCACAGACGATTGCAGCATAGGGCAACATGGCTGGGGCTGTGGTAGCTTCCTTCCTTAAGTCAAGCTATTGAATCTGAGGCTGTGTTTTGGGATTTTTTTTTTCCTTTTTTTTATGTCCGAGTGTGTTTTTTTGAGCTTTGGTTTATTTTGGTTTGGTTTTGTTTGGTTGGTTGGTTGTTTTTTTTTACCCTAAGAGATTCTCTAATTCAACCTCTTACAGCTGCATCAATGTAGGTAGGGAAGCTCCATGCCAGTTCTGTGGAAGAAGGTCAAATGATCAGCTGTCCCTTCAGACTCCACAACTCCAAATCTATGAATATTTCCCTTGAACTACCCCTTTTAAAAGATTTCTGGATCAGAGCAGATCATTATCTGCTAAAAGACCCAGACCTAGACCTTTACCGCTGTGTGTGAATGAAGACAGTTTCTTGTTGCATGGTTGTAGGAAACCTAATGTGTGATGTTTAAGCATGCTAATAATATGTTTGCAACAATCTTTTCTTAAAATAATGGACTTTATATGTTTAGATCCTGTTTTGTAGGAAATGTAAGTTGCTAGCTAAAATACATCTTTTATGTTTTTAATTGTTCTAATTATTTCCGTCACTGAGGGGGAGGGGGGGTGGGGAGTTTGCAGTGTTAATTGCACTCCACATTTGTAATTGAGGCCATATCCTACCCTCAAACTTCTTAGGCAATCCCAGTGAAGTCATCAGGCTTTTCACGAGCGTACCGGTTTTCCCCGCGTCTATATGATTCCAGGATAATGGCCTACAGTGCGTTTTTTCATGTGCTGATTTCTCACACGTACGAGGAGATTCAAAAAACATGCACCCTTTTCAACATAGCCCCTTGCTTTCCAGCACCAGCTGGAGAGGTTCTGCAGGACTTTATCAAGAAGCAGATCAGCAGAGCTAGTTGCCTTAGACAGAGCTGTTTTTAACTGGCGAATCCTTTGCATTTTCTTTGTTGGGTGCTAGGTGGGAAAAATGCAATTGTGGCTTTGCCTTGCTATAGTCATGACCAAAAAGGATGTTTAAATAGCGTATGAATGGGTGTGGATTTGATATTTCCTAGAGCCAGCTTCTTTTTAGTATTAAATTGCATACTCCAGGAAGATAGTTGCTGTATCAACATTGGTATAATGACACATTATTAAAAAATCAATATCCAGTCATAGAAACGAGTCCTGGTGTAAGCAGTTGGGTGCTTACAGCTGCGATTTGTATGTATTTGCAAATGTAATGGGCTTTTTTCCTTGTAGCACTGGTAACTTGGATAAACACTGTATGTGTGACTCATTGCAGAGTATAAACTTATTTTAAAGGAGCAAGTGTGGGATTTGCTGAATATCCTATTGCTTGCATCCCTGAATACTTGCATTAGGTCATGATTAATCTTAAATTGGCCAACCTGAGAGGAAAATTACTGCTGATCTCCCATAGGTGACTTCAGAAATAAACAGAAGGATGGAAGTGCTTTAAAAACATAAATAGTAGTTAAAATTTATAAAATCATAAAGCAAACATATGGTACAAGGTCTTCTAAAATATAACACTGGAAAGCTTTTTTTATAGTTTCACAAAGAGCTTGTTTAGTTACCACAGGAGAAGTAAATATTTTCATTCCTTTTTCTTCACCTCTCTCTCATTCCATTCATCTTTCTTTCCCTCTGTTCTCCTTTTTTGTCTCTTTTCTTTTTTCCCCAGAATCTTCTTAATTTGGTGGGATGGGGGAACAGCACCCAATGTGCCTAGAAAGCCCTACTTGGGAGCAGGAGATAACAGCACTAATCGTCCTCCTGTTGTTAGGTTCATTCTTGATGTCCTTCTGCAGTGATGGGATGGAGTTGATGTAATCCAAACTGAACGCTCCCTGTGTGCGTGAGGGAGATGCGATGGGAACTGCAGCAGTTCCTGCCCAGGTCAAGAACACGCCTGTTTTTTAACATGGTACCCCAAGCATCGGTGATGAGGGATGCGATCCCTCTGTGTGTGTTTGTGTGTGTGCACGTACACAGGCTCATGGGGTGCAGCACAACACAGAATCCCCGCTCTTCTACCACATCCTTGGTGGGGCAGCCACGGTCCCCAGCTCTTTGAGCATCACGGTGGGGAGGCGAGGCTGCTGCTGAAAGGGGGCGAAGGAGGAAGACGGGGAGTGGAGGAGTGGGGGGCCGGGCGGGGAGGGAGAGCCGGGGAGGAAGACACGGCTCCAGAGGGAAATACTCTGTGCTTTGCAGTTGCTTGTGTGGATAGAAACCAGATGGTGCGCTGGAACACCCGCTCGCTTGGGCGGCAGCGGAGCCAAACATATGGTTAATGGTTAGGAGAAAGAGCTTTTCGAGCCAGGGCTTTGCTGACTGCCTCGCATTACAGATTGTTGCAGTGTGTCATTACATTGCCAAACTAAGTGCTTAATACCCGCTGCGGGCGCTGGGCAGGCATTTGCAGGGAGGATGCTGAGGCTCCCTGGGCAGGGCGGGAGGCTGACATCACGTGCGTTCCCCCCCGCCACACCCCCCCATGCCCCCTTTCTCCACTGGAAACGCCATAAATCTCCCCTTTTACAAACTTAAACCTACAGCAGGCAGTTTTCCCATTCTGCGAGTCTTTAATCTGTTTATTTCCAACAGCGTATGGTTGGTTTTGCCCTTTTTTGTGCCTTTTTCTTCTTGGTCCCTGAGCAGCCAAGTTCACCTAGGCTGCAGCACTGCACTTACACGCCCGGCATCTGAAGTTCCTGCTCTGGGATCTTTGGGCGACACCAGGCCCATGTTATCTAAGGAACTGCTGAGCTCATTCATCTCCTTTTCACGGCCCGCTTCCTTTTATTTTTAGCCAAATCCGTCAGGCCTGACAGGCGGGTAATTTGAGCCAGAGAAAGGGCAAAGCTCCAGGTCCTTTCCACAAAGCAATTCTTCTCCTCCCTCCTGGGAAGGCTCCAAACTTGGCCTGCTCCAGGCAGATGGATTTGTTGAGTCATGTGAGATCATTTACACAAAAACACAGCGAGGCAGTGAAAAGGAAAAAAAAAAAAAAAAAAAAAAAAGGGAAAGAAAAAAGAAAAAAAGGTGGGGGGAAGGGGTGGGAGAGCGTGTGCTGCCGGGGCTGCTGCAAGCGTAGGAAATGTGCTGCGAGGCAGCTAGACAGAGGAATGCAGCAGATTCATTCTTGTATAAGGTAATGTCTCGTTTATAGTACAGGGTGGAGCCAGCACGGAGGAGAAATCACTCAAAAACAGATTACGCATTTAAAACAAAAATTCTCCTTAAAATAAATAATAATAATAATAATTAATAATAAAACCCCACCAACCAACCAACCAACAAGCAAGCTGCACACACAGGCACGCAACAAAGACGGCGTTGTTGACAGCACCGGATTACAGTAGCGGTAAACTCCGGGCTGGGAGGTTGCTGGAAAATGAGTTTGCTCCGTGATGCAACCAGAGTTTGCTTTGTCTGGCCGCCAGCACAAGCAGGGCGGTGGGGACGGGGAGCCTGGCGGGCGCAGCGCGCACTTTGCTCTGTCCAGGGATGGCTTCAGGCGGTGGGGAGGGATGGAGGGAGCGATGCAGGATCCCAAGCGGTCAGGCTGTGCTGGGGCATCATTCACAGCAAAAATGGGAGGGTGCGTGGTGGGGTGTGTGCATGGAGAGGGCAGGGGAGAGCCTCTTCTTGTTTTGGTTTTGAACTGGTTGTGGCATGATTTTCATTACATCAGGCAGTAAATTGCATTTATTCAGTTGAATGTTGATTTTGTTACTGTTTGCAACCTAAGCATGTTGGGTTTGTTTTTTTAAGTGGGTAGTAATAGAGAACATCAAACTTGGGGCTTTTCAGATCTTGATGCATCCAGGAGAATTAGGTTGGGTTAATTTATGCAGTGCTCTAACAAGATGTGTTCAAACCTTTAAATAGACGTGGACTGTATTTAAATATTGTTAATGTAACTTCCAGTTACTCCAGATTTCTTAGCAAGGCAGTATCTGAATACTAGTGTTTTGTCCCGATGATTAAAAATCAGAGCAGGGGCAGAAACTGGAACTGAAAATTGGTGGAGAACATGTGCAATCAAACAAGTCTGAGGAAAAGCATTTAATTAAATTCTGAGCTGCACTTAAGGAACTCATGGGAGCATGTAAATGTGGGTTTGTATTTTAACTTGACCCTTTCCCCCGCTGAGCGGCATCTTTTCCGGACTCCACAGCGGCATCCACTGAGGTGCTTTCAAAAGTTTGGCTGGAGCCTGCCTCCCTGGGCTTGACCTTGTCCTCCCTTTTTTTTTTTCTTCTCCCATTTCTTTTTTACTCTTTTGTCTGAAGGCTGGATAGCCTTCCCAGCCCAGTTGCCCTGCCGGGCTGTGTTGCTGAGCACGTTCGGCATGGGGAGAACCTTCACTTCTTGTTGAGTTTTCTCACTTGGTGGGAATCTTTTGTCTTCTCTATCTCTTGATCGGGCCGCCCCTCGTTAATTATGTTGAAGGAGCACTTGGCAGCACCCCGCGTCCCGGCTGGGGTCCCACGCTGCACAGACCCACACGGGGTCCTGGCCCCTCAGCTTACAGCTGCTGTCCGGGGCGAGGATCAGCAGAGGGATAAAGTATGAGAAGTACAGCCAGGTCTGGGACCTAGATTGTGCACTAGGCTGTGGCTGTAAGGAATGGCTGTAGATTGCGCTGGGGTCCTCGGAAAGGTCCCAGAGAAGGACAGCGTTGTTATTTATACTGTTTGCATAGTTACTGTAAGTTTCTTTCCCCTCTTCCCCAAAATACCTAATTATCCTACATTTTCTGTTGCTGTGAGCAACATTTCCCGTAGTTACCCAGAGCTGCAATTCCAGTTAAATTCTCACTTTATAATGCTGATCTCCCAGCAGTGGCTGTGGGATTTCCAAAAGAAAAAGACATTTGTGTATGAGGCGCCAAAGTTTTAAGGTTTTTGTCTGAGTGGACAACTCTGCGTAACTCCTCTGTTAACTATTTGCATTCATTATCAGTTGAGAGCTCAATAGCTTCATCTCTATTTATGACACTTAGAAGAGTTGTAGTTTTTTAAATGACCCTGCAGAGTGCCACACTCCCCAATATCTCCTTTTTCTGCTGTGAAGATGCCACATGTGTTGCTTTTTGCATCTTTGTGTTGGACAACCAGCCTGACTAGACAGATTTCAGGAACTGTTCATGACCTGACTATCGGGAAAATCAGCTTTACTCTTCCTTCCCCTCCTGTCACGGCTGCTCAACTTCCTCCCCTTCTTCTAAAAATGTGTTCTCTGTAAGATGCTATCAGCCCTGTAATTCTTTATCTTGCTTCTCCTATCATTTCCATTCTTCTGCTCCTACTGCCTCTTCCTCTAGCTTATGATTAGACCAGAATTTTCTCTGCCGCTGGCATCTTCCCTCCTTGCATGTACTGTGGCGCTGCCTCCTTTGGGATCTGAGGAAGGATGAGTTTGGATTTCGTACATGTTGTGTCGTGTCCCACACTTAGCTTCAGTTTGGACAGGTAGAGGGTATCATCTATGGTAATTTTTCTTCCACTGCTGCCTTAAGCAACCAAGTCTCTTCTCCACCTTGGTTGGAAGATGAGCAGGAGGTCCTCAGGCTCCTCCACTGTGGACCTCCTGCTGAGGTTGCTCAACCTCCTGCTGAGGCTGCTCTTTCCAAAGCAATGCAACCCATAGCCAGGGGTTTGATTGCTTTCCTCCAGGTGTGAGAGTACTATAATTCCTTCCAAAGACCTTATTCTGTGCCCTAATTGTATAATGTTTCTCAATCTGAAGTTGTGCCAAGGAGAGATGCTCTGGGAGCGAGGTAACCTTCTATGTTTGAGCTAAAATTATCCTGCTTGACAGGATCAGATAGCAATTCCCTCCCACAGAAAACTTGGGAAAACTTTATAATTCTCTGTGGTGAAATCTAAGGTGAGTGGGGTGGTGACCTCCCTGTATTGCAAATGTTCATTTATGGGACTTATGAAAGAACCTCAAAATAAATAAATCTCTAGCCTGACAGCTTCCCCCTTACAGAAAATCGCAGAAGTTATGGTGTAGTGGTGGCAATTTCCTCCTCTTCATGTGTGCAGCTACAGGGTATCCCAGAGGAGAGGCAAGATTTGTTCTAAACAGATTAATCTAACTTTCCATGGAGATTTTTAAGGCATTAAATCTGTGTAAATTTTTCTCATCTAGCAATGAACTAGTGCAGCGGTGAAGTGCAGGACTGTTTGTAATGTACTTGGAAACCTAGCCATCTTCTAGTTGTGGCCAGATCCCATTAACTGTGATTTCCCTGCTTCCTTTTTCCTCCTTCTGGAGGAGCCTTCTGGATAGCAGCTTCTCTTAACAGCTTGTTTGGAGAATCTGCTCCGAAAAACTCCCAGCCGCTCTGTTCCACTCCACTCAAAGCAAGGTTGGAGCAGTTTATCACCTCCTCATCGGATGACTTCCATTTCTGCTAGAAAGTCTCGGTTGGCCATAGACTGAACAAGTTTTAATCTCTTTCCCTTCCATTTGGTTGAGCGCAGCAGAGGTAGAAGTCCTTTTGGAGATTAAACTTGGCCTGTTGGTTTAGTGAGACATAACCCAGACAGCACAGCGTGTATAAAATATGCTTCTTTAATTCCCTTGGAGCATCCTTAAGGATCCTTGAGAGATATCTGAGGGTTTCTAGCAAGGATGTGTGAGCACCCTCTGACACTGCCCTTACAGTAGCAGCTTTTTCAAGTTTGTGTTAAAAAGCATCACATTGTTTTAAGGCTCTGTTCACTCCATTAGCTTTTCACTGATAGTTCCTGTAGCATTACTAACGGCTAATGTGATCCTTTCGTTTTTAGCCTTGATTCTGTTATAAATTAAATTGGTGTCAGCAAAAGCTGCTTCTGATCACGTGGTGTAAAAAGATTGATTTATTTTTTTTAACCTGTTTGCAGCATTTGTGCAATTAATGGGGACATACTGTTGCTCCTTGATCAATTCATTCATGTTTAAAAGGTATTTGTGAACCATATTTGGCTTTAAGTTGATGTATCACAGCTCTTCGAGGCATTTTGGTGCCTAAATAGCTGGGATTAGACACTCTGATTACTTATGCCAGTTATTTTCCTGTGTCCATACTAAACTGTGTGTGTTACACAAATATTTTTAGTTATAGCCTTGTCAGATTTGTTTAAGGAAAAGAGATGTCATTATTTTTCAGAGGTGTTTATCTGTGAGTGAGTGGAATTACATTAAAGTTTTTTTCTCAGCTGATCACATTCTAAGTGCTAAGATGAAAGTCCCACTATTACTTCCAAAAGTAAGACTTGCTTTTACAGGAGTAGAGTAATTCATCTTATGTATCTGCTTATCTAATTGCAGCCTGTAAAAACCCTAAAGAGTCTTGCTAGTCAATGATTTCCTTACTGCAACCAGTGAGAAATCAGATTTAAAATGCATTTAACTGATGTTCAGTTCCACATTTGATACCTCTTGATTACTATGGTCACAGCGTAAATAAATACATGTGATAGCTTACTTGATGATGCAAGTGTTGAATATCTTTCTCCTTCATCAGAATACTTTTTTATCAAAGATAACTGCCGTTACAAAGCCTCAAGCTGTTGATCAGGTGAAGGGAATGCCATACATGGGAAAATAAACCAGCACCCGCAAGGTAGCTACTTACTAGAAAAGAATGAGATTTCTTTTAGCAACTTCAGCTTGTTGTTTTCTGTTTGAATACCTTCTCAAAATTAATAATAAAATACTAAAAAATAAACTTGTCATGCCCTCTGGGAGGATGGCATAAATAATTAACGTGGGATATCTGTTTACTCATTTTTGGGTTCATTGCTTATTGGCTTCCATGTAGGACCATGAACAGGTTTGCAGCCCCTGTGGTGGGCTTAGACTGTGCCGGACCAGCTCAGACCTGTTGCTGCCCCTTCTTGATGCCATTCGCTGTGATTAACTGTGTCTGGGTGGATGGCAGAACCCAAATGGTTATGACAAAATAATTGTCTTCTCCTTGGATGTGCTGCTTGAGCACAAGCATCAGTGAATCCGCTTCTGCAACCGGTGACTCTGGAGGCAGCAGGACCACATGCTGCTCCTGGGGAGGGCATCTTGCATGGGTGGCACTGCGCTGCCGAGGGTATACATGGCACGGCCAGACTCGCTCAGCTGTGCTTTTTGAGAGCAAGAGGTTAAAAGGACAAGGGTAAACCACGGTCTGAAGCAGACTCTTGCATCTGGCAGGTCTGTTCTTGGGTGACACTCATTTGGTTACACAGCTCAAGTGCAGCGAGAGTTTCATCCCTGCCCACGGGCTGACAGTCACACACCCAAGGAGAAGTTATTTTTCTGCTGGGTTTTGCCCCATGTGAGTGTTGTCAACGGAAATAACAGCAAATAAAGGGACAGAGGGTTATGGGGCATCACGGCCTGTTCACCATTTAAAATAAATCTTCTGTGATTAATTCTCTGCGGGGCAAAGGAAGAGAGGAGTTCATGCCCTAAACTCTGGAGAATTTTTAGTATTTAACACCAATTTTAACCCTGAAACATTAGTGACTTAAGCAGAGCTCGAAGTACTGCCTTTAGCCTTCATCAGGAAAGACTGGATAGCATCGCTGGAGGAGTTGTGGCAGCAGGGAGTTCCCACGTGCACGCAGTGGTACTTCTAGAAGAACTAAAGGTTGGTATTTCTGAACAGAAGTGGAGAGACATGCGAGTTCGTGATGTATATTTTGATTTTCAGTACAGTAGGTGGCAGGAGAGACAAAGCGACAGCTTGGCTGAAGTAGCTGTTTGTCCATGTGCTGCAATAACAAATGAAGGCCGTACCTCGTCTACACACAATACCCTGCAAAAAAAAGTGGCATTGTACTGCCAGGTGTCCTTCTGAGATCTGTCATCTGGTGTGATAAACGAGGACGTAAGATGGGAGCGTTAGGCACGTGTTGCAATGCCTGTGTTAAATGCTGCACTGTGCCTTGCGTTTCTGTGATGTCTTCTGGTAGGCGTCAGGGACTAAAGGTGTCATGGCAGACTAAGCCAGTCCCAGTTAACGGCTGTTCATCCTCTTCCTCTCCCCACAGTGTCGCTGGCCAGGACTTCCCCCCCCCCCCATTCCTTCTTGCTCCAGTGTTGGTGCTTATGAAGCCATGGTACCATGAGCTGCTTGATGGGTGAATCCAGCCAACAACTAACTAAACTAAAGACATGGTTGGATTTTGTGCAGCTCAGCAGAACCGTCTCACCTCATGCTGGTGAAAAAAATAATGCTGAGGCAAATGAGCAAGTGATAGGAAAAAGGGACTGGTGGCTTCAGGCTGCAGTAGAGCTGCACCCTTCATCTACCACCCCTGCCAAACAGGATGGAAGACGTACTTCTTCAGTGTATGGTGGAGTAGATGCTGGAGGCTTTTTTAAGCCAGCATTGGAGATTCTTGGGCTTCTGATCTGCAGTCAGATGAAGTACCCTTAAGAGTCTGAAAAACACCTTCCTCTTTAAAGGTGAAAGGTATGTTCCTTGTCTCACTACAGTTAAGATGAACAGATTGTTTCCGTTCTTATTTATGGGAGATTTGGCCGCCCATTGCATGCAAGGACAAAGTCTGCTATGGTCTATGTGTAACATGAGCAAAGTCAATGAGGTTGCATTTGTAAAGCAGAAGGTGATTTGGCTCGGGGTTTGTAACAGGAGAAAGGAAGCACTTTTGCCCATTGATTTATAGGGAATTAGTGTATATCTAAAATAGACCCACCCATTTGCTGTGCTGCTTTTTCCAAGAGTTGTTCTCTGACGGACTTTTGGTCATGATGAAAACAGTTTCATTGTGTATGCCTGCCAGAGGGCATTGCATTTGCCTTAGAGCCAAAAAGAGCAGACAGTATTTGAGTCATACTTTTCAGAGGAATCTTTACTATATGTACCAGCTTCCAATGATGATTTTAGTCCTCCTTTCATCTGTACTTGGACATAAACTTTGAATTCTGGCATATCAAAACATACAGTTGTATGACGGCCTAAATTCTGCATATTCATTTGATGTGAAGCCCTGTTGAGCAACTCTTTTTCATTATATTCTGTTCCTGTGCCCACTGGTTTCATAAGATTTTTGTCAGCATTTTTTCAATACAAAAAAATTCAATTAATGTTGTTTTTGTCATTGGATATGACTGAGAATTGAACCAGTGTTGAAGTTGTGAAAGTGTTGGTGTGATGTAGTGGCAAGGACAAGACATGTGTTTAGTACTTGCTCAGCTGTCTTTGCTGGAGAGCCTGACTGCCCCATAGGTAGAACCTGAGTGCTTCTGGCCATCTCAAAGCAGATGAAATAATCGCCCTTGTACTGTTGAGAAATGGAGGCAGGAACATGGTGATTTATTGAAGGTCATGGAGGAAACCTGGAAGGTTGGGATCTAGGTCTCTTCTACTCTACCCCAGGAAGCTGAGTCCTGTGATATCTAGTGTGACTAAGTTTACTTCCTCTCTCCTGAGAAACACGAGCCTCTTCCCATTGGAAATGTATCAGTTCTTATCACAGGAGGCATGGGCACACGTTACAGGTTCGGAACAGAGTTCAAGACTCATTGCCACAAAACCCGGCATGTTTAGAGTAGCCAGCGATAGCTGTAGTGTGCGATATTAAAAGGGGAAACGGTCTGAGGGGCACAGACAACACCTGGTAGCTGATCTGTTGTTGCTTTACATAAAACTCGTAAAGTTTAGTCGCTGGACCAGAGGAGGGACCTGGGCATACAGCAGGTACGTCAGGTATGGAGGCTCTTGGGTATACAGCTTTTGGGCAGCTCCGTCTTTGCATCGATGGGCTGCAAGGACAGGTCCTTTCTCATGGAAAAGCCATTTGTAAAGAATGGGACCTTGCTAGCCAAATTTGCCATGAATAGGCTGGTATCTTGCAGATCCTGATGCATTGATATAAACTGTATGGCTGCAAACAGTTAATTGTTTCTGTAACCAGGTTTAACTGTGGAGTGCTTGGCTTGGTGAAGAAGATCAGGAAGGAGTTCCTGTGATTTTTAAAGCAGTAGCTGTGTAAGCCTAATTATGAAAATCGTGCCAAGTTGAAATACTCATTTTTTTAAATGAATTTCCATAAGCAGCTCATAGGCAGGTTCATGCCGTGCTGGAAGAAGTCTGACTGCACTTTAATGTAGACACCTGGATTGGTGATCAGGAAAAGATTGTTTAACAACTGGAATTTAAATACCGGTACAGCTTCATTGTAGTAATTTCCCCAAAGGCACATTGGTAATTCTGCTAAACAGAGAGTTTAATAGACTTTAATAATGTGTACTTTGGAGACCCTATACACAGAGGAATAATGCATAAAACATTCATTACGGTAAACTGCTACCTTTGCATGTAACAAGGAAAGTGTGGAAACAAAACTGGCGCACTGTGACAGTGCATCGTTGGGCGTTAGTGGACAAATGTCGTTATCTCCACGTTACTTGTCACTTCACCTGTTGTGATCCAAGTTGTAGCCTATATTGTTTTACTGAAGAAGTGAATGAGTTATCCTAAGCAGGCATTATTTTCTGAAAAGTCCTTTGTGGGCAGGAGGGCCGTGTTGGTTCACAGGGCTTTGTTTTTCTCTGATGTGCCCATTGAGTGTCAAAAGACGAGATATCTGATAGGAAGCACATAATAACCCCATTTTAAAAAAAATTAAAATAAATAAAACAATAACAACAAAGCAAACTTAGCAAGCATCTCTAAGTGAGTTAAGCATTGAATTTTGATGTGATTTCTCTGTGCTGCTGCTGAGGGCCCTGCTGGAGAACAGGCGAGAAGGAAGAAGGAGCAGATGCTTTTGGTAGAACAGTAGGGCATTTATCTCTTTTAATGAGGTAACATCATTAGTGCTGACAAAGTGCTTCAAATCAATACATGTAATGGACTGCTGCTGTCTTTCAGTAGTGCAGGCTGTTGTACCTCTGAGCGCTTGAATCTGCTGAATCACGGGTCAGGCTTTATCTCCTGTCTGATGCTGGTTTGGTTGTGTTTTTTCTTGGTGTTTGCTTTTTCTTTCTTTTTCTAAACCATTTTGGTTTTCCCCCTTCCTAACCTTTGCCTTTGATCTCCCAGAAATGCAGCACACCTCCAGGGTATCTGTTGGGGCAGGCACAAGCATAGTGATTTTAGGAGCAGGGGAGTGCCCTGAAATGCTGCATACATCTATTGGGGTGCAAGGACCTTCTCGTTTATTTGGAAAGAGTGAGGTTGTGAATGGCTATTTGAGCCTGATGCCTTCTGCCTAAAATGGCTGCACATTTTGTTTTGGGTGGCTTCCCACACCCCACCCCATCTACCCCATCACCCCCCCTTTGCCCTCTGCCTGCTTCCTGTAGAGCAGTGGTATAATGTCAGGCACACTAATCATGTCAGCCAGTGGCACTGATGACCCTGACATTCAGCAACAAAGAGCTGAAGAAGAAAGGAGAGAGTGAGTGAGGTGGCTGTGGCGCTGGACAAGGAGCAGCAGCGGGTGAGGGGAAATCTGCGGGTCAAAGCATTTCTCTGTGAAGAATCCATTGGTGAAAAATTGTATGCGCAGTTGTAGGTGAGGTGAGCAAGGGGAGAAACGAGATGGATGTCAGTGGAGATCTGTTCCTTACTCCTCACTTTTTGGACGGTAATCGTGACAGCACATGGCTATAATAGTATGAAAACAAAAAAAAAACAAAACAGCAAAACAAATCTAAATTTGAAAAAGCTGGAGGTTTTAATAATATCTGTGTTAAAAATTACTTGATTGCCCCAGAACTTCTGTCAAAGCCATGTCATCCTCTACCAGAAACAGGTAACATAACCAAAACGTTTGAGGTACGCTGTTTATTGGGAGGGCCTGGCTGTGACACTTGGGCATCTGCGCTGATTCCAGGAAAAGAGCCTGTCAGTAAAAAAGATTCATCTGAATAGATCACGCACGTCAGAAAAGAAGTGGTTCCTCTTTCTTTTTTTATCTGCATGCCCCTCCCATCCTGGGCTTCCCAACACCTGCTTGTGGTGAAAGAATATAAACAGAATTGCAAGATTCCTCAGCGTTAACTGTTGCCTGACAGCTCCAGCTAAGCACTGCAAGGTCACCCAGTTTTTCCTCTTTGTTTTTGTTTCTCACTCCCCACCACACACGCAGTGACCTGTGCAGCATCCCTGGGTGGTACCATCCCTGGTGGAAGACCTCCTTGTGTTTCGCCCCTGCCATGGTGTGAAAGTCAGTCACGTTTGCTGCAGTTGATGTGAGCTCAGAGCTGGGGTCTCTCACTGCCCACCCTTCTCGTGTTACCCTCAGACCAAGCAGAGGACACAACTGAGAGCCAAACAGGGTCACAGCTGGGGGACACACGTATTAATATGCACTGAAGTATTGTCCAGTAGTAACACTGCTGAGTGTAGGTTCGGGTTGAGACTATGTAAGGCGCCATGAATAGTTGTTACTTTTGTTGAGTTTAATTGGTGTTCCCGCTGGAGACATCAGAGGGGTTATGCTTCGAGCAACACCCAGGGTACAGTCAGCATTCCTCAGTGCTGAGGTGAAAGCACCATTCCTGCAAAACAACAATTCCACTAGCTGCTTCTTAACCTCCTCTTGTTCTTGACCATCTTGAACTGGCAGAAAGTAATGGCCAACAGATGTAGAAAAGGTGCCGGTTTGGGAAAGCTCTGAAGACCTTATTTTGGTCATGTGCCCACACCTCGACACACACCCAGAACATCCCTTTTATAAATCAACATTTCTACATCACATGCAAAGTTTTTCTGTGCTATCTTATTTCATCAGTGAAACCAAAGTTCATTTACCTTCCTTCCAAGGTTGGGATTACAAAAACCTTACACACATCTCACCCTCCTCTCTCATTGCAGGCAGTCCAGTCCAATAAATAAATACTTGGCCAAGTTTTACTGCCCTTTACCCGTTCAACTAAAAACAAATGCCTTCTGCTTTGTTAAAGACAAGTCATGCCTACTTCTGTTGTTCCAGCCAGCAGAGTTTCTCAACCCGCTTGGCCTCCGAGGGACTGATTCCTTTTTAGTGAAACAGTTGTCAGGCTGAAACACTTACCAAATCTTTCTGTGATAGACGTATGAAAAGAAAATAATGTAGTCGTGGGCTCTTAAGGAGAGGAAAGAGCTGGTCATACCCTTTCTCAAGACTACAAATGACCCACCTTTGCTCTCCTTTCCTTAGTAAAACTGGGGTGAAAGTGTTGTGGTGGAGGTCAGAGGCACAGGGGATGGAAGGGTTTGAGAAGTAGAGAGCTGCTAATACTGAAGGCTCCCAGATTAAGATTATCTAGTGTGTTGTGTTTTTTTTCATCATGGATAGTTTATTCAAAATATTTCAGCATGGATTCTGAGCTTGCCACAGTTTCTCAAAGGAGAAAATAAATGCAGGGCTGCTTGTTAGTATCGTTTCAGAGCAGGCGTAAAGGTGATCCTGCCACAGGCTCGGCTGCTGGTAAGGCTTGGTGGTTACTTCTCATAGTAAGTACGTTGTAAAGCATTGGTGGAGAAGGGCTGCTGGCATGTGATTGCAGCACTGGTGAGCCAAATCGTGTTTGCCTGACTTTCCTGGGTGGTCGCCTAGCTTGTACACAGCACATGGAAACAGATCTTCTGGAATGTGAAACCGTGCCTTCTGCATTTCTCCCACAAGTATTTTATAGTTTTGACTGGCATGCACAAAGGAAATGGAGAATAATAGAAGAAAAAACTTACATAACTCTTCAGCTGTGCTTCCTTTCCATACCAAGGTTTTGCATTTAAAGTAAAAAGACCAGTCTGTGTTACTGTGGGTTTTTTTTAAAGTTTAGCAATGAGTTTTTTGGTAAATGAGTGAAGGGGTGATTTTTTTCCCCCATTAAACTCATCTCCTGTTTACATAGTGGATACTGCTGTGTGTCTTCATTCAGAGAAACTGAATCCATGTGGGTTTAGTGATTGGGCAATCTGATCCTTAAAAATTCAAAAGATCCCTTTGTCTAAGATAGATTTATTTGATTCCTGGTTTTACAGAAACAGGGTCTTGAGTGTTTGGGGATTTTTTGTTGTTGTTCTTTTATTTTTAGCAATGATGTTATAAACCAGTAAGTATCCAGGCTTTCGTAAGTCTCATACGTGAGTGCTGCATGTAGGATGAGGAGGGAAGATTGTGTGACCAGCATCTCTCTTTCCTTGTTCTCTAGATGTGGCTGCCATCTACTAACTAGCTCTGTGATCATGGCTATTAATGTTTGGTGTCAGATAGACACAGCATGTCTTTTCAGTCCTTTCGTGGAAAGAAAAGAGGTCCTTGCCAGCAGGACTCCTTTCTCCCAGCCGCACAGCCTGGACAAGGCAGCCTGCACATGTAAGGACTTGTCCTTTCAGAACATGTTGAGGATCCATCTTTGGTCCAGCTGTGAATCACCTACTTAAGGCTGAGGATCCTTTATATCGCCAGAGAAGTCGCCTCCCCGTAACAGTAGGATGTTTGTCCTGGAAGTGAGAGCTTAAAAAGGCACAAACATTTGGAAGGTGCATGAGAGCAGTAATGGTATATAAGTTAACAGCAGAAACGTAGTGCAAGAGCATGAGGAGTGAATGGGCTTGTGTGAGCCAAAAGAAAATGTTTGCTTTTCCCCCAGCTCTGCCCTTGGAGGTAGCCTTGTCCTCCAGGGACATGGTCCGGGTCTTGTGAGGGATGCCCAAGGCTTAAGTCACTTAGCTCTGAGCTTTGTAAATCTGAGGATAAGTGTTTTGTTTTTTGTAAGATGCCTGCCAGTCCTCTGCTGGGAGCGTGTGAAAAGTATACATGTAAATAGTACCCCTGCCTTTGCAGTGGCTTTCAAATTAAATATTTTCCGTTTCGTTAACACGATGGCTCCCTAGCCTGCTTTGTCAGCAGCTCACTGAGATGCTTCCCAGTGGCTTACAGCTCTTGGTTTCATCTGGCAAGATCAATCTATAGTTCAGTGGTGTACAGGTAAGGGAGCCCTTCAGAGGCTTGCGGGAAAGGAACGGTGCATTCAGCTTGATACTTAGAGAAGGTGAATATTCTGACGGTTTCCCACTGTGTCACACTATTCGGTTTTGAAAATTGTGGCTTGCATTTACGGTCTCAGTGGAACGAGGCACTCCTCTTGGGCTCCTGGAGGAGCCCAATGTAAATGTGCTTGGGCTCCTGGAGGAGACAAGAAGTGTACACTTAATTGCTTTGTGAATGATGTGAAGTCTTGGAATGCAATCTAGCCATTGCTCATTAACTAGCTGAACCTATTAAACCTGGACAGCAAGCAGGACTGAGTCAGCCGCCCTTGATTGCAGGCAGCTAATGGAGCTGTGGGAGCAAGCTGTGACTGCAGAGCGGAATTGGCAGTAGACTCCCGTCAACCTTCTCTGTTTTGAACTCACCCTACACTCCATTTAGACTTCTGGCTTGGAGACAGATGATTTTCAGAGCAGCGAGGAGGCGGGGAGGGTGGAAAGCATTGTCTTCCCAGCTATGTTAGCTTTGATCTGAAGTTAAAAGTGAACCAGAATTCAAATGGCATTGGTAATTTGACATTTAAACCTGCAGAAGCAGAGATTTGTCATCTGGCGGTGGCTGGCTTTGATTATTGATTGGGTCTCATGCAGATGGTTCCGCTACTCAACGCTAAAACATAAGAAAATGCCTAAATAATGTGACTTGGCATCCTCTCAGTGGTTTTTATTGCTGAGGGAATCAGCTGCTCTTACAAAGCACACATATAGGTGGTTTGGTACCTCATGAAATATATCCTGTCCTGCAAAAGAGCATGGCAGCACTTTCTTGCATTGTCATGTCACACTAGCAGCACAGAAGAAAACAAAATTCGCTAAATGTTAACTGGGTAATTGAGGTTTTGGTCTTTTGGGGTTTTTTTTCCTTGTTTTTTTTCCAACTAGCTTGAAGAAAAATGAACGGAATTGGGATTTGCCCAGGAAATTTGAAGCATTTAACCTTTTAAACACACGAGGGCCTCAACTGGACATGGATAGAGCCCTGGCTATGTAGCATTTACCTCCAGAGCACTCTTGGCATTGCGCCGCTGCATTGTTTCAGAGCAGTTTGTGCTGCTTGCTAAATCACCGGCATCTTATCCTTCTGCACTCACATGCCTCCCATCCAGTTGCACTTTGTGCCCAACCTTATTTACCTTGTAGGTTTTGCCAGGATCACAGCTTGGTGGTGTGGCTTTGGGCCCAGTCAGACCATCTGTCAAGGAGAAGGGGAGGAGAAGTGGTGTTTTTGACATGTTGCCTGTAGAAGGGCATGTCCAAATGTGCTTTGAAATCTTTGTTCCACTTGCTTGTTCAATACTTTTAAGCTGCTGTATATTATGGATTTTTCCCCATTGCTTTGCCTCAGTTTCCCCATTGTGGAGACATCGTTTCATTTCTAGTCTGGACTTGTACATTTTGTTTGTGCTGCTGGCAGATCCTATCAACACCCACTTTTCTGTGATATTTAAACTTTAAAATATAAAATAAAAATCTTTGGTGTCATGGAACACTGACTGGCTTGTAAAATAATTGCATATACTGGAGATGCTATTTAAAAATATTGTAGGAGTCTAGTAATACATTAGCATTTTATACTTTTCACTCTTGAGCAGTCCCAAAGTACTTAAACTGTCGTGCACACATGCAAACTTGCTGAGATGCAGTCCCTAGGACAGAGGCTGTAAACCAGCCCTGCGTTTGCTGAGGGTGCAGGGAGTGATGGATGTGAGCAGCTTGAAACAAAGCAGCCAGAATAAACTGCCTTCTGGAGGAAAATGCTATGAAAATCCTCAGTCTTGATGCACAATAGCTAGGGGTTCAGCTCAGGATGCTGTCAGGGTTGCCCATTCTGGGATCACTAAGTCATGTCTGCATTGGGACACCCCCCGCAGCCTGTGGGTGCAGCTGTGGTGCAGCCCTGGGCCCACACTCCAGGACAGACGGTTGGAGGGGCAGCTGTTCAATGAGTGTCCACGTGTCCACATCGGCTCTGAGTTAGTAAATTTTGCTTTTAGTAATCTTCACTGTATTAAAAGCAAATAATGCCTTCACTTGTCAGCAGCTACAGTTGGAGTAACCCACTGTAGCTGTAGGCTAAGCTGGGCAGAGCTGGTTGCGGTGGCCGCGCACCGGGAGCCCTGTACAGAGGGGTGGCTCTCATGGGTCCTTCGGTAGCTGGCTCCTTATGTGATACTGAAGCGGTTGTGTCCCCACACATGCAAAGTGTGGTTTCTCTGCATCATCCTAGGCATCCTTCAGCCCATTTTGAATTGGGTCCCTTTAAAACCAACGTGTGAGTTTCCCTCAGATTAGCTATTTTATACATATCTCAGCACAGGGAAGGGGATGTAGAGCTTTAATGTGAGGACAACAAAACCATTTTCAGATCATTTTGAGACCCCAGTTACTTAGTTCTGGGAAATTCATCCTTGCAGATGTTGATAAAACTAAAATTAATTATATAATTAATAATGTTTAGCAGAACTAATACCACAGCATGTTTTCTGGTTATTTCAAAACCTCGGTGGTATTTTATCTGAATGTTCCCAAATATGCACTGTTATTGATGTGTGAGAACCTCAGGAGCAGCTGGGGGAAACAGCAGCCTCACTGACGTGTAAGAGAGCTCAGTCTTCCGAAAGGAATTATGTCATGGCCAGCTGTGATGTCATAGCTCAAGGTTCAGTGAGCTGGCAGCAGCCTCCAAGTCTGGTGTTTCTTCTAACAAAGTGGCATAGCAGCCTGTGATCCTTTTTCACTCTTTAAAGAAAATGAAGTGATTACTTCTTTCTTTCAGTTTTAAAATAGATCATGTCTAAAACAGAGAAAAGAAGAAAAAAAAACCCCTATTTTATTTTCATTTGACATAACTCTCTTAGGCAGAAAGAGCCTTCCGATACATTGAGTCAGGAAGTAATTAGTCTTGGGAGTGTGAGATGGGTTATAATCTTAGTGTCATTTTATCATTACTAAAATAGGCTAATTTGTCCTTTGCTAATCCATGCAAATCCCATTGATTTAACAGTGTTGTATGGGTGAAAATAAGAAATGTGGCTGGCCTGTATTTTGGGATCTTGCCTAATGTAAAAGCTTACAGAGCACGTTGTTTGATGAAGCAGCCATCCCTCTTGTACGCTGGAGTATCGCTACCAAATGCTGGCACAAGCCAGAGCATCTCCTGCAGCTGTTGCTGTTTCAGAGCTAGCAGGTGAAGCACAAACCCTTTCATTTCTCTAGATTCAGCAGAATATATGTATGTGCAATTTGTCAGTATGTTTATAGCAAAATAGGCTAAAAGTAGAAAACATTTCTAGAGATGGTGAAACCTGCTCTAAATGAAATGAGAGGCTTTGAAAGCTTACACAGATCTTGAAAAACACAAAGGGCTGGACCCAGCGTTGCTGTTTCAGTCAAATTTAGAACCTCCACCCACTTAAATGGGAATACATTTAGGTCAGTGCTTTGTGCTTTGCAAAATCGTCTCCCTAATCTCCTTCAGAGCATTTCTGACTGTGGTTTAGGTGGAGGGGGGAGGGAAATGCTTCCAGGCTGAGACTTGTAGCTAAGTTGTCATACAGAGTTAATCTGTTGAAAGACTGAAGTGGCATAGATAGATAGGCACTGAATTCTGAAACCTGTTATTTACTGGCAAGCATGCTTGCATGCAGGTATTTGTTATTTGGAAGCATTCAGCCAAGGTATCCAGAAATTTTTGGGTTTTAAACCATTTGCCTAAACCATGGAAGCAAATTCTAGTTGGCTGGGTTGATCTCGCTTTGTTTGTGTGTTTCAGCAAGATTCAGAGAGGTTGTGTCAGATGATCTCTTCTGTACACAGTTTCCTGCATTTGTCAAGTAAGTGGAGCAGAAATATGGTTTCCTCCTCCCTCCACCCCCTTTTTCATTTAATGAAATGGGAAATGTTGAAGCTACTGGAAACCTTGATGTGACATTTCTTGATGCAATGATGCTGTCTCTTAGATTTGGATCCTGTAAGCAAGTTGCAAACATCAAAAGCTCCTGTATTGCTGGCCTTCTTTAGTGCTGTTGTTTTATGAAGTTGATAAGGAATAAGTAATCAGGCTAATATATCAGACCAACATATATTTTAAAACACGTAATGAAAAGTACTTCCTTGGTAGATTATATTAGTGGTAACGCTCTCTGTTACTTTAAACAATCCTGAATTTGAGTCTGCTGTCAGAGGACTTGGGATAATGAGAGGTGGGGTTGGCATTTAGGATACCTTAACAACTGTCCTGTGAGAAGAGGCTCTAGAAAAACTGTAGCTGGTGCAGTTGTGATTGCAGTGTGAACGTGGGCATCACATAAGTGAGACTGATCCTCCTGGGAATGAATGTTGGCATGCTTGTCTTCCGTCAAACCCTCATGTGCTCACCCATGTCACTATGTATGGCTGTCGCCCACCCGCTAATGAAGAACGAAACAGAAATGTTCTGCAAGGAAGTCTTCCCTTGGCATTCATCCCCCAAGTATTTCTTCTTCTGTCTGATCAGCAGGTGCTAAAATGGAAGGCAAGAGAGGTACAGAAGTGAAGGAGTTAATCTTGGGAGGAGGTGACCCTGGGTGTTCTCCAGGCTTCCTAAGTATCTCAGGTGCTTGCTTTTGGGAACAGGCATTGAGGCCCATTCCTGTTTGGGCTGATGCTTCAGTTCTTGCCTTTTCTTGTCTGCACTTACTGCTTTTTCACAAGCAATAAAATCAAAAGCTGACAACAAACCCAACCTTGATGGAGCATTGTGGTGGCAGCCTGGCTTATCTGGAAGCACAGATAATACTAAAATGTGCTCTGTCAATCAAAGAGGGCTAATTGTCAAGAGGTAGAAACGAAACTTCAGCACAGTCACACAGAGATTTCTTGTCTAGCCATTGTAAGGCCAAGCAAAGATAGTTAGGTATCACAAAATTAAAATTCATAATCAAAGCAAATGAAGAAGTATCATAATTACTTGGGGCAACAGAAGCTAGCTGTTCTCTTGCACATCTGAAATAGTCATTTCAGTCTTCCTTCAACTTCCTCTTCTCTTCATCTGAGACCTAATAGCTACAGATTTTTGTGACACCTGTGTTTACTCAGACACCTGTTCTTCGCTAGGAGAAAAGTACATTGGGAGTCCTTTCCTGGAGACTTGGTGGGGAGTTAGCACAGATGGGTGCTGTTGCTGTCCTGTATCTGCCTGGTGATCAGTCTTTCTCAGCAGAGGGTAACCGCAGCGTGATGGTCTGCATTGCAGAAAGCCATGGGGAGTTGCTTATGGCATTTTAAGGTCTGGATTTGAACAAGTGGATTCAAGAGTCTTTCAATTTCAGAAACACGGGACACTTGTTATCATCTTTGTACTTTGGAAAAAGCTGTGTTTTCTAGGGAGAAGCGATGTATCAGATAACTGCAAATGGCAAAATTACTTAATTTTTCTCAGTTTTACACTGAACAGTGCTGTTACCACCAAATTTTAATTGAACCCATCTTACAGGCACCTATTGCAGTATACGCAGCTCTTACATGTGTGTAAGCTGAGGCACAAAGAAGTTGCTTGGGGTTATATGAGGTTTTTAACACAACCCGGGTCCCTTGTTGTTTGCTTTAGCCTTTATGTGGCTGTTTGTTACAGCGTGTTAACAAGAAGAGGTGAAATGCGGATGGTTTGTCTTCTTTTAAGGCAAGCTATACGTTTGTTACACTTGTTCAGTCTATATTTATACTACTTGAGAGCGGATTATCTGCAAATATCATTAAGTTGTCTCTGGTTTTTACGTTCTTCCAAGCGTCTCTTCGTCTTCTGTGTTTGTGTCTTCAGTCTCGACTTGGCAAGATTAAAAGGCTGATGCTGATTTCCAAATACCTCAGATAATAGCATTTTTTGTCTCATTTTTTGAGCAGAAGACTCTGTTTTAACCCTGAACCCTTTTTTCTGTCTTCCCTCTCTCCACCCCGTCTCCTGCCCCATTCACTAACCTGGCTGATGCCAAGGATGACACCACCAGTGCAGGTAGTGCACTGAGCTAATCCGTTGACCATCCTGCAGTTTTACAGAGCAGCTCGTAACACCCTGATTTGGTCTAGCTTCTGCATCTTTTGTTCAGTTAATGAGTATACATTCTCTCCACCCACCTGCCCCACCCCCACCCCCTAGTTTTACTCTGAAAGCAAGCCCCAGGTACTGGTCATCTGGGTTAAATTTCTCCCCTCTGTGGAGCCTGACTGTGTGAGGATGAAGGACTGGGCTTTTTGTCATGATGAACTGCAGTTTTTTTCAACGCTGCTGGCCCATTTTGGCTCTGTCTTGAATCCCGAGTTTTGAATGTTAATATGTCAGGTCTGTGGCTTGGCCATCCAAGTGCAAAGCCTGCTCTTCCCTTCCAATTTACCCACTGTCAGGTCCAGAAAGACTTCGTCACGTGGGGACCAAGTGCAGATAACATCTCTCACGTGAGTTAGTATAAATTGTTGGCAAAAGGGACCTTCCTTTTCATTCTCCATCTGCTGAACCAAATAGCACCATAAGTATAGAAGAATATAAGCTAGTTCAGTAGCCAAAAAAAAATTTCTTTGGATTTTTTTTCTCCCAGCTCTGGTAGGTGTTAAGTTTCTGTGTTTCACTGTATTTAGGGAGTCCTAACGTGAACCTGCATAAGATTTGAGTGGAGATAACTACTAACGTACTAGTGTGCTTGGGGACAAGGGAGGAAGGCAATGCAAAATGTCATGCTGAAGAAGGTATGAACAATTCACAGAATGCAGCTGCTTCTGAGGTAGATTATGTGGTTTCTTTTTTAAGCCAGGTATTTAAATGCTTGCTGTTACTGTAAAATGTGAGTACTCTGCAATCTTTTCATCTTGCAGCATCCTTATCAAGTAGAATGTAGGTGACAGGAAAACTGTTGTGTTCCCTTAGCGGTTGGTGGTGCATGGGTACCACCTAACTCAACGACCAAAACAAGGTGGCATCTGAACTCTGCTGAGGGCAAGGCTGTAGAGTTTCATAACCCGAACCAAACTGGGCAAACAAAATGGTTGAGATGAAAAGCAGTAATGCAACACTGCTTGTTTGGGGCTCAGGCAAAAATCTGTCCCTGGAGAAGAGGCAAATGAGAGGAAGATGACAAGGTAGCTGTTCCAGCAAGGCACGTGCCAGGTAAGTAACAGGTTCCATCTTGTGTGAAATGATATGTCCTGCCTTGATGAAAACCGTGAGCTGGGCAAGCCCCTGAGAAATTCTTCAGGGAAAGTTTTTTGGGAAAAAAAGCAACCAGCCACTGTAAGTAGGTTTCTGGAACACTGGAAGAAAGGCTGCAACAACAAAAGAGGTGCAGGTGAAAGAGATGGACGAATACATTAAGTTAAATCCTTTGAGTAAGCAAAATGTCTGTGACCAGGAATTGATGAAGAACAATCTAAGAATGAAAACAAAGCTATAATATATTCATGAAGCAAGATGATTATAACTCAGAGGGAGTAGCATTAATTATGACTTCCAAGGCAGAAAAATAGCTTCTAGACTGGGAACCAATTAGCGGTCAATTGCTCTGAACTAGATTTCAAACACAGTACATGAAATGACAATTACACAGTGTTACCAACAGACAACTACTATGATGAGATAAGAGCTGTCAGCAGATTTGGACCACATTCCTCAGCCTGACATCTGCTAACTAATGGGAAGACTTCCTTCTTGGGGCTAGGGATGGTGACAGTGGAGGAATCAATGGCCAAGCGTCGTCTTCTGTCTCCATAGCAATAATGTGGGGCCTGGCAGAGCTCAGCCTGCTCTCGAAGCTCTTGGTGTTGTGTGGGTATAGTGTAAAGATGTCCCCAGAGCAGCTGGTGGAGTTGTTGTGGTCTGAGTGTACTGGAGGCAAACACAGTGCATATCTTCAGCAGACCTCCATATACGGTAGAAGTAGTTGTTATTTTTTGCAGCAGTTCTAAAAAGACAAGAAGAAAGAACCTCTGCAGGAGAATTAGCGAGAGGTGTTTTTTCAGTTTTACGACCAAGTGATCAAGGCATGGGTTGCTAAAGACGTAACTGGTTTTCAGCTAAGCAAGCCCAAATAGTGGGCTTTCCAAGGATGGAAATACCAAAGCCAACATGAAACATCTGAATGCATTCAGCAAAAGCAGCAGCAAAGTTGGTTTCAGAGCAAGAGGAGAGGGCCCCAAGAGAAATAAACAGATAGCCTTGCCCAAGAATCTGATCTGGTTCCTGAAAAAGCTATCCCCTTCACTGTTGTCTGCATCAGCTCAACAGGTAAGGTGCCACCACATGGTGGGCCTGTCTGACATTAACAAGTGAAAACTGTTTAGTGACAGGAGGAGAAGGACCATGATGGGAGGAGCACTGTGACTTTGCCAAAGGGTGGTGACTTGACCTTGGCTGGACACCTTGATGCCCACCAAGCCACTCTTATTACCCCTTCCTCAGCAGGACAGGGGTTAGAAAATAAGATGGAAAAAAAATCATGAGTCAAGGTAAAGGCAGTTTAATAAAGCAAAAGCAAAGGCCACACACAGAAGCAAAGGAAAATAAAATATTTATTTTCTCCTTCCCATCAGCAGGCAATATACAGCCGCTTCCCGGGAAGCAGGGCTTCGGGACATGTAGCAGTTGCTTCAGAAGACAAACGTCACAATAACAAATGCCCCTCAC
>JAVJGJ010000059.1:4410994-4422767 GCA_035590215.1 Microhierax caerulescens
CACAGCCCTGATGCCGTGCCAGCGCTGCTCATCAGCAGCCAAAGCACCGGTGTGTTACCAGCACCTTTCCAGCCACCGGTACAGCACAGCACTGTGAGGGCTGCTGTGGGGAAAATTAACTCCATCTCGGGCAGACCCAACGCACAAAGGAACTGAGAGTGCTAAAGTAGAGATGCTGTCTCACAGCAAAGGTGGATGTGAAAAACTCAAACCAAAATTTGGAGAAGCTGCAGGTAGAGACCATTGCTGAAAAATGATTGAATGAATAGTTGCTGAGTTCTTCAAGAAATATGGGAATATGAAAAAAACAATAATGTAACTGATGGAGAAAGTGTATTCCAGTTAAAGTACCCTAGAAAGGTGATGTAAGTGCTTGCAACAGTTGAATAGAGGTTCTGTTCCTTTCAGTGGTACAGTCATGAAAAATGAAAAGACAAAACAAAACAGAAATTCTATTTACAGCTTCAGTTCAGCCATTTCAATTTAGGAGATAAAGGAATGGCCAGATTTTTGGATAGCCTTTCCTGCTCCCTGGTTGAGGCAGATTACCTGCCAATCTGATACATTTGTTTGTTTGGGATTCTTGGGGAGAGGGGGAGGGTATTTTTATTACCTTTTTCAGGACTAAGCTACTCTTTTCAAGTATGTAGTTACGATAGTTGCGAAGTCTTGACAAGCTTGACTCATTGGAGAGCTGAGTGAATGGTTTGTTGTGGATAACACTGGTGTAAAACTGACGTGCATTCTGTCACCTCTTTATGGTTGCTGTTGACTTGGTGTTGACGTGACCAAGTCACCATGAGAAAAAGTTCAGCTAGATATAATTTAGTGAAGTGTTACATTGGTTAGATCCAGCGTTCTGAGCATGGGATGTTTACGTGACAATTCAGAAAACATGTAAGTAAAGACTGTCCGACACTGCAGAGCTAATAATTGCTTAGGAAAACAAATCTCAGGAGACCTTCAGCAAATCCCAACTGAAGCATTACATAAAAAGGCAAAGGAATACAAGGAATGAGTCAATTTACATGTCTTGGCAGAAACACGCCAACCAGTGGGGAAGTCCAAAAGGAAATGTCACCAACTGGCAAGGCAACAGCTGCGTTTACCAACTTAAACAAAATTAGTCATTGAAAATACAAATGTAAAGACCAAACTAGGAGTCTTCCACTCAGATGTTATTTCCATTTTAACATGTGGATGTGAGTGTTGGAAACTCACCAAAAGCACAGACACCTCTTGCCTCCCGAAGTAATTACCTGGGGGAAATACCAGGTAACAGACGGAGTGAATTTGTCATAAATGCAAAGATCTGTCACTTTGTCACCAGTGTCCCCCAATTTCTCCAGGGTAAGTGATGGAAACACTTGGGTTGTGCTCAGAGTGAAGCCAGCAAGCCTGTCTGAGCAGATGGGCTCTTGAGCAGCTGGAGGAACACGCAAATGGTCAGGCGAGATATTACTTGGAGTGTGAACGCTTACTGGCACTCAATGATACAGAAAAACTGTGGAGAGCGGCTAAAGATCGGCACAGACGGCGGAGCTGCTTTGGCTTCCAGAGCAACATCTGTGGGTGCCCGACAGCTTTGGGGGAAAAGTTACTCTTGGTACACTTGGTGGGGGTGCTTATGTGGTGTTTTCTCCTTTGCAAATTTGAACTATTTAAGGTTAGGTTACTGAGAGGAACCAGAGCTTCCCTGTGGCTGCTTTTTTGGCCCCGGCTGCGGAGTGCTGCATCGCACACACGAGCCAAGAGATCCGTCATCTCGTCTCTGGTCTAGTGTGCTTTTACTGTCTGACCTCAAGCAAATCACGTGACCCTGCCAGTTCTCCAGAGCTCTCTGACCACAAGACTATGGGATTTTAATTAGGAACAGCAGACAATACACTACTTTTTCTGGTTTCGCAGTCATCCGCAGGGGCTAGCAGGTGAAGCAAGTTGCTGTGGAAATAGGAAAAAAGCATGTGTTTCATGCGCTGCACTGGGAGTAAAGAAGTTGCTTGTAGCTTTATTTAAAAGTGACCTAAGATGATGTTAACTACCTACAGATCATCCTTGGAGGTGAACGCTAGCCCTTACCTTCCTCATTTATGGATGCTTGCACATTTGACAATACAGTTTTGTGTTTTTTTTCATTTGGTGTATTAGACGATGGCAGTTACTACAGTAAAAAATGTTGAGGTTACAGAGTTTTAGATCACTCTGTAGAATATGATAACAAAAATAACATTGCACGCTCCATTTATATCCTTTCTTCATTAGTACAAATTGCACTTCAGTTGTTTGGGTTTTATAACTGTGGTTCCTTTACGCAAACTCTGCTTTCACAGAAAATTTATCAGACCCTGTTCTTTCTCCCTGCTTTTACCACTGCAGCTTAACACCTTCTTGTGCATCAGGGTTGAAGTAGTTTGCACCCCTCTTGCTAGGCCAGTTGCACAACCTCACCTCTGCTGCTCCTCTTTTGACATCTACACTTGGGTACAAACAGCCATCATTTTTATTCCTAGTGGCAGTGTCATCAGCCTGTTGGATGAGAAGCTGATTTTTCAGAGAGTTAGAAATTTAAGGCAGAAAAGGCTTATTTGATCATCTGCTCACGCTTTCGCTGCCAACCTTCTATTATTGCTCATCCAGCCTAGCTTTAAAAGGTTGAGACAAGAAGATCCCAGCCCTGTGCCTGGGGAGGCAGTTCCAGCAGCCAAACCCAAGCTCTCCGCCGTGGAGTTGTTCCCACTGAGAATCCCAACGTCTTCCTCCCAGATTTAATCTCGCTGTTTTACTTGCACATGCCTCAAGGGCATTTATTGCCATTTACCACGAACTTCCTGGCGAGCTAGGTTTGGCCCTTTTGTTTCGTCCTCCAGCAATCTTTCTCGGTAGCCTTGGAGGATAACGGCAGCCTCTGGTCACGAGAAGCCTGTGGCTGAGCATCACGTTTGAGGATTTGCTTTCTTCTGCCTGCCCTCTTCATGCAGCGGAGCCCCCCTGCAGCAGGGTGAGCCGTGGCAGTAGGTGTGGAGTGGATAGACCCATGCGCTTCATGTGACACTATCCTTTGTGTCTAGAGCCACCGGCTGACAAAGTACAGTCACCTGTTTGCCAGCCAAGAGCTATGTCATGCACTTTCCCTGTGAGAGCCGATAAGCATCACAAATGGCTAAGTAAAGGCACAGTGTTTTCCCATGTTGGTGGTGATGGTGTGAGTTACACTGCCCTCCCTCTCCAGAGATGCTCAGAAACCAGGGTCTGAGCTTGGCAGTGTGATCAAGGAGCCCCTTTCCAAGCTCAGTGAAAGCTAGTCTATCTAAAACGATCCTGTTCCCTTCTGAGAACAGTCTGCTAAACAGTGCTGCAGACAGCGAGGGCAGCCGCTGCGTGTGCTGTCCACGCCAAGGAGCTCATCTGGTTGCATTTAGGAGGGAGTTTTGGATGAGAAGAGCCTAAATGAACACAGGACCTGCTGTATTTGACATTTTGATATCAGCAGACGTCAGAATATAGGTTGGCACCAAACTCCGCAGGTAGATTGGGATGCAGCGGAGGCCAGTTGTGAGAGCTGGGGCTTGCTGGGGGCAGCTCTGGATGCCCGAGGGCTTCCCTGGCTGGCACTGTGCGGAGCCACAGGAGCATCTGGCGAGGCTGCTCGGCAGTTTCTGCAGGGAGCTTCCCTTGCAGGATGTCAGCTGGAAACCTTGCTAAACTGGTAGCCAGCCTTCTTGAGCCGGCTTCTCTTCCCCCGTGACCCAGCGCCGACAGGAGCAGGGCTGCCTGCACAGAGAGGCTGAACCAAGTCGTTTGGGCCCTTCACGTAAGTGGTTGCAGATACATCCCTAGAACAAAGTCGTAATACAAATTGGTCATGGCAGCAGGGATAGAGTTAGCCTCTGGGGTATTTTATCAGATTTTTTGAAGCGTGAACTGTTGGTAAACCAGAGCTAACAGGGCAGATTCATAATCTGCAGTGAGAAGCAGTATAAAGCAGCTGCAACCCCACAGCCAGTGCCTGGTGTTACATTTCTTCTACTCTTTCTCTGTAGACTTGCTGTTGCTATTGTCATCATGCCCAGGGGCTTAGGGTGCACAGATGACACCAGTCCCACCAGGGATGGCACAGCTGCTGAAACGGTTTTGCAAGCCACCTTAGCCCAGGAGACCAGAGCCAGCTCTCCTACTGCCAGTCCTTTTTAGAGCAGGGGTTTGTCTAGGTGCACATGGCCACAGTGAAGCTCTTGGGCCCTTCTGTAAGCAGCAAAGGGATTTGCTCATCTCCTCAAAAGATGGGTACCTGAACTGGTGTGACATGTGCCCTGGAAGGGACTGTCACTTTGCATTGATGAGAAAGGAAATCTGGACAGATGACTGTTTCGGCTGCAACTTTCTGCCTTGCATCTGAATCAGATGAGATTAATCATGTTGTAAATGGTTGGGGTGGTGGGTCTGTAGATGTGGCTGGATAAGTGGTAGACAGCTAATTAGATAGTATTTTACTTTGTAAGGTGCACTCTGTATGTCAGCACAGCGATCAGCTGAAGTAGAGAGGTAGGTGTGAAAGGCATGGTAGTAGTGAGATTCATGTATCTTTAAGTGGTGGTACTTGGTAATAGCATTTATTAACTGGCAGCAGATTAAGTACACTGTGATAGTCTTGTACATTTTAACAGAGAAAAATGTTTTACAAATAAATGTGGCTGTTTTTCTAAAAATATATTGATTCCTGCAGGAACATTATAGCTAGCTTTCTGTGTGCACCTAGCCATTTCATGATTGCATAAAGAATAACTGGGTCCTCAGTTTGGCCCAAGGTCCAGACTTTTTTAATTTGAAGAATGCTTTTATAAACCTAAAGCCACAGGTTTTATCATCTTCGTATTCTCTTTAAAAAAAAAAAAAAAGAAAAAGAAAATGTTTGTAAGCAACAATAATACATTTAGCATTTCAGAGCTCTGCCTTGATTTTCATACATTGGTTTACTTATTTCTTGTATTTCTCTTGACCAGGAAGGCAGGAAGAGCTTCAAAGATATTTTCCTTTGTATGATACCTTTGTATCTCTGTTATAGCTAAGACTGTAAGGACGACTTAGGTTCAGTTGGCTTCCGTGCCTTTTAATTTCTTCTGGCTCTGCTTGTCTTCTTGAATTGTCTCAAACCGATTAGATGAAAAATTAAAAGTTTAGTTGACAGTTACAAGAAGTACTGAAAAGTGTTGTACTCTTTGTCTGCCTTGCTTCCACGAGGCAGTGGGTGGGAAGGAATAAAAGCATACCTTAATTATACAGTCTAGCTGTTTATTTTCACAGCTGTAACACTGCTGAAATTTGCAGCAGACGTCCTAATTCCACCGGGTATGGTCCCTGGATGTTGCACCTGCCAGTCCTGCAGTCTTGGTACCGGTTGGGTATGTGTGTGTGGCTGAACAATGCAGGAAGACTACAAGAGGTTTATCCCATTAGAAATAAATTACAGTGTAGTGTAGCATGAAAATGATGTGTCAGTGAATACAGAACACAGGATTACCTTCTGTCTCTTCCCTTTATCATAGATAACAGAAGCAGTATGGGAAGGAGATTTATATTGCACTCATTTGAAGCTGACCAAGCAATTTAGATGAGATGAAATAGGGATTTTATTTCCGGAGAGAAGAATGTGTTCCTGCTAAAATGCCATTAATTGCTTTATTATTTAAGGCACAAATTATATTCAGCAATTTGTTGGTCTCCTATTTTTTCCAGTGGAAATAATTCACCATGGAAAGATTATTCTGTCAAAAAATGGTGATGAACTTACTAACAAATTCAGTTGAAAGAAGCTGAACTTTCAATTCAGCTTGTATTTTATGCCCTCTCTCTCTCTAAGCACCATGTGTGTGTGTGAATTTCAATAAAAACAGTAGTGGCTTTGCTCAATATGAAAACCTTAACGAAAATCATTGCAAATACCATTGCAGCACTAGAATTACAGGGAATCCTTGGTTGGCAAGCTGCTGTCACGCAGTAGTTGCAGTGGCACCACGTGCCCATTGCAAGCAGAGCTCTGTTGTGCTGGGCGCATGCAGAGGAGAGGAGCTCAGGCGTGCTCTCAGGCTCTCCTGGAGGCAGAGGCGCTCACCAGGGTGGACCAGCCCTTTCCAAGTCCAGTGCTAAACTCTGCTCCTGCTTCCTTGCCCTTGTTTTAAAAATACTACGTAGAGCTTCTTCCACAAGTGCTCTCCCTGTCTGCTAAGCTTCCCTCCTTTGGCTTTTTTTGTTGTTGTTTTGTTTTGTGGGTTTTTTTCAGATTGGTCTCTTCAGTCTCTTTGCTATCTCTCTTGCTTCTGTTGTCACGTTGTTGTTTTCCTTTATCTGGTTCCCCTATCACCCTGCTGCCAGCAGGCTGATGGCCTGTCTCCATCACCCAAAGCTGTGCTCTTTCTCCCATGTCTTCATGCCTCTGGAATTTGCTGTGCCAACGTTAACCCAACAATTGCCCACAGCTAATGTATTTGCTATAAAGGCAAATCAAGTTGAGCCCAAAGGAGATGTGCCTCCATGCAGACCACAGTTGTCTTGTACAAGCACTGCTTGCAGGAACAGTGCTTTGGGATTTCTGCTTTGCCCGCAGGCTTGGGATTGAGAAAAATGTGGAGGCTGTGAGATGAGCAAGGTCTTCTGTACCATTAGTATGCTCAGGTCACCTCTAGAGACCTTGCAAGCATTGTTTGCTTTGGTCATGGCACCAAGGATTTCCTTACATGCAGGCATGGGGGGCAAGGAAGAACACATCTAGATGTGTGCAAGATGTATGCAGGGACCCGGTCCCTGCTATGCCTGCATCTGGGGTCTGTGGGCAGCAGCAGAGGTGTCCTCCCTGGGGCAGAAAGCCCCCCAAGTCCAGGGCCTTCTGCACCTGGGGTGTAACAGCTTTTTGCCACACCACATTAGGGTTTTTTGGCTAAAAGCAGGGCTCAGTCATAACCTGACGTGGAAGCATCCCAATCTTCTGTGTCCTATTTATAGAGGGGTTTTGCCAGGGAAGGTCTAAATTGTACTTCATGTGGTTGCTGCCCTTATCTTTCTACTAATGCAAGCTGAGCAGTGATCGTGGTAAATTAGATCTGTCCTTGCACTGGTGGGCTCCAAGGTTTTTTCTGGCATGAGGTAATAATTATGTTGTACTTCAAAAAATAATTGTTCCATGGAACAAGAGCTTGGATTTCTTGTATTTCTGTTCTTCACAAACAGAAATGATTCCAAGAATAAGAGCTTAATATGTGTGTGTGTGTGTGTATATATCTATATCTATATATATAAATTCCATTATTGCTGTTTTCCTTGTGAGGCAGAGCATTGCTGTCTGTCTTGTTTGGTGTTTAAAGCTGCAGCGAGACCCCTCAATTGCCAGCAAGTCTGTATCATTTGTGTCACCATCAATAGGGAAGAAGAATAGCTTTTAGAAAAACTATTTTTGTTACAGATGTGTAGACATGAATTTATAGCTTCAATCATGCTTCCAAGAGAGCATCTGTGAAAGTGAGATAGTTTGAATGCTGGATGAAAGAGCTGGCAGGAGGAGTAAAATGTAGGGGGGGATTGCAGGAGTGGGTAACACCTGAAAACATCTACTGGGAGAAGGGAAGCTGGAGGTGTGCAGCCCTTAAACCTCTCTAGTCCCTGACCATCTATTGGCTTCTTGCCCACTTTTGTTTTATTTTGATTTGGCATTGCCTGGTGTATTTACTCCCACCCTTATTTAGAACAGGCATTTGTTATAAGGCTCAGAAGTGAACGAGTGTTTTTTCCAGCTTTCTGCTCTCCATGCTTGCTGGAACATCTGTACACACACACTTTTCCTGTCTAAAGATAGTTTGAGCTAGTGTGCCGAAAATACAGCATAGGCTTTGGTTTGTTGTTGTCTTAGTAAGCATAAAAATATGTTCTAATATTATGTCACTCCGTTAATATGTTTCAGCAGCTGCAGTCTATCTGTGTCCAGTTTGTCGGAACGGCCTTGCTTTCTGGCATTTGTTTTTCCATAGCTGAAGTCCTGGGTCGCTTAGGTTGACCGAGCCTGTGCATTGCACTCTTTCTGTAAGGATGATCGCTCCTGCCCAGTAGGATAACTCCAGCAGGGTTGTCTGCAGGAATGATGTGACCTCCTTTGACTGACCTCACGCTCTGCCAGCAATGCCATTTGAACAACATCCCTTCCCACCCCCACCGCTTCCCCTGCACATTCCTGTCCCTGTAGACTTTGCCGTGGTTGTGCAAAAAACCTCCATCCCTCCTTTCTGCAGTGCTATCTATTCCTGCTTTTGCTTCCCAGTTTTCCTGACTTGACCTCTCCCCCTTCCTCCATCCAACACAGATGCAGGACACTAATCCCTTCTGCGGAGATGTATGTTCCTGCAGTGTGCACTGGAGAAATGGAATTTACTTGTTGTGGACCTTTCCTTATTTTTATTTGAATTTTGTTCTATTTAGTTTAAGGCATTTTAGCCTCTGCTGTGTGGTCACAAAGCATAATCTTACCCTCCCGTCATGCATTCCCAGGTAGGAAACCAGGACAGGAGCTTTGTGCAGCCTGGGGACCCAGGGGAAAAAAGCTTTGTTAAATGGCAGGTTGTGCTCCAGCCACTGTTCTGGGTCAGCTGGTGTTTGGAAAGCTGAAACATGCTCAGATGTTTCAGAGGAGGCTAGTGGCAAAGGTAAAGAGAAGCACAGAAGCAACCAGGATCGGCAAATGTTAGATTTTCAGGTATTCATAATTGGATATCACAGTCCACGTGTTTGTCGATATGTTAATTAAAATTAAAAAATGCACTAGGTGCTTTTATACATAAAGCAAAAAAAAAGTGACTTCATCATGTGTGGTTGTAAAAGCTTTTATACTGCTGTAAGTTTGGAAATGGTAAGTGGCAAAGTGGATGAGTTATGTGGGTCATCTCAAGTGAGCGCCTATAAAAAGGGCTTTGCAGCTCATTATTGGTTATTCTCTGTCTAAGGCTTGTTTTATGGAAAGGGAAATTTTGAAACTTTGAAGATTCTGATTTTTATTGGTGATATTCTTCATCTGTCTGTGGAGTGGCAAAGGCAGGCTCTCCTTGCTGAAGGAACCCAGCACGTTTGGTCTCAAGGAAGGTGGAGGTGTCAGAGCTTCCTTAGCAGGGCAGGCAGGTGTCCCCTCACTGCTGCTGGCCAGTTGGAGCCAGGAGAAGGAGACAAGAAACCATACAGCTGGCATCCTGATTACGACTTTTAGGGGCTGCCAAAATCAGTTTAAAATAGGTTTTACTCAGAGAACAATATTACAGATTTGTATTTGAGCTATTTGGACTTCACAAGGCTTGGAAACCAAAATGCCAAACAGTGCAGCTTGCTGGTTTTTTGATGCAGACTTTCACATCATGAAGTTTTTGTCACATAAATTTCTATTTCAAGCTCTGGGCCGTGACACGTTCGCTGTAAAGTGTGCCGTTGTTCCAGGACTGAATATTTACCCTTCTTCGGCACTTGGGTTATCCTCATTTATGTTGTAGTGATGCCCAGAGACCGAGTAGGTTGGAGTCCCACTGCACTACGTGCTGGGTGACTGCACGGTGACAGCCCCTGCCTGGGCAGCCAGCAGCCTGATTTACTGGTTTCAAATGGCTGCTGCTGCCAGCTGCTCAGAGGCATCGGCTGCCAGGGCAGAGCTTACCAGGGACACATAAAGCAGAGGTAGTTCAGGTGAGGCAGCGGAATGTGCGTTGTAAATGCAGTGTACAGTCAGGACAGCCGTGCTGCCTTCGTCGCCTGAGTCAGCAGATACAAACGCTCCGCTCGTTGTGTCAGTGACTATCGTACATTGCAAAGCCTTATAAGCCCTGGCCTACTTCTTGCTCTCTGCCAACACCAGCTCCAGTAGGACCAGTCTGAAAACAAACTGATAGAAACAGCAATACCAATTAGAGAGACTTATATTCTCCTTCCCAATGGGGAACCCCTCTGCCCTGTCCTTCCACGTGCTCTGCGCACAGCATCTCTGGGTGAAGGACAGGGAATGGTGTCCATAGGTGCAAGGGAGAGGCTGAGCTGTAGCAGTGAAGTACTGGGAAATTTTTCCATGTTTACAGTATGCCTTAGTCCAAGGCATGTGCAGGTTGGAAAAGAATCATAGAACTGTTTAGGTTGGAAAAGACCTTTAAGATTGTTGAGTCCAACCGTTAACATAGCACTGCCAAGTCCACCAAGAAGTTGGAAAGAAAATACCAGAAAACAACTGAAAATTCTCAAATATGTTTCAAAGCCCATAGGCTTTTGTATGTTGTATAGGAGGGTGCAAGATGGTTTCTACGGCGTGTAGTCTCAACCATCAGTGTGATTCCGTTGTGCCTTTGCTGCTCAGGACTGGTCAGTGGCCCTTGGGAAGTGGGGCAAGAAAAGCCCTATCCCCCACCTTCCCTCCGCAGGCAGCATGCGTGCTGTACGCAGCACCGGCGTGGGTACGAACTGAAGGAAAACTTCATTATGTTTGACAGTGCCTTTTTCGCTGAAGTACTGCCACGATTGGCATGACAGCACTGAATCCCAAAATTGGTTGATTGCTGAGAGAGACTTTAAACTGTGAAGACAGACATGAGGGATAAAAAGAATTGAATGTTTAATTAATGGCTTTATATTTCCTTTTTCTTGGAGCATGTCTATTTTTCCTCTCCTGTTTTATTTATTTTAAGGTGCCATATGTTCCACTTGAAGATAAGTAGAAATTTGGGAAAGAAACCTGCATGTCAGGGTTAAGAGGGTTCTGAATTAGGTGATCTACTAGGGAAATATTGCAGCTTTTTAATAGGAAAGTGTTTTGGGCTACCAACGTGCAGAGGTTATTTGGCCAATAATCTGTATCCTAATGCCAGCAGCTATACAACCATGCATTTACTCTTGCTCCTAAGGGACTAAAATGAACTTGTTGCCTTCTCTTCGACTTCTCGTGGCAGAAGTTCTCTCCCATTTTCATGGATTTCTGGTAACATTTTTCATTAGCATTCTAGTTACGAACGTCAACATTTCTTTGGTGTCTCCTTCTGTTAGTTCTTTGCTTCCCACATGCTGTTTTATGTGAAGGTCTTTGTGAGTTGCTTAAAGGACTGGAATCCTTAATGGTAACGGAGATGATAACACGTGTGACAGTTCTTATCCACCCAAAAATGGCAGCAATTGACTTGTAGTTTTTCATATAAACTGATTTTTCACTCAGAAAAGTTTTCACTTAGAGAAGGTAACTATTAATTACTTATCTATCCATGTTTCAATATGCCACCATCTCGTTAAATAGCTCCCTTGTCTATTTCTTTCTGAAACTATAAAGTGCTATTTTCTGCAGAACAAGCTTGATGACATCTTGACACTTCCCTAATGTTTTCAATTCCTGGTGGGTTTGAGTGAATTATTGGATTTATTTGAACTTCAGGTTCAGGGCTTGTAAATATGTACAGATAAAAGCTAGGAAGGTTGACAAAAGTGCACTTGCAGTTGCAAGTGCTGGGTCTGGTATAGTTATCTTTGGCAACATGAGCCTCATCAAGTCAGGAACTCGAGTGATCATAAATCTGTTGTGATACCAATAGTTGTCTTGTATTATGGTTGTTCGTGCTGCCTCCACTATTGTTAGATTGGACCCAAGGGAAATGCAAAGGAAATTGAGTGCACCCTCTTTAAGTTTGCAGACAACACCAGGTTGGGGGGGGAGTGTTGATCTGCTGGAGGGCAGGAAGGCTCTGCAGGGGGGTCTGGACAGGCTGGATCAATGGGCCAAGGC
>JAVJGJ010000059.1:4426098-4462643 GCA_035590215.1 Microhierax caerulescens
TTCCAGTGAATTATATGCTTGTGTGATAATGCTTTGGGTAATGCTGGCACTGATTGTCACACACCATACGATAGATGTAATGCTAAGAAAGTGATGAAAAATATATTGGTGTATACAGTTAGAAAAAACACCAAAGCAGAGGAGAGGGATGCCCATATGTATGTGTGTGAGGATGCTTGGGGGAAGGGGGGGAGGCAGTTCCCAGCCTGCCTCCTGAGGGGCCCTTGCACATCATTTTTGACGGAGTGGCAGAGGGGGAACACAGATGATGACTTTCAGGTGATTAAACTCTTCATAGGGGCACCAAGTTTCTTCACTTGAAAGGGCTTGAAAGCACAAGGTGTGCTCCAGAGAGGCACAGGCAAATATCTGATGCCTTTTCCCACTGTTTCATGGGGAACAGTTTCATTCGCACTTCCCACTGCTGCCTCTCCCGCACCGGGCAGGGAGGGTCAGGAGGGGAACAGCTTCTTCAGGGCCTGGGCTTTGCTGAGCAAAGCTTGCTGCGCAAAGCTGGTGCAGGCTGAGATCCTCCCAGTTCAAGGCAATTTGAGGATCTCAGTCCCTTCTTAAGGTTTAAGAACTGGAACCATTTTTGAAGCGTGCCCCCCTGCCAAGAGGAGAGCTGCAAGGTTTCCCCCCACCCCCAAACGCTGGCAGGAGGTCCTGCCAGCCTATCCAGATAAGCTGCTTCCCTGTTTGCTGGTGGGTGGCAGACCTCTGTGTAACAGATATGACGTGGTGACCTTTGCAGTGACGTGGAGACAGGCGTGAAGCAGAGACAGGAAAATTGCCCACATTGTAGTTAGTCACTGGTGCCACTTCCCAGGGGAGAGGAGAGGCCCTCTTAAACCCCAGCAGCTCTGAAGCGCTGGGGTTAGCATCCTGTCCTCACCAGCTGGAAGGGTAGTGCCCATGGAAGAAGAAAGTTGCAACCATCCTTTTGTTTTTTAATTTCTAACCAGGGGAGTTTGTTTCACACTGTCTGCATCCCATGCAGGCAGCAATTACCCAGTGAATATCTAGTATATATATTCAATATATATATTTAATACATGTATTTATCCCTTTCATTGCACGTGTGCATCATCAAGACAGCAGGACGGCTTCATATATTCCCTTTTGCTTTTGAAATCCTGGTGAGGGCTTGCAGGGGCACATATCATCTTTATGGTTTTCTTATGCCCTGCAAATAGCAACGGGAGGGCGTGCAGCGGTGGGCCCGGCCAAGGTTCTGCTGTGCTCCCCATGACAGAAGCTGGAGGGCAGAGCAGAGAGGTGTGGTGCAGGAGGCCACGGGGGATCCTGGGTCTGCGTCTCCCCAGTGCTGGGCCTTCCTGCGCCGGTCCTGTGCCAGTCCTGCGTCGGTGAGAGGAGACACAAGCTCACACAAGGGATTGGCAAGAGGCACCCTTCTGCTTGTGGGTGGTTTCTTCACACTCACAAGTTGGATCCATAAAGAAGGAGCTTGTCACAAGTAAATAGATGCTTTTTCTCAAAAAAAGAAAGAAAAAAAAAAAAACAGAAAACCCTCAAGTCCCACTTTTTTCCTAATAGTATTCCCCACTGCGTTAGTGGGGATGTGTTGGGCCTTTTCCATCCTGAAGTAAGAACTCAGGGAGTTTAAGTTCCTTGTGTTTCCTTCTACAGAGCAAAGAAGTAAAAATGTACAGGAGAGATTATATAGAAGAGATTATATTTGGGCAGTTGAGATAACTTGTGGTAAAACATAAGGTTTTCTTAGTTTTCCACCAAGGTGGAGGAAAATTAGTGTTATCTTCCGGGTAGTTACACAGCTGAAGTTTTTGACTTAGTAGTTGAATCATGTTTATTTCCCCCTTATTGACTCTTGGACTAAATCCAGTGAAACAATGCGTTTCATGTGATGCACTCAAAATATTTATGCATTTTTGTAACTTTAGAGCAGAGAGGTAGGAGTTGCCACTTGAGTGCTTTTCTAAATGTACAGCAATCTAAGCTAAGCATGGATGATGTCATGCCAGTCAGCAGCACAAGATAATGTCCAGCCTGACTGTAATGACATAAATGTCCTTTTCTTCCATTAGATCTATCAAGAGAGTAAGATATGTCATTTGTCAGAGTAACAGCTCAGATGATGAAGAAATTCTGTACAAGGTGTCTGAGGTGTGAGCAAGTGAAGAGTCCGTATGAAATTTCATCCCCCTTAGTGTTTTGCAGGAGCTCTTTTTGGTTGATGTTATGTGTTTTGAGTTTTGTAGAGAAATTACATGGATCACGCTTGCACCAATGCAGGCATGGGGCAGGTGGATCAGTTCTGCAGAGGTACAACGTTGCTTCTCTTCAGGACTTAGGAACCACTCAAAGCATCTCTTCTTTGTACAGGTGTTAGAGGGGAAAAAAACAAAATAAATTCCTTGTGTTGCCAAGTTAATTTCCTGAATGAATTTCCTCTGCATTCTTGTGCCGTGTGTACACAGAGAGGTGGTGGAGCTTAGGGAGAGGAACTGGGGCACTGGGAGGGAGTCCAGGTCACTGGCGCACAACATAAAGCGGTGGCTTTTGACTGCTTCTCGTGAAGCCCATGTGGCAGGTGCTGAGAGTGCTTGTTTTGCTGAGAGTGCTGTGCTTTGCTGCTCTGGACTATTGCTAGCATTTTGATTTATGCCTGGGGTCAGGCCCAGCCTGACTGCCTTTCTCTCCTGCATTGGCAGTCTTGCTGTCCTGACCATCAACAATGTTGGAGGTAAAACCAAGTGACCACTTGGTTTGGCTGCTGGATGGCAGTCCTTAGCTTGCATGGGTGCCTCTGCAGAAGTGCAGAGGAACTTAAATGTCAGAAGACAAGAAAAACAAAGATACCTTGAAGCTGTTGACACCTTGACCAAATGGATACCTTGGTTGTCTCTTGGTGGTTTGGTTCTCTCCATGCTTGGCCTTATCTCTTTACCCTGATTCAAGCTAGAACAGGGCTAACGTTTTAAGTTAGCATCACCACCAAAACTGCTCATTTCAGCTGACAACACCTTTGTGACTATCACTGATTCCAGGGTGTAAACTAGACGGTTTATTTGTCCTGCCCTGGGGAAGAAGAGGAGGAATTAAAATTTAAGAGCTGCCACTTGTGGGCAAACAGGAGTGCTGACTAATGTTTACTATCTTGAGTACAGGGAAATCAGTTTGGACCTTGTCTGGTGAATGCCACTGCCTGTTTTTTTTCCGTAAGGAACTATACAGAAGAATCGAGAAATACATGCGTTCACTTAAGATAACATTGTGTGACAGCTGAGACAATTAAAACTCTTACTTGCAGCTATTTTTTTTCCCCTTCCTTTCCACTGTAGGAGGATGTTGTCTGCAGCTCTGAGTAGTTGGTACAGGGTATTTGTCACCGGTCTGATCTTACCTAGAACAAATGTCATGCAACATTATTTATTTTACAGCCTGTTCTCCCAGTTTTGCACAACACACAGATCTTGGTAGATGGGAATTTTTTTTTTTTTTTCTTCTTACTAGACTCTTTTTTGGCAATAAACACACGCCTAACTGTAAAAGAAAAAACTTTCACAACCGAGCTTGTTTTGTGAAGCCCAAACATTTGTGAAGCTTACAAAGCCTCAAACTTTACATAATGTGCCCATCCTTGGTCTCAAACATGAGGTGGCAGAAGAGGGAAGTGTTACTTTTTTTAACCAACAACTTATGACTGTGTCAACACATGACAATTTGTCAAAGCTTGCTGTAGCGGTGCTGTAAATTAATTTTTAGCATCAGTTGTGAGTGGTAAACACTTTGTGCAGTGTGAACAGCTCTTAGTACAGTGTGTGTTGTCAGCAGCTTGTAAGCTACCCTCAAAGAAAAAAAAAAAAAAAAAAAAAGCAAAGGAGGGAAGGATAAAATCTCATTTACTAGTACAAAATGGATCAGAGTCTGCAAAAATCCGACATGTGGTGGTATTTTTTTTTTATCCTCCATACCAGTCAGCTCAACCTTGAAAATTTGGTTTTTCCATTAATAATATCAGCTGCAAAGTTGAGAAATCACAACTGTCCATCCCATGTACCAAGTAGCGCCTGATAGCTAACGGGTTTCTCAGGCTTGTGGTTGGGTGAAGTAGAGCCCTCTCTGTACTCGTGCGTTTTGCCTTTGCTTGCTTGCTTTAAAAGCAGAATGTGTCCCGCAGATGCAAGCATGCTCCTTTGTTGAGAAGTCTCACTTCAACAACATAAAACACCTGGGGAAAAAAATAAGATGGCAGCCCAAAGAGAAATGAGGGGGGCTGAGTGCTTTCTCTTCCTCGCCTGTCCCCTTGCTGTTTCTCCTTTCCTATCCCAGCTGCTGTAGTGGAGCTGGCAGTGGTGGTTCATACAATAGGAGCTGACATGATGGGGGAAAATTATTTGATACGAAAAGCCAGGGAATATATATTGTAGCAAACAACTTTTCAGATACAAACCCATTTTAACCTGTCACTTCAGCAGAACAAGCAGTAATAACCTCCCAACCTAACAATGACTGTTAAGTTGAACATTAATGCGCTCACTCGTTGAATTGCTAACATGTCTACAACTTACAAGTGAACACCCACTCAAGAGAGAGAAAAAGAAGTTGGTGCCTGGAATTCCTGGCCTTGCTGAAATCACCTATATTTTTTGGCACTAACGCCGGTGTTTCATCTTGTGTTTCCTGCAAATGTTGTAAAAAAGAACTAGATGAGAAAAACAGATGTGTGCATTTGTTTTCCGATTTGATACGCTCAGCTTGGGGCTTTTTTCTCAAGCACAGTTGCTCTCAGCTTCAGCACCTTAGGTGGGCTTTGACTGCACCTTGGAGCTTATCCCTGTAAGTGGGCAGCACACGTGAAGCTTGGCATGAGAAATTTATTGAGTCCTACTAGAGCTAATTTTAAGCTGGTTATGGTTTTAAAAAGAAAGATGACTTTATTTTTGTATTTTCTCACAGAGAATTTTGGTTTTATTTCCTTTTCTAGATATAACTGTAGGTGCTGCTTGTATGAAAGAGCTGAGCCACACCATCCAGTAAACTGTCTAGAGCAGCAGTTGGCTTGCTTGGAAATTGCTTCCAGGACTGTGTTGTAAGTATTTTTGCAAAAGCAATATCAAATGGTTTCTTCAGTTTTGGGGCATTTTTTTGGACATTTTGTTTGTTCTGTATAATCTCATAGTTTTACTCTTAACATCTAGAAGAAAGTAGCAATGCATGTGGGAACATGGACACTCCCATGTCTAAAGTAAAGAGCTAAAGTCCTGTAAAGTCTCTTTGCTGACTTGCTTTAAAGCTTCTCAGCACAGTCCCTGAACACTTCTGAGAACAGGCAACTTCATACAGGCTTAGACAGAAATTGGCAGGATACGTATTGATCTGTTTTGTCATTTACTCTGTGGCATACATGCGTTTTGAGTGCATTTTAGCTATGCTGGTATAGCCCTGCCAGGGCAACTGCTTTGTGGAAACTTTTAAAAACTGTGATCTGCCTAACTCAATTTGAAATAGTCCATGAATAGCTGCCCTAACTGATCCAAAAAGAGCATTGGTTTGTGTCTTCAAACATGCTGTGGGTATGGCTGGGGAACCTCAGTAGGCTGTGAGCGGCGGTGAATTTGGTCAGCTGCATCTGTCTCCATGATGAGTTAGTGTTGATGAAAAAGACCCCATTTCATGTTACAAGCCGATTGCATTGAGTATGGCATTGAGGACGTGTTTGCGCTTAAAATGAATAGCATCATCCTAGAAAACTCCAAGATGTACACCAGGGAAACCTCATCATGCTATTTATACAGTTCCTTTCTGAAAGCACAATCCATTTGGGGATGTTTGTGACCTGAAATTTTATAACTTTTATTTCTTTTTATATTGCCTTCATTTTTCTGCTGCTGCTGATGCAGGTTATGTGAAGTATGATACGAGAAGTATTTATGACTTAAGTGCATTTCCCCTGAAATAGCCTCTGATAACACCATTGCTTCGGAGAGCAAGGGTGGAAGAGTTAGTGACTTAGGACTTAAATCACTTAGTTAAGCATGTTATACAGGCTGCTCACACTCCTCAGCACCTTGCAAAATATTCCCTACAGGTTCATTTGCTGTGCATAAACTAGTTTTAAAAATATATATATGCTAATCCCATCACCAAGTCCTTCAAACACAACAGTAAAGCAGCTGAGTCAGTCTGTCGGAATAGGTTTCTTGTTTGTGGATCTTTGTTCTGTGTGGTCAGCTGACACATCTGGGTCACTCTCCAGGTGAGGTTGACTGGACAAAATCTTTGGCTCAGCACTGCCAGCAGTTACCTGCCCGATGCACTAACTGCCATTTCATCATTGCTCTGTGTCTACCAGACCCGTGAGGTGCTCAGCCCAATTCTGCGTGGGTGGGAATGAGATGGAAAAAGGACCCAGCTGCTGTCAGCAATGGGACACCTCAGCTGTGGCAAATGGGCAGAGAACAACCGAGGGAATTGCATGGGGGAAATCAGGATTTAGAAAAGATAAATTCTAAGAATGTTTCCTAATTAGAAATTTAGAAAGTGGCAAAACGTTTGCTTTCAGCATCCTGCCTGTAAATGATCTGTCTGCTTCTGGAACTTATGTCCTGACCAACCTGCTGTTGCTTTGATGGAATCATAGAATCATTTAGGTGGGAAAGGACCTTTAAGATCATCAAGTCCAACCGTTAATCCAGGACTGCCAAGTCCACCACTAAACCATGTCCCTAAGTGCCACATCTTTTAAATACCTCCATGGATGGTGACTCAGCCGCTTCCCTGGGCAGCCTGTTCCAATGCTTGACAACCCTTTCAGTGAAGAAATTTTTCCTGATATCCAATCAAAACATCCCACACACAATTTGAGGCCATTTCCTCTCATTCTGTCACTTGTTACCTGGGAGAAGAGACTGACACCCACTTGCCTACAACCTCCTTTCGGGCAGCTGTAGAAAGTGGTAAGATCCTCCCTCAGCCTCCTTTTCCCCAGACTAAACAACCTCACTCCTCCAACTACTCCTCATAGGACTTGTGCTCCAGACCCTTCACCAGCTCCGTTGCCCTTCTCTGGACACGCTCCAGCACCTCAATGTCTGTCTGGTAGTGGGGGCCCAAACCTGAACCCAGCATTCGAGGTGCACCAATGCTGAGTAGAGGGGGACAATCCCTTCCCTAGTCCTGCTGGCCACACCTTCAGCGTGGGAGGTGAGCCTGGCTCCTCCAGGAATGATGAGCACTTCTGGTCCTTTCTCGCGGGTCACCGCAGCGTTTGCCAACAGGACACCCTGCTGCCACCTGGCCCTGGGCTGGCACTGCCGTAGAGTTGCCTGTGAGCAGCTCTGCAGCTGTTTAAAGGGAACTTTTTCTTCTGTTGCTGTTAGTGCTGGATTTTAATCCAGTTTGTGTCATGGTGTTTGAATCCCTGTGGCACCAGGAGCTGGAATTGTGCATTCATTTAATTACCCTGAGGTAGCTGCTACTCATTTGGTACAGCGAGTTCAGACCTGGTGTCGCAGGGTGCACACTACTGAGACAATCTCACTTACACCAGCTCCTCGAAGGATTCACTATTCCAGCATGGCTTTCTGCCTCATGTCCTTCCAATTTAACAGTATTAGTCTGTTTAATGGTGCCAGAAGGCCACATATTGGCTCTCCTTGAAGCCTCAAACAGCAGATGCATGCTTTTAAATAGTTAAATAAATGTTAATTATGATTCACAAATAGTTTTTCCCCAACTGTTAAGTAATATCAAACACTGAATTGTTCTATCAGTAATTGTTTTTTCAGCTGCTGTGTGGGACTAATTCTTCAATATTTTTAGAGGGTTATTTTTGCAGCTGCTCGGCTGCTTTAAGCCTAAAAGTCTTATGTTATTTTGTGGGACTTGACAGCCTTGGATGCAGAGCGGGCAGAAGTTACTGAAGGCCTGTGGTGGAAGTGGAATGATGACAATCTTCTGATGCACCTTGGTTAGCCGTGGATAGTTTGGGTTGCATCCACATAAGCTGAAAATAACATATTGGGCACTTTTGAAAGTTTGTGGTTTTGCAACATTTTCTCACAAAAGTCTGAAGTCGTCTTCTTTCTCACTGTGTTAGTTATTACACAGGTGGAAATTAGCTATTTTTTCCCTCTCAAGATCTTGAGACTTTCTGTAAGGGATTCAGCCAGTGTTAATTATTTCACGAAAGAACGGTTTGACTTGTTGCACCTCCTTGCAAATAGGATAATACCACAAGAATTTTGTCTTAGAAATATATATTATGTGCCTTTCACTGTGCCTTTCACACTTTCTTAAGATCTTAAGACGTTTTCAAATACCCATTAAACCACAGATCATGATGATAATGGAAGAGACACTGTTCTCACACACCATGAAGACTATCCTAACTGTGAGCACATTGCTGATATCTGCCCAGTGATTCATTAGCCAAGCCAGTAAAGCATTCTAGGCAGTCTGATGTGGTGGCTTACTGGTAGCTGTTCTTCAGCCAATTGCTCATTTTGACGTGATGCACAGAAGCATCAGAGCATTTACTTTGGAACTTACCTTTTTTTGTGCTTCTCCTTTCTCTGGTTTTCTCACCAGATCTGCTCTGCTGCCTCACAACACTGCTGTTTGCATGAGCAGTTGCTGCAGTTCTTTGAAGCTGTGAATAAGACATCTCCTTCTAAATATCACTGATGTTATTTGATGAAGCTATAGTTGTGAGCACAGCAGGCCCAAAGGGCACTTAACACTGAGAGGTAGAAAAAGACTGGTATTGGTAGGGGAGAGCACCAAACAGTGAAGGTTAAATTCTGTCTGATGTTCAGTTATGTTGGTTTTTTAAGCCAAAACAAAAAAAAAAAAAAAAAAAAGAAGCAGAATAAAATGCTTCCACAAAGCAGAAGTGTGAGTGAAATGAAACGTAGTGGCTAGACAAAGGAAAAAAAACCCAAATGTATTCATTAAAAAAACCACTGAACTTAAAATTTCAAAGCCCTGGTAGAAGAGGTGATCTGTCAGCTACCCAGCTTGGACTGGGTACCCAACTGGAACTCGTGGTCTGGGTTCCGCTCCCCGCCTTGGTCACAGGTTTCCTCTGCGTTCTCGGGCAACCTCCTTCATCTGCCCCATGACCGACTTCCTCATTTGTGCAGCAGAGATCATCCTTCTCCCATCCATCGGGAGGGTGAAGCCTACTGATGCTGCTGAAAGATGTGGATGTTGCACCGGAAAGAGCCACCACGGGGATGAGAGTGAAAAGGATGCGCTTCCTTGCATGGGTTGATCACCCATGCTGTTTGCATTTCAGTGTGCAAGAAGAGTAGAGAAAATTATTTCCAGATTTAGAAAGGGTTGGGGGTTGTGGTTTTTTTCCAAGTCTTTCAGGCTTATTTCTCATGGACTTTGGGTACCATGGTGCAGTAGCAGGTATTTGGAGTATTCCCTGTCTCTTGCCTTTCTGCTCTTACGGCTTTGAGTCATTCCTGTCTGCTTGACATGTGTGACCCACAAAAACCCAACAGCATCAGAAATGCAGCTTCTGTCATCTCCTGAGTTATGTGGAGATCTGTTGACATTTAACTACAGTTGTGTGTAAGAAAGAAACCAAAGAATGCTTGAGCCTGGTCAGAGGGTTGCCAAAGGTGACCCTAGCATCTAAGGAAGGTGGTACGAGGGAGCAGGCCATCACCTTCCCAGCCTCCCAGCAAGGTTTGCATTGGCACAAGGTTTGTTGCTGTACCTGCTGAGGGTGTCCAGATAGCCCGTCACCACCATCAGCCTCTCTGCCCCTTCACTGAGCCCCTCATAGGCAAATATTCGTTTAAGAACTTATTACATGAGTCTCACCCAGTGCTGATGCTGATTCTGAATAAGGAATCAGAAGTGACAACTCATATGCCTTTTGATGTGTTCTTTTATCTCCTGAGTGTTGGTAGTTAAACTTTTCGCACCCCTTACAGGAATTATTTTTCTCTGGTAAGGGGGTGTGGAACCCCATATACTCTTTTTCTTCTCCAAATGTTAGTAATGCTCTTCTCCAGCCACTGATGAGATCCTGAAAGTACAGACAGGTTCATATTCAGACCAGAGCCTGCTGACTGATTTTGCTACAACAGCTCTTGCTGTTCCCCCTCCTCCCACATTCTTACTGCCGTCCCTTTTTTGGGGTCTTGTTTTCACATTTCACAAGCCTTTCTTTGACCTGACCCTCCACTTTCTCTGAGCTGCTCGGGTTAATTAGAGATCCTCCTCTTTGGGACCTGCATAGTCCTCCCATCCCTGACATATTTCAGTCCTCCTCCTCCTCCCATGGCTACAGAAACACTTCCCCATCCATACCTTGAGATCCATGCTTGCCTGGACCTCTTTCTGCCACTGATACTCTCTATCCTGGCCCTTCCACGAGATGTTTCTTCTCCATCATGACTTACATCTGGTAGGATACAGAAGTGACACAAGGTGTGCACTTCCCTCCCAGGTCCTCCTTCCTCAGCTTGTTCCTTACTCCCACTGGCAGCCAGCCTTTGTCTTGGGCAGGTTGGCTTTTCTTCAGTAACTCTCTCATCAAGTTACTTTCCTGTTTATTTTTCCCCACCATTTCACAGCACCCAGTTTTCCTTCCTCTTATTGATGAAATGGTTTGGTTTGGTCTGGCTCTGGTTTCTCATTTTGACCCTGGTTAATGGCAGCACACAGCAGCCTAAATTCTGAGCCCGAGTGCTGAATGAGGGTCAGACCAGAGGTCCGCCAGCCCTGCCCCTGGCTGTGGCCAGGGGTGAACATCCACGGAGAGTGCATGAAAAGGCAGGTGTGGGTAGTGCCAGGCACTGAGGGGATGCGCTGGAGAGGCTGTGATTTAGAGCCCTCCATCAGCTTTGGCGGACTCTGGAGCAGCACCGTTTTGTTGAGTTACTGCCATTTTAGATGAATGGAGAGCCCGCTTCTCAATGTGGAGAGATTCAGTGCAGCCCCGTGTTGACTGCTGCAGCTAATCCAAACCTCTTAGTTTAGGAAAAGCGATGTCTCGTCCCTTCTGAGGCTGGTTAGCTCAGAGTCCCCTGCTGTGAGAAACATGGATGGTTTGAGACGTGGTGCTGCTGACACTGGATGTCCCCTCTGTGACTACAGTATTTGTCCCTTTCCCCCACTGGTAAACCCGGGAATTCAGTCTGCTCACAGCTCTAAAGGACCGGTGCCTGAAAATACGGCGACCGTATTATAATTGTCCATTGCTGTTTCAACTGTGTGCCCCAGTACAAGTAACGAGTTACCGAGCTAATTTAGTTTTATACCAAAGAAGTTATTTTCCTCCTGCAAATCAGGAAAGCTATTTAACGCAATGTAATTGACTTCAGCTGTAAGATTCAATATACTTATCTAGGATTACGGTTCAATAAAATCTAATTGCGCTGAGAGCAACAGGAATTGTAGAAACACACAGGGACTCTTTCCTGCCTTTCCCACGGGCGAGCCGAGTTGGATGTCTTCTGATCCTTCTGGTTCGGGCTGTGTTGCTGCTTGACCTGCGTGTTGGCAGGAACAGCCTGAAGTGGCACCGGGGGGTGGCGTGGGGAGGTGAAGCCGAGCGGCTGAAACGATGGGTGGCCTTCTTCAGTCGGTTTTACATGAGTGGCTCTGTCATTTCAGCGTGCCCTGCCTATGTCAGGCTGGGGGAACAGGAAGTCAGCTGTGTCTGGTTTCATTATGATGGTGATGATAATAGGATCCACAAGGTGTATGAGATTAAAAGCCCTATAACGTTGCAGGCCAAATCGTGCAGAGAACAAAACCTGAAAACAGTTTGGTGCCTAAACATCCTTTTGTCTTGCCTCACCCAGTGTAGAAATAAATACGGGGAAACAAATATTTATGCAGAATTTCCTCTCGGTATTTACCAAGTAGGAAGCTGTGTTAAGCCAATTTCTACATAGAGAAGTTTGCTGGCCATCGTGCATTGGCTGTTTTAACTGTGCGCTATAACTGTGGAGAATGTTTTTGCCCAGTATTCATTCATTAATGAGTTTTTCATCAGCCACTCCGAACAAATGGGAAAGCATTAGATGTAATTTTTTACTTGCAGAGCTTCAGGGAGAAGTACAGGCTTTTTCAGTGTGACGAGGACAATAGCACAGGTAATGAGTAATTTGGGATGGTGGCTGAACAGACAGTGTGGCAAGTGTCCTTGTCACACTCTGAGCCACAAACTTAGTTATTCTTTCTTCATAGAGGTATGCCGCAAACCTCAATCCTTGATCCAAACATGAGCTTATGTCATTAGGAGTGCTTACCTACCACCATGCTGATTTTCTGCATTATTTCTTCCGAGTATTAATTATCCTGTTGCAAGCAGGAAAGGAAAAATACACTTTCAGACCAAACTAACAGATTCATCTGGTTCTGGTACACTGACTTCATAAGCAATAAAATATATAACATTGCGTGGTACAGCATGTGCTGTACTAATCATTCTCTGTGCAACTGCCTATTTTTTACATCATTTTAAACAAATGCCAGGACTACAGAGAGTAATAAAACAAGATAATCAAGAAAGAATAGGCAGGTTTTGTGGTATGAGTTAAAGACAAAAAAAAAAAACAAAAAACAAAACAAAAAAAAACCTCCAAAAGCCATGAGAATTCGAAAGAGAGACCCTTTCACACGGCAAAGTTAAGCTCTAATTACTGGATGCACAGAACATTGTTCTTACGGGAACGAGGGCTGAGCATGGATCGTGCTGGATGTCCCTGAAGCTGGCATAGCCACAGTTTAAGAGCAGAGAAGGGGGCTTGCTAAGAAAATAATTCTTTTTTCTAGTTTTGGAGTTGGCTTTGACTCTGGCCTAATGCATGCTGGTTCTTACTACTGCTTTAGTTGATGATTAGCTGGGATGGTGACAATAGTGATATTAAACTTCTGCTTTCAGGTGGCATGAAACTGTAAAAGAAATTCCTGTAGTCCCTAAGTTTTCTGTTTGTGTTGAGCTGTATGGCAGAACTAGATAGACATTCAAAATACAATCTTTGCTGGTTTAGTTAACTTTCTTTATGAGGTGATGAAGCCTGTTTTGCTTTGTTTCCCATGCCTTTATTTCTTACATCGTGATGTTCAAGAGTTGGTGCAAGATTAACTAAAAAGCAAATACAAGTGGCACTTCAAGATTTTGCCCACTTAGCTTGCATCAAAACAGTAATATACATTTGTACACGACCTGCTGGTATGCAGCGCCAGACGGCAAATGGTTTGTTAGTGTTGGCAATGCTGTCATGAAGCCAGATAATGATTCTTTCACTTGCTGGCTTGAGAGTGCAAAGTGCTTTTAATTCCCATTCAGTTTTTCTCTGCTTCCTCTTGTCTTTGTATTGCTATCCTTGTACCTTGGAATAATAAAACTTTAAAGCGTTCAGAAAAGTCGCAGTCAAAAGCATGCATTATCCTAGGTCAGGCAGATAAAACCAGTGCTGAGTGCACTCTCCTCTGAAATCTGACCAAAATAGTGTTTCTCCTCGTGTTTTGGGAGTGTGGCTGTATGTTTCTCTCTAAAATAGCTGAAGTAGGTCTAAATGTTGTTCAGAAAAATACAAAATTCCCCCAAAATGTTGCAAGTTTGATGATACTCATTGGATCCTGTGCTGAACAGAGCTAAAGCTATATGCTTCTGGACGTTATTTCTAAATCACAGTTGAGATGACATCTTGTTTAGTATTGTCATAGGTTTGTTTTGTAAGTTTAGCTCTGCAGTCATTTCGTGTTTCAAAAGAGCTGTGTAAATTGCTTCCATGAAGATATTTTTGTCATCAAAATGCAAGACTTTCATTTAAATCCACCTCTGCCCCATTCAAAGGAGACAGCGTACAATATTTTGCAGATGCCTCTAAGTATTAGTTTCATGTCCAACTATCTGCTGCAGTTAGGGAAATAAAATCTAATGCTAACTTCAGCCAGTAAATAATTTTCTTTTCCTTTTTTATGCCATTTGTTTCATCATTTCTTCTCCACAGCTTTGAATTTTGTCTGTCTTCTTGTTTTAAAATCTACCATTTTGTTACTGTATTCCGTACTGTTAGTGTATTCTGTACTCAGTATTTAAATGGGTCTTCCTCCATCTTCTCCAAAGTACATTGAGGTTCTCCTCCTACCTCCATGCCTTGTTTTTAAGAATTACTAGCGTGTTGTGTAATCCATGAGTTACTGATAAAAGCTGACAGTTGTGCCTCCTGCAGCGCTGTTGATGCACTCCAGCTGCTGGTGTGTGCTCCGTCTGCAGCGCCAGGCTGGAGCTGCTGCCAGGCAATACACAAAAATTGGGCATCGCGTCAACTCCACAGTACTGGTGCTTTCAGTCTACAGGCAAAGGCTAATATAGACATGGCCATAAATTTCTCACCCTTCCAGGGACATACTTCTAGTAAGACCATGTATCCACTGTTAAACGTGGTTATTAAATGTTACAAATATTGTCCCCTTAATCTAGAAATTATTGCTCCATTTAACAGGATTCTGTGCTCAGGTCCAGCCCTGACACCAGGGTGGTACCTGTTGAGGCTGGTGCTCCTGCCCCAGACATCTCCTGTCCGTTTTCACGCTAATGGAGTAGCCTAATCCTCTTTTTTGTTAAAGTCTCATACCTGTTTCTCCCTTTGGTTTCTTTTTTTTTTATTATTTCCTCTTCCCCACACACACACACACACCCCCCCCACGATTTTGCTATTCCAGGGCAGCTTCCCTGGCAGAAGCACCACAGTGCGGCTGTCTAGCATCACCCTTATCCTGCTAGTAGCAACCACCCTGTTTTGTGTCACCTTTTCTTCAGAAAACACCACTAGAGGCAGTTGCAGCCTCACTTGATCTTTCCCTGTTTAGAAGATGTGAAAATACTTAATGAATCATTTTGGGGAGGTGTGACCTGAGGGATGCAGACACGTGGGAGTGTTTGTTTGTTTGTTGAAAGAATCGGGAGGGGATTCACTCCATTATCCGAGTACTGGTATCAAAAGGCAAGAAATCAGCGTGCTTTGCAGTTTCACTGAACCTTGATTCTTCTCCTATCTATCTCTTCCTAGAAGGAACTTCATTTTGTAGAAGTGCAGAAAGAGGGGAGAAAAAACACTCTTAAATTCCCAGGATTTCCTCTGGGGGAGAAATCCCACAGGGGAAGGAGGGAACACTTCTAATAATCTTTGCTACATTTGATCCCAAGAAAATGTGGCAAATTTTCCCAAGAAAATCAGTGTTTTCACTGAGAGTTGGCAGTGTATTTTTTCGATAACAAGACCTGGGTTTAGTTTCTTTGTACTTCAGCCCGTACCGAGTTGACTGAGGAGAGCAAAATCTGTTTTTGACAGATGTTTCCCATGATCTGGCAAATACAAACACTCCTGCGAGATGGCAGGTGGCTTGTTTACATAAGAAATGTGTTGGGTTTTTTAATTAAAAAAAAAAAACAACAAAAAAACCAAAAAAACCCACACAAACACAAAGCAGCAATCAGATCAGTCATTCTGATCAAGGCAGTGTCAATTATTAGGCTGTAAAGGGAACTGATGACTCAACTTAGGCACAGTGCTGCGTCGGTCTCCGATTTTCGGTTTCATAACAGATTCTTTTCAGGAATGGTTTTCATTCATACGCGACGCCTAAGCATCTCTCTGGGAGCGTGTATCATTTTGTGATCGGGATGCAAGAGACCGGCGTCAGCACGCTGTGAGCCGTTGTGCAGAATTTGGAAGGCATCCCCATACCTCAGGGGGATGCCTGGTGGGAGACGGGTCCACTAACCCATCACATCGTGCGCCCGGACCACACCCCACGCACCACCGGTGTTTTCAGTCACCATGTTAAATTGATAGATAAGTTCGCATCAATAAAATCGAGAAGCACTTTTATTCAGAAAGCGAAATGTTTTGATCAGATCCCATGCTTAGTAATTCCAGCGAGTGCACTTGTTGAAACGGGTGAGTCAGAAATGGAAATGCAAAGCATTTCTCTGAACGGTGGCCGGAAATTAGCTCTGAAAACTGAAACAAAGCCCAGACCGCAGTTTTATCTATTTACTTAACAATTTGAGATCTGTGAAAATCCCTTTGTCTTTGGGAGGCATTTTGAGTCCTCTCTTGTAGTACCGGTGCAGTCCTTAGGCTGGATGATGAACCACGTCAGGACTGTCTGACGTGTCTTAATTTTTCAGTTTAAAAAAATCTGAGCTCCCTGTTCTTCATTGCCTGTGGTGCTGCCTGATTCTGCCATGGTGTGCGGTAGAAGTTAGTGGAAGTTTTAGGCAGGGTGGGATGTTGCAGTAGTCAAGGTTGTGTAATACTGAGGAAGAAATCCAGGGGAATTGAGTGGAGTGACTCAGCTGCTTAATACCCGATGCATAGGCTATAAATATATATAGATATGGACATGGGGCTATCTGACTGCTCCGGCACCAAGCACTCATTGGTTTGCAGCTGGCTGCTCCCCAGCTGAGCATGGAGAGGCCATGATTGTGCCAGCCCCTCAGTTTGGAAGGACGTAGCCCTCTGTCCATGGAGAGAGAGCAGATGGGGGACATGAGTGTTTTGATCTTAGTAGACGTGGTCTTGCTGCAAAAAACTTACAAATGAGCAAATCGGGTGGTAGATGGCAGCATTCTGGTCCTCATGCTGCATCCAAGATGTTGCTACTTTCTTCTCTGCTGGTATCTGAGTACCTGCTGCTCATCCTTGAGAGTGAGTCTGAATGCTTCAGACTCGTTGCATGGCCTTGGACAACATGGGGGCTGCTTTCCTGGAAGCTGTGGTGTGATCTGAGGCCCACAAATGTAAATCACAGTGGAGAAGGACAAAGTAATATATGTGTTTAAGGGACTTGCAATTCCCATGGCAAGGCTGGTGAAGTCGTGCTCGTTTCAAAGAGGAGACAGTTGGGGTGATTTTTCTTAATTACTGTTTACCTAAATAAATAAATAATGCATATTCATGGCTTTAACTAAAGTAACTCATGTTGCAATGTTTGCCTCTCCCAAGGATAATTATTAAGGTGGGGTGTGGGGTACAGCAATTAGTAATAAAACATTTGGACAAGATTACAGAACGTTCTGATTGGAATAGTAAGTATTGTGCTAGAAGTAAAAGCAAATGCAAAGAGCTGTCTTGAATTTTTATTTTTAAATGTTATGCTATCCAAAGAAACACGCTGAAACACGCAGTTTGGGTGAAGGGGCTGTGGGCTTGGAGCTCTTCAATATTGCAAGGAGATTTGCTCAGTGTAAAGTTCGATTTGTTGGTAGGTTCTCTTTCAATTCCAGTCTGGAAAAAAATGCGAATATTGGCATCCACACAGATCGGTGTGGCAGTAATACTTATCAGCACTGATTTGAGGCTGGTGTGCATTGATTCTTAAACTGAGTGGCGGAGAGTGTTTCACCTGTTTGTATCAGTAGTAAATAAACCCTTCATTTGTGTTGCGGACCTCACCCCTCAGACACACACACCCCCCCTCCATTTCATACACTCCTTTGAATTCTTTGCTCAGCTGAGAGTTTGAAATCTGGGCCCATCCTTTCATGTCTTTTGGCTAAGGTTCCTTATCTGGTTAATCAGTTCAAAGAGAGCCAGCGATGTGTTCAAAGATTTCTGTGACAACTGTATGCTATTACGCTGGATGATTAGAAAAAATCCCATAGTGGTAGTTCAGTGCAGTAAACACAGATTGGTCTTTCAGTTTAACACGCGGTAATAAGAGAACTGAGCCTTGGCCAAGAGAGCTGCTGCTTAACCCTCTGCAGCTGGAGCTTGCGGGCATGGTGGAGCTGGTCTGCCCCATCGCCTTATCCAGCTCCTTTGGACTGGCAGAGGAGTGTGATCGAACAATGCAGTGTGTCTGCCCTTTCGCACCAAGTTGGGGATGAAAAAGAGAATAGAAGATGAGCAGAAAGTAGTTAGGAGCACCAGAGTAGCCCGTGGGAGCCATAGCCTCGGAGCTCCCAGTGCAAACGGGGTAGGCTCTCCTCGCTCAACGAGGCCAGTCTTAGAGCAGCAAGCTGCTGTCCTCTCCGAGCCATTCTGTAACTTGGACGACTTTGGGGGATGAAAGCTTCCAGACCTCCTCCTCTAGACTAAATTGGTCCCTTTTACGGTAGCATCGGAAGTGCTGGGGACACATGCCAGCACCAAGCACTCGCGGCACGCTGCTGGCACGTGCCCCCTGGATACGCTCTCATCTAGAAACCGAAAAGCGGCTCTTTGACTGGAAGTGCGGTCTGACTGTTAGATGCAGTGGAGTCTTTGCACGTGTCTGTCACTAGTGGAAGTCCCTGGCCGCGCTCTGAAACAGAGCAAGATGTCGAGGAACCCAGGAACTCCTTGTTCCCAGCACAGGTGGTGGGAATGCCCAGTTGACTTTAGTCCTTGCAAGGCAGCGCTGCGGCTGCTTCTGGCTGATGAATTTCCTCGACCACATTTTCTTTCTCTGCTTCAGTAGGTCAGCCTTTTCCAACTTCTGAACTGCATGTGCTGCAGGGTCTGTGAGTGGCATCAGTACCCCAGAAGACACAGGTGCTAATGGTGGGACAAGGCGTTCTGTTGGTCCATCTCCCCTGCAGCAGAGTGTGGTATAAGCATGGTGCATTTTCCCCATTGAAAAAATCTTCCGGGGTTTGCCTCAGAAAGATTTCTCTGAAACAGAAATATCCCTCTCCACTTCATCTTTTTTTTTTACAAAAGTTTGTGAGAGTTGTGTCCACACACCTCCCACTGAAGCCAGCAGCAATGAGGCAGCCAGACCTCCACGCAGTGCTCTGCAGGTTGAGAAGGCGCTGCACACACCGAGTGCACAGCACAGTAAACCCGGTATCAGCTTGCAACTAATTATCTGTGTATAAAAATTCCCCTGCTCGCTGTTTTGCCGTTAGAGGCTTGCTGGTAAGATTTATGACTCTGGCTAAAATGAAGTACCATTTCCTTTTTCTCATCATTACTGTGCATGGCCTCTCTGGCTTTTCTTGTTAAACAGACTTGAGTTCACCCAACAGGGAACGTATTTTTGAGGCTCTTTCCCATCACGATTCTGCCTTTCTCTTTTTCTGTTTGTTACGACCAGTGAAGATAACCCACAGAACATTTTCAAATCTTTCAACTTTCCCCTGCTTGGTGTGAGGGTGAAGACAGAGAAGCTGAGGGGCAGCTCTTTCACATGAGACGCGGCTCTGGCTCCACCACAGCTTGTGCAGGCTCATGGTAGACACGTACCTCCATCAGCTTGTTCTCTCTCTTCATAGTGCAATGCGCAGCTGTTGCATTCAGCATTTATATGAGCTAAAGGATAATTCCTTCACTTCATGCGAGAACACAGGGGACCAGCTGTAGAGCTCAGAGGAAGGCTGTGTTTCTTCTGCCCTTGTGTTGTGTGTGTATGTCCTCATTTCACAGGCTGAACGAAATGAGTCCACTGACTGAACTTTCTGAACTGGCAGATGCATTGCTGACTTCACCCTGATCTGAAATCACCTGAAATCTGGTTTGTCTGATGTTGTAAGACAGTAGGGTTTCTTCTGACTACAGAGAAAAAAAGGGAGCAATGTTGAGCTGCTGCCATCTCTCCCAGTTGCAGTTAGATATAGTTATTTTTGTATTAGAGCTTGGGAGAAAACCAGTAGAGATGCCAGATAAACCTTCTCAAAACAAACATTTGTGTTAATACTTAAATATTGTTCATCTTTTGCAGCATTTACTTATCTGTTTCCCACATGCTGAACCTTATGGGGAGTTTTTGTAGTTGACTGTGGCCCGTTCTTTCATTCTGTATGTTAACTGTTTTCTCGATTTCCATTTTTAAAAATAAATTGGCAGTAAAAGCCTGACTCTGATAATCATACAATGTGGGAGCATCCTTTTGGCAGGGCAGGCGTGCATTCTTGTGGTTCATGCGTGTTGGAGCAGGAGTCCCAGAGCATAAACCCAGTGAGCTGCATCATTTCATGATTCCATGGGAAGCATCCTTACCCAAGAGACCCAGTGCTGGCTAGTATGGTAGGTTCTTCCAAGATGCCAGACTCAGGGACAACAGTTTCATTCTTATCATTGAAACATGATATTTTCTCCTGTTTGTGTGTGCATTAACCAAAATCTCCAGTCCTTAAGGAGAAATAAGCCAGATATCTGAATTTTCATCAGATCTGACACAAAGTATCAGGCTGTGGGGCATAAATATTCATCTGGTGTCATTCAATAATGCTGTGTAGGGGTCCTTCTCACACCATTTATTAACTTTCCTTTTACACATAGCCATTCTTTCATGAGTCATGCCACCGAGATAAAACATTTTCAACAGTGATTTTATTTTGAGTGTATTCCAATGATGAAGTCATTCAGATTTTACATAAAAAAGATTTACAAGTTCCTGTGGCGATGCTCTTGAACTACAGTCTCCTGCTTCTCCTAGCCCAGCCCGGCCGATATGTCACAGAGTTAACTGCAACCAGAGGACAAGAGGGGGTGGAAAATTCCCGCCATGCACATCCCCCACCTCCTCTGAGGGTTTTCCATTTAAGCCCAGTTGGTGGGGAAAATCCAGTTTGCAGACCCTGGAGTGCATCCCCAGCCACTGCTTCCCTGCTGCTCCTCCTGATGACTTCAGTTGTGGTTTCTAGCCAGACTGATTCCTCGTGTGGTTTTACCATTATCTGAACAACAGTCTGTGTCCACAGACTTGACACAGCTCGCCCAGACAGGGACACACGGCAGAGCCAGTCCTCACAGTTCTGGGCGCATACCCCCTTACTTCTGGTCCACACCTCCTCAGTTGTGGTGGTCTTCTGCATCCCACCTCTGGGCACCAGGGAAGAAGCTGCTGTGCCCTTCAGACTCTTGGTTTTGGCTGCCCCTGGCCAAATGTTGCATGTGAGCACAAGCAGGAGTGATGGCTTTAGCATGTTCCTTCCCTTTGGAACAACCAAGCAAGTTACTAGGGGGAAATTAAACGCACTGATAGTGAAGCAGGCCATGCATCTTTTCTGACATAGGTATTGATATCATCTTGGGTTTAGTTTATGGATTTCAGGGAGAGATCCTGCACTAGATGTTAGGAGCACTGCAAATGCCTTCTCAGCCTCAGGCGATCCTTCAAGCAGTTGCAAGCTACAAATGTTCCAATGAAGCTGTTTCAACCAGAAAGAAATATTCTTCAGCTTCACTTGGAAAGACACAAAATGTAAAGAAAACACCTTTGCTGATCTGTGAAGGTATTGCATGTAATAGCCTGGGATCCTTGACTTCACTGGGACTAATTTCTGTGCACATCTGTGTAAGAAGCATTGCACTCCACTGTGAGGTGTCACTTCAGAAAACACCAGCTCTGTTTGCACTTCTGTGCTCACTTCTCCCTACTCGGTGGTGTGCAGCCTTCCTTAAATATATTTTTTCTCCTGTTCACATCTGTGAGCAGCTCACCGACTCATCCATAGGTTCATTTTACTTAGCCCTAGTTTTATGCACTGATTGTGGACATTTGTGTGTTTGCAAACCCCATTGTATATTTGTTACTCGCCTCCCTCATTGGCTGCCCAGCTTCTCTGATTTTCTTGAGCATGATAACCTGAGTTTCTGTGTCTGAAAGAATTTTCATGCCAGCTGGAGTAATACCCAGGTACATTCATCATGCTTTTCTCAAATCATCTTCCATGGTTTGTTCATTGCAAACTGAAGAACCTACCAGTGTCCCTCCCCTTAAGCATCAAAGCTCATGTTATTTTACATTAACAATAAAACCTCTCTTTGAAATGCACCCTCTGTATAATAGAAATCCAAGCTGGAAAGTTGTTTTCTTGAAGTAAATACTCTTTTAGCTTCGTGCTTCCTTCTGTGAGTTGTGGTGTCTGGTGTGTCTTCCTTTGCATTCTTGAGTGCTGATTTGCGCTGCCAAGCAGTACTGGAAGCCCTCAGAAAGGGGGGGGTGGGGGGGTGGTAACCTAGTTCAAGAAAGTATAAGAGGTAGTTAAACAACGCAAGTTAAAAAACAAAACAAATAAACCCTTAGCACGTCCCACTTGAAGTATCGTTATTTTTCTAGCTTTCTCTACAGCTGTGAAGGCAGATGCTTCTTTTTAAAATATTGATAAGGTTTCCTTGCACCCCCCCATGACTGCAAGAGCTAGATCTTCATGTTGACATAGGACAATGATTTTGTGGCCTCTCATGTTCCTGTAACTGATTGCCCACATACGCGGGTCTGTGCTGAGAGCTGAGACCTTGGTAGGAGCAAGCCTTGCAGCAGAGTGCGTCTTCCCCTGCCTGGGATCAAGCACTTTCCATGCCATAAACCTGGCCAGTCAGCATGTTAAAATGCTGAAACTCCTCTTCAGTAGATGCACCATTGGCTCATCATTTCACATAAGCTCAGTTTTTTCATGTGTTCCTTGTAAATTTACAGCTGTAGCAACAGTTTTGCTTTTAATAATTTGCCTGTTTCGGAAAGCAAATTCTTTTTATCGAATGGAAAGCATGAAGAAGCCCTCATGTTGAGCGTAGGCGGGGGGTTAGGTTTCATTCTACCCTAAGCTGACCCCCGGGCAGAGAGATTCCTGCTTTCGTGTTTTAGATCATGTGTAAAACCTGATGCTGGCTGGATCGTCCTGTGTAGGGCAAGAATATCTGGGGAACATGGGTCGAGATACAGAGTGAGACGTTTGCAGAAGGGAATGAAATGTTTGGGATGCAGCCTTATGCTTTCTACAGCAGTGAACATCAATCACACTGTCTCAGAAAAGCACAGCACTGAAAGTCTTCCTCCAGCCCCCCTTTTTTTCTTGTTCCCCTGCTCCCCACTTCTATTTATTCTCCTTTCCTTCTGATACGCAGTGGCAAGTGCAATTTTAGCTCAAAAACCTAACCTGTCCTTGAAAACACAGAGCCTTCCCTGGTTTTGTTCCATTGACCATTGAGTAAACAACAGTTATTTTTGTTCTACCAGTGATTTATGACTGAACAGACTGGGAGATTATTTTTTTCCTTTCATAGGCAATTTAGATAATGCGTACTTGTAATCATAAATATTTGGTCCTCTTACAGTCTGTCAATGAATGTTATGCCGAGTTGGAGAAAATTATACAAATTGAAGAGACACAAGCGTTGTGTTCCTAGCATAGCCTCATGATTCTTTTGAAGTACCTAGATAGGTAATCTTTAAAGGTAGCAGTATTTTGAGCATCTGTTGGTAAATCATCTAGGAGGATGCCATCCAGAAGAAACTACTTGTCTTCAGGTTCTCTACAAGGCTCGGAGTAAAATGCTGTAGCATCAGTGCTCTGAAAGTACTGAACTTTTTTTACCAGGAGCCGCACACTTACAAAAACCAACAACCAAACGTCTTTCATTTGCGCTGATTTGTGTTGGTGTTTTTACTTTCTAATGGAGGCAGTAGACATTTCTTGAGAAACTAAAAGATTTTTACTGAAGAGTAAGTTTTTTGCAAGTTTCAGAAATTAATAGTAGTTAAAAAAAAATAATCTAAACTTCTGGGGTTTATACTCCTTTCCTTCACCTCCCTCTTTATCTAACTTTAATTTGTGGTGATTCTGCAGACACAGCTCTTACAGTGATCCTGGGAAGACAGACACATGCCACTGCTTGTACTGCTGCTGTCCCCTTCTGTTCAAAAGAAAATCATCTTCCTTTCCACCCCCAATTGCCGGTTTTATTCAAGTAAATAGTAGTTAAGCATTCAAATCTATTTGTCCAGGAAAACAGTAAAGTGTTGGGCACTGGCAGCTTGAAAACCCCTGTAACTTCAAACAAATTACTTCTCCTTCCACAAGTATTTCCTTCCCACCCTCCTCCCCAACCACGTCAGAGCGGGACCGCTTCCGTGACAGACGGGGGAAGCCGTTCTGGAGTCAGCTGGGACTGTGCACTGGGGGGGATCTGGGCTGTATGGGGATGCCGGGGCTCAGGCACTGGCAGGTTCACCCCCTCTCGCAGCCCCCTTCCCTGTCCCAGAGTACCCCCCTCCACAGGCGGCGCCCCAGGCCCCTGCACTGCACCCCAGTGAATTTGCCGTGGGCACACAAGCATTTTGCTCCCTCTCTGGTTTCCTCTGGCCACAGACGGGTGCGACCAGGCAGCTGTGCTTCAGCAAGGGCACACCTCGCACTGGCCCGGCGATACCAAACTAGGCTGGCGGTGTTTCTTCTCTGAAGCTCCCCAGAATAAAGCAGAAACAAAGGAATAAATTCGATGTTTCTAACTTGAATTCCATGATAAAATCAAAGTGAAGCTTTGGCAAAAACCAGTATTAATTGTTATTTAAAGTCCGTTAGATTGTTTTGCTAGTTTTGTTGGAACTCTTCTCTGGTGCGATGTGCCATTTCGTAGGACCACAGAATGGTTTAGGTTGAGCTTTAAAGCTCATCTGGTCCAACCCCCCACCACGGGCAGGGACACCTGCCACCAGACCAGGTTGCTCCCAGCCCCATCCAGCCTGGCCTCGAACACTTGCAGGGATGGGACATCCACAGCTTCTCTGGGCAGCCTGTGCCAGTGTCTCACCACCCCCACAGTGAAGGTTTTCTCAGTGCGTGTGCGTAAGTGTGCACGTACCTGTGGTATGGTCTGGTAGAATAATCACAGAAGTGTTAGTTTATCCGTTAGGTGTTCTTCTCAGGGGCCTTGTATGTCTAGGTGCTAGACGAATGCAAGAAAATCATAGTCTTTGTTGTAAGGTGTCTGCAGCTTAAAAGAGAGAGGAGGTATGAAATGGGGATAGTGTAATCATCATGTTTAACACGAAGACCTTCTGTGTTTAAAAAAAAAAAAAAAAGGCCCATAAACTGGTTTTAGAATTAAAAGAGGGGGTGGGGAATAAGAGGGGTTTTGTGAAGATTTAATGCTTGGAATTTTTAATGCCTGCCTTTATTTTATTTTAGGTTGCTATTGACTGCGTTGCCAGAACATTACTCCACAAAGCTTTGGAGGGCCACTTCTTAATGGATTGCTGCAGCCTCTTAATTTCTCCATTGATCCCGTTCCCTGCATCGTGAGAACATTTTAGCCAGCACAGAACCTAGAAAAGTTACATGTAAGTCATGATTCAAATTCCTTTCTATTTAAAGAAAAGAAAATAAAAGAAGGAAAAAAAGGTCTTGAGGAGGCAAGGTGGAGGCAGTAAACATCATACTTCAGAAAAATACTGTAAAAGCTGTAATTCAACAGCAAACAACAGGTGGTGAATAAATTGTTATTCAAGTAGTTACTTGCTTTTTTTAACCTAAATCTTGATTGTCATTTTGAAGGCTTTCCTAAGTGTTCTGCTACCATAGTAAACCATAGCAAGAAGTACTTAAACCACGTCTCTGCACGCTATCCCCCTAACTATGCTTTGGTTTTCTCCACAACTGGGAAAGCGTGTGTGCACTTATCTCGGTGTGGTGTGCCGAAGCCACACGTGCTCTGTGTGAGTTTGGAGGCCATCCTTTGCTCAGCAGGACTGCAGGCATCCCTGTATTTTTCCCATCATAAAACCCATATCCTCCTTTGGAGTTTCCAGAATACTTCCCTTGGAGGAGCCCTGGCGCTGTTTTTCCTTTCAACCTGCTGCCCCAAAAGGCTCTTTAAGCACCAGCTTAAAAATTTAGCTGTTCCACCTGGCTGTAGGAGGGTGGAGGAAGCTGTACACAGATTTGCTAGGGACAAAGGGGAGCTGCAGACTCCTTCCTATCTCTTCAGTCTGGGTAGTAGTTCTTGGTGAGTGTTGCGTGCTTTGATTTTTCCTCCCAAGACAGGGAATGGCTGTGGTGCTGTGCACACATTTCATCCCCTGTTGTGGTTAAGTTCTCTAAAACCTCACATAACATCAGCCTGGCATGGAATTGGAGGGCTGTTCTAGAGGGGAGAAATTGGTTTGACTGGTTTTTTTTACTTTTCACCAGTTCTAACCCTAATTCTGGGGTGGGTCTGCAGGTGGAGAAACCTCTGGACCATTACAAGGATGGCATGGATGTGGTGCTCTGTGCTGTCCAGAGGGTGGGACACCCCAGAGCTGTGAAGTCTGAAAAAAGGCTTGAGCACAACTTTATTCCATTACTTTTTTAAATAAAGCCGAATCTCATTGTGGTTGGGAGGTTTTTATCATTCAGATAGTGGTGTAGAGCAGCTTGGCAAAAGGCTGCCTGAGCCAGAGATAATACAGAATTGTGGTTCGCAGTGTGGCACTATGCATGTCCTGCCCCTGTTCATTCACTGCAGTAACAAATCCATATGACACATTTTAATGATTAAATCAGGACAGGGCAGTGAAGCCGGCCGCAGCGCTCATCACTGGGCAGGTTTTTTTGAATGCTTACTAACAACATTTTTAATCTTAGGAACGGATTTGTAGTACTACTTCTAAAAAACCAGGAGTGTTTTTGAACTGAAGAGTTTATATTAGTAAGATACCTTCAATTGATACTTCATTTGATCACGTGACACTAAGAGTATTGTTTAAAACAAGAAAAGTCTATTGTGAAAGGAGGACAGGGCTTTTTAATGCATATGGAAATTCAGTTTTTAAAGAGAGGAGACAACTTTTTCTAGTGTGATGAATATCAGCAAAAATAATAGTAAAGTAGTAGGCAATGGAGAAAGGCTGGGTAGTAACAGAATTCACTGTCAAAGGGGCCTTACAAGGTGTTGGTTTGATTTTGTTGTCCAAAAAAGGGAGAGCATTGCTATTTCATTGTGGGCTTGGCAATATATGGTGCAGTTATTAGTCAACCCCCTGATAGCAGGATTCATCTGACTACAGGAGAGTTTTGGATCTGGATTGAAACTTGTTTCTAGTGCTTGTCTTAAGGGAAGAAAACTTGCAAATACAAGTTGTAACAGCTAGGCAGGCAGCAAAACCTTGTTCCTCAGTCCTACTTAGCACTATTCCCATGAGGTTGGAAGCCTTATTCACACTTTTTTGGAGGCCATTCTCATGATGTTTGAAAAGTTTGTCATTAGGCATCCTGCAGATTCACTACTAAAACCCCTTTCAGAGGAACTAACTTTACAAATGGCATCCTTCTTAGGGGACTTGAAAAAACAGCCACAAATTTAATAGACATAAATGGAAGAAAACCTCTCTCCTTCCAAGAAGTGCATAGGAAGTTTTGTCTTGCTGCTTCTTGTGCTGCAAACAATCAGAAGTCTCAATTTCCAGTGGTAAAATCAGGTCTGAGGGCCAAATAAACTTGAAAACTGGTGTAAGGATATAGGAGCTGTCATCAAATAGTGCTTTACTCTTTTTTTTTCTTTTTTCTCCCTTTTTTCTTTTTTCTTTTTTTCTTCTTTTTTTTCTTTTTGTTATTATTCTGCTCCAGTGCTTGAGATGTGTGCTCTAACTCTCAGAAAACACATGTATCACCTCGCAGGTTGCTGGCCGGGGTTGTAGCCATTGTACATGCAGATCCATGCCAGCAGAGGTAGATGCGAGGGCAAGCTGCTGGTTGCTTATTTAATTTTGTGTTTCCCACTGCCTGGCTTTTTTTGATAACAAACTCTGCATGTAGCAACTACCTTGTTACAGTAGTTCCCATAGAAAGAAGTGAACTTTCCCTTGTTAATTAGCCCTGTTGGAAAGAGCAGTTACACAAGGTTGACCCAGCTGTGACAACCGTATTCTTCTTGCTTTTCCCAGGGTGCAGTGTATTTCGTAAACAAGTTTTCCTTCCCCTGCTTCCATTTATTATTTAGTTTTTATAATACTACTAGGATGATGTTTTATGTGATCTCCAAAAAACCAGTATGTACTGAAGTTTGAATTAAAAGCAGAAGGTATCTTCCTTGTTCTGACAGAGCAGATTGCAAAACCCCATTATGGTGCATGCGCCAAGATTTAAAAAAAAAATAAATAAAAAATCCAGGTCCCCTGGGAATTAAACCTGGACAGGTTAGACTGTGTGTATTATAATGAGGGAGTACATGAATTAGGGAGAAGTTGTGCTTTTCACTGAGCAACTCACAGGTCGTTATCCCAAACGGTCACTAATGGCAAAGTATGGATGGGGCTTTGCTCAGGTGCTGGGGACATGGCTGTGCCTCGGAGCAGATGCTGGGGCAGGGCTGCTGGCATCCCAGCGGAGGCAAGTGGTCATTCCTAGCAATCTCCACACTCTGCTCACGTTTCTTGCTTAGTTTTACCCCATGTATTTTCCTTTAAAAGCAGCAAAAATAACGTCCTAATCAATGGTAATCTGCATATAGTAAGTTGTCCTAATTTGTAGTGCTTATCTATCCAGTGTTGAGAATTCAGCAAGCGCTGCTAAGTGCTTTGTTCGGGGGAAAAATTTTGGCAACCCAAAATGCAGAAACCTCTGCACACAAATTTCCTATTTGCTAGGTATGAGTTCTTCAGAATATTTTAAAAAAAATTTAAAAAGATTTCTTGAAATCTGTCCTACAACCATCTGTAGGCAGATGTAAATAATGTAAAAATTTAAGATGCAGATTTTTAGTGATTAAATGTCTGTCACCCGCCTACCACCACAGCCTGGGAAAAATGTATCTTTTTAAAAATCTGCATCAAAAGGTCAGGTAACTTGACTGAGTTAAGAAGGAAATCAGATTTCTGAAGGCAAAGTCGCATCCCTTTGAACATTGACTTATCAGATACTCTTAACTCTTTGTACCAAATCCAGTTCTCATGGCCGTGTCTGGATTTCATGATTTTTCTGGTACATTTTCCTGTTGAAGTGCTGTTTTTATAGCGGAGAAGGCAATTTCATACCCATTTTATAGTACTGGCTTATGAGGGCTCTGCATCTCATGCATCATCACGTGGAGTATCTCCTGCCCTGGGGAGCTTCACGACCTCCCGTGGCATGCTGCCCTGGGCGTTGTGCTCTCAAGCACCAAAGAGCAGTTTCCTGCAGACTAGGGGAAATTTTCTTTGCCACTAATTAATCCAGTTACTCCTGCTGCCTCCACGTTGAGAATACATAAAGTCGTTGACCAGTGCCAGCACTGCGGCGGTCCCTCCTTGTGATCAGGTGCTCCTCAGCACCATCAGTGCCTCTGTACTTGAGGCAGGCTGCACCCCCAGTCTGGCTGGCTGGGGACAGCTTTTGATAAGTGTTTGCAGCAAATACATCTGTTGATTAAATATATTTTTAATGTATATATACATATGTGTGTATATATAAAAATAACAGATATATATGAAAAATACAATTTAAAAAAAAATAGAGAGAGACAAATATAATCAGTATGGTCTGGAAAGTGCTGGTGTAGCTTCATGCACACACACGTGTGGGCAGTGATAGGACATCCCATTCTGGATTTTTCTGACCAAGAGCCCTGTACCGGAGTCATCCCTATCCGGGTACACGTGGTGACCGTGGGCCATACGGCCAGAAGGAGCACCCTGCTTGTGCTTAGCTGAGCCCGTGGGGAGGATGGTGGTGTTTGTTGCAGTGTAGTGCGCCATATGAAACCAAATTTATTCCGACACCTCTCACCTTTGCTGCCATTGACCACAAGTTTGTTTGTTCCTCACCCCAGCGGTGCGATGGGCTGCGTGGGCACACGGTGTCACTGATCTGTTTACTCGGCGTTTCCCACGTGGCTGCCATGTTGTGGTGAGGACTTCTATTTTTCTCTGTGACAGGTGACAGCCCGGGTGCGTGTGTGTGTCAGCCCGAGGGACTGAGTCACAGCCTTCCTTCCACCCGGGGCCAGCGGCACTTCCCCTTACCGGGGGGCATGATGCCAGCCCATCTCCACAGGACAGCTTACCTGCCCACATTTTGCTTAATTTTTTTAATTATTTTTTTTATATATATACAGAAAAACTGAGAGGTGGTGATGGCAAGATCAACTTTCTCTGTAACCCAAACCAGTGAAAAGTAAAATCCATCTTACCGCATCAGTTTTGTTTTCACTGCTGGTTCAATCTGTCCTCTCCCTCTGGCAGAGCCCTGCACAGTCATTCAGTGCCCGGCTTGGGGGTGGTGTGGTTGTTAGCTCAGCGGTGTATGACCCATTTATTTTCATAATACTTAGATACCCGTGCTTCTGCAGCGTTCAGCACACAGATCCTACGACCTAAATCCTCGCCAGAGAAGCACACACCTGATCTCAGCCGTGTGCGCAGAGAGCAGCCGGCTCTGCGCTCGGCTTGCCGGGGGCCCTGGGAAGGTGATGGGCCATTGGGTCTGGTGGGCAATTAATGACCAAAGGCAGGTAAAGGTACATTTTTCCAGGGCTGGCACTTTGTCTTAGATTATTTTGTTAAATATTGATTGCTAGTTTATGGGATGTGTTTCCTGTTATGATTTGCAAAAAGTTGAGAAATAAAAGTGTTGTAGTGGATGCTTCTCTGGCTATAATAACTTGCATTTTCAGAGACAGCAAGGTTAATTAATGACATGAGATTGTTGACTCGTCTTTCCCCCATCCGCAGATGTGGGATCATCCGTACTCTTGTTGGGTCTGGTCTTAAGATGGACCTTTTTTCTGTATTTCTTCTTTACTCAGCTGATTCAGTTAGTTTTCTGCAGGTTTTCAGATGATAATCAGGTTCATTCTTGTATTGCTTTTGGTAAACGGAAAGAATCAGGCATAGGACAGACAGGAGAGTAAACTGGCATCATAGTAGACCTGGGAGTTTTAGGTATAAAATTACAGAATAATTTGCAAAGCGACTTGAGTTAAAGTGGATTTAAACACAATGAAATCATCCTTGACAGCAATTTGTTTGAAGTTCTTCTACTGTTATGAGTGTAAAGGGATTTTTTTCGTAATCACCAGTTTCTGGGTAAAGTATTCAGCATAATTTCTCACAGGTGAGTGAAGCATTAACTCCTTGTACCTCAGTAGTGTGGGCAGTGGGGGAAGAAACTGAAAGTTAGGGAGATACACCTCCTCCGTTTCATCATTCAGAAATTGGTTAGTGGTCAGCTAACTTGGAAAAGGACTCTACCAGGTGACCGGGAGAAAGCAGTTAATTAAAGGTATGAAAAATCCAGCAGGATCCCTGATAGTGGATACACACTGCATACCAGTAGCTGTCCTTGATGCTTAACAGAATGTAATGGCACTCTAAATACAAACTGGAAAAAAAGTAACAGCCATTAGCTAGTTTGTATCCCTTGTTCAGATGAGCCATGAGTTCTGGGGTTTTTGCTTTTATATACTTTTGCTGTAGGTGTTGGAAGTGTGGGTGGCCATGAAAAAGCAGTGGTTACAATAAGATTTTCCATTTATTGCCCTTTGTGTACAACTAAAAATAAGATTCAAATGCTTCAGAATTTGTAGAGCAAGCATAATTCTTCTCTAACTCTGATGACTGGCTTGCCTGCAACTTCAGCTCTGTCTGGTGAGTCCTGGGCTTAAATGCTTGTACATGGGTCTGTGTTGGAAGGAGAGGCAGAGTTTACTTGTGGTGTGGTCTAACTGTGTTAATTCATCAGCTTCTTACTTTAAAAAAGAAAAAAAAAAATAAAAGAGTTAGGCTTGGAGTGTAAGTAAGAGGCGGTGATGAAAGAACTTTGGAAGCAGAATTGTTCTGCCCTCTGGAAAAAGTAGCTTTGGAGAGGACTGAAAGATCCTTAAAAACAGCCCTCCAGAATGTCACTGTTGATCCAGAACTTCATCTTCGGGCAAAGAAAAAGAAAAAGAAGGGGAGGGGAAAGAAAGGAAAACTATACAAAACTGCTGATCATCAAGAAACAAATTCTCGGGGTTAACTTTTGGCACCTAAAATCCTTTTGCTTTAGTTTTTAGGGTGACAGTATTGAAATATGCTGTCTCGGTAGATTTTCCAGGTAGTTGTACTGGTTAGGAACCCACTAAATTAGTTGCAATATCTTGAGCTACTGAATCTGTTCTGACCACGTTAATTGGTAGTTCAGCTTGTGGCCAAGAGAAATATTCAAGAGAGACGTTGTCAGCGTATGCAGGGAAATTCGTAACTTCATGGTGTCAGGTTTGGTGCTGTCCCAGCTTCACTCATTAAGTAGCCATGGCATTTCCAGAGAATGAGTGTGCCTGTGCATGTCAAGCCTCTCGGTTTGATGTCATTCTTGCGATGGATGAATAGAGAGAGCATCTATCCAAGAGCTGCAGAAACAAAGGTAGAGGCTGAAAACTTGCTTTCTGCTGTGTGGCAGCTTGAGCTTCACTGCTTCCTTATTGCTTTGTGACCTTTCCAGGTTTTCCAGGCTTGACAGGGTAGCAGAGGTGCTGGTCTTGAGAATCGGGCTGCATGAGACAATAGGTTTTCACTCTGAGTAACAACACCACATGGCACGGAGGATGTAGGGTGCTGGGGGCACTTAGAGGCACACGCGCTTGTTCCATGGAACAGCCATGCTGTCAGCGGTGAGTCTTTTATTATGCAATATGAAATCCTTTTAAATTATCTTGGTGTAACCCGCCCCCTCTTTTCAGAAGAGCTCAGTGCCTTTCGTTGCTGCCTTACTTTTGCCTTTTTGCTGAAATGCACATTTCTGCTTTTACATCTGTGTGCACCCCTTGGACCGGCTCTTGCCTTGATACAAAGTACGAAAGGCAAGAGAGCTAATGCAGTAATCAAGGTTTTAAATATTTCAGGTGGGAACAGGCAAAACTTCAGCAATAATTAGTTTCCACGGCAGTGGTTGCTGCAGGGAATTCCATTACATCTGTTATAATTGCCTGCGTGTCCCAGTCCTGTAGGTGACCAGATGCTGGCAAGTGGCATGAATGCTTGTTGTCATTTTTTCAGTGGAATTTTCCCTTTTAGGTACAGAGGTAGAGATGGTTTTTTTCTCCTCCCCCCTCCTTTTTTCTACTGCTGCGCCCGATGCTGATGAGTTCAAACCTGATGGCTTTGAAGATAACAGCAGGAGAGAGCGCGTCATGCGGTGATGGCACTCACGCACCGCTCACCGCTGCCGCACTTTCCAGCTGGATGAGACACGCTGGTCTTTTCCAGGGGTATTGCCACCCAGGTTATTTTTAGAGATGGCACATAGGGCGCATTGTGCAACTATCAGTACCCACTGCTGGGCTCTTCATTTTTTCCCTTGTATGGTGATGAGGTTTACAAGGTGTTTACCTTTCTCTTGAAAAGGTGGACAGATCTTTTTTTGATCCTTTTAACCACTTGCAGAGCAGCTCCATGGCGTCTGCGGAGTTGTGTTTTCAGTATACAGTCTGAAGGGAACAGTCCTGCATGTGGCTGCTAAATTAGGATTAGTATAAGTGAGCAACGTGATACAGTTGAGATTTTCAGCTGAAGAGCTCTAACAGCCTGTTGGGTTACGTAGCAGAAGATCTGCTACCTCAGGAAACCCCCAGCTTGGTTTTTATTTTTTTAGCTTTCCCGCAGCAAACAAGCTGCCCTTGGGCATTTTTGCAGTTGTCATACACCCTTTCTATGGCTCTCAGTTTCTGAAGTGCTTTAAACAGCCACCTCGGCTGTTGCTGCTCCCTGCGATGTACAGGAGGTCCTGTGAAATGGTGGCCACAGATGCCGGTCCGCCAGCGATCCCCTCCCACGTACCTGGGGGGAATGGTGGATGCTTAGGGATGTGGTGCAGCCTCACAACGGGAGCAGAGCAGTTGACTGCTGCCTGTCGCTGGCCGGAGGAACAGAGCTGCCTGGTCACAAGCTCCTTATGGCATTGCTCGAATAATGCAAAAACATTAGCAATGGAGATTTGCTGTAATGGTGTATTTTAAGTGCGTCTCTGCTCTGCCAGCTTCACTTTTAATGCACTCGGTTAAGGAATGCTTTGGAGGTCGCTGCTAATGGATGAATCTTCCGGAAAATTGGAATTTTCAAATAAGATTGACACTTTGGAGTGAGAAATATAAGTCTAATGAGAGTATTTCAGCAGAGGTTTGTAATTAGGAATGAATGGAGGGAATTTGTACGCGCAGTCTGCAAAAGGGCACAATGGAAGGTGAAATTGCACCCTCTGCGCTGAATGAGGGATGAAAGCCAATGTATCAGTGTCATGGCATGACAGTGTAGAGTATAAATGATACTGTCACTGAGTGCTGCAGAAGGTATCAAGGGAATTCCACTCCAGTAAATTACATTACTTAGACAGACCTGAAGGCATTGTGTCTGAATGATTGGAGGGAAAAAAGGTTGTCAGCACAAAGCAGAAGATATTACAGAACAACTGGCTGCAGGGTTGGAAAGCGGTGTTTTTCTGATATTTACCATGCAAAGCTCTTCAGATGCGTTTTGAAATTATTTTGGTTGAATTACAAATGTATTGATGAAGCAATAGTATTTTTTGAGATGGTGTTCAGAGTGCATACCAGCCTGCAGCAAAAGGTTGAGCATGCACAGCTCCCATTTTTTCAGTAGGAATTAGGACTCCTTCAGACTTGGGAAAAAACTAGGTGTGTGTTCCCAGTTCAAGCAGTGATCTTTATGCATGGCTTCATTTGGTTGAAGACTTGATTTTGGGGCTGGGTTTTGGCTATAGAATAATTCTAGCATAGGTTTATGGGGAGAGGAAGGTTATTACCGTTCTCACTGGCAATGTCTGGGGCTGGATTGTAGTGAGCAGCAGCAGATCACGGGACAGAAACTTTATGGTCTCGTTTAGAGGCACTTGGATGACATGGCAAGGTCCATGATACAGGCAGCTAGAAGCATGACGTCATGTCAACAGTGCAGCAAAAAACAGAAACTTCATCCCTTTCAGCCTGTGCGCTGGCACATCATACCTATGTGTTTCTCACACTGTTTTGCTCATTGCCCACACGGACCTACTGCTAACGCCACCTTGCTTCCCCCAGTCACAGTGATGGTGTTGAGTGGAATAGTTATTTACCGCCTTTTTTCCGTCCGTAATGACCTATTACATCCACCCTCACAGGGGTGGTACCTCAGGGATGGGGCTTAACTACTTCTCTGTCTCTGACCATACATGCAGACAACACCTACCAGCTCCTGTCATTTCCTAGTCTGCTTACGGGTGGGACAGCCCAGTTCCTACAGTTCTCCCAGTGGTAAAATGGCTTCTCCCCGAAAATGCTACATTTCATCCCTGCAGCACATAATAAGGCTTGCCTGCCTTGGGGCTTCTTCTCAAACTTTAGCAGATTTTGTACTGCTTAAAAATGTATTTTTCCACTTGCCTACTCATTAAAAGCATCACTGAGAAGTGCATATTGTAAATAATAAGGGAGCAAACTTAATATCTCCTCTACAAAACTTGATTCTCAGCAAAGCCCACACATGGCAGGAGGATGGACACGCAGTGCAGTTAAATTAGCAGTCCTTAGCGTAGGTTTCTTTGCCTGGAAATACCATTTCAAGTTGTGGGGGCACTAACCAGGAAATACAGCCAAACTGAAGGGTACCGACTGCGGAGACATTGTGGTTTAAATGCTTCCATGGGAATGGCCCATCCTCCTTAGGATGCAGGATTCAGTCCTTACAGCCCATAGCTGGAAACCACATGATCAAACCTACAGGCAGTGTGAAAAAGCGGTGAGGCATGCATGGAAAAGAAGATGCCCTAGGTGGGATGGGATTCAATATTAGAGCAATTTATTAGCCAATCCTGATCATAGCCAAAGGTGCGTGGGAGGAAGCAAACTGTAATTTGTATCTGTATTTCCCGCATCAGAACTGGGGTGGCCCAGGGTGTGGGACTGTGTCTGTCTGTCAGGGTGAAAAAGGGAGTTAACATCTAAGAGATGTGAAGTTTGTCCTTAGACCGTCATTACTATGGGAAACCACTATGCCTGCTTAAGCACCCATTTGCAGTATTACTGAAAATCTGCTGTCGCTCACTTCTCCTGTGGTATTTTGTGTCAAAAGCTGGCGTTTTGACATATCTTTTTTTTTTCGCGTGTTGGGGAAGCATATGCTTTTTTGTATATTCAGTGTCATTCCTGTGGTCATGATTGAGCCATGTTTTCAAAATGTGGCTCTTTGTAGTCATCCATCAATCCACAGAAGACCCATTTGTTCTCGCTGCCCCAAGTCTCCATATGATGCTGTTTTCCTCTTCCCACGCTGGTCTTGTGGCACGAGCGCCTGTAACCAGCACCTGTGAAGTCACCAGGGTCACGCATGGGGAGCGATGGATGCAGGACTGGACTTCAAACACTGCAAATTACCACAGTTGCAAGAGTGGGGTAGAACAGGAGAAGGAATGACCAAGCTCTATGCCTTAGGGAGGAATGAGAGACTAACCAGTATTGCTTTAACTGAGGGGGATACTGAGCCTCCTCAGTCAGATCTATATCCCCTGGCAAATGTATTTTGTTGTGTAAATGGCTCTCTGCTGTCCCAGAAGACTACCACCATCTCTTCCTATCTTGTACAGCGTATTTCTAAATAATCAATCTTTGTGCAGAAAAGTTGTGGTTAGTAAGCCCAGCTTGCTAATGAGTCAGGGGTTTAATCTTAATTCTCACTGCTAGTGCTTTTGATAACACATGGCTATGAAGTTTGACATAGCAGAAACTTCTCTATAAACTCTGATTTGCTTGCCAAAAAAGTCAGCCCATTACCATTAATTCCCCTCTTATCATTAGTGTTATTAAACTGACGATTGATGTGTAAAAACTGCCATTTGCATGAAGTTCCCAAAACTGCAGTAAAAGAGACTTTTGTTCTCT
>JAVJGJ010000059.1:4462743-4502364 GCA_035590215.1 Microhierax caerulescens
CCCCCCCCCCCCCCCCCCCCCCCCCCCCCCCCCCCCCCCCCCCCCCCCCAAAAGAGCGCGAGTTCTAACAGCAGAGATGTTCATATAAAGACATGTTCTGAACAATAAGATCGTTTATCCATGTATGACATAAATACATTGGAATTTAAATAATGAGAGATCTTGTGAAATGCAGCAAAACGCACACCACTGGCATTGTGAAGTTTCCCTGCTCTAAAGCCCCGTTCTCAGGGAAAAGCAGCTTTACTTTTGCTTTGAAAATCCATTATCATAAGTCTTTTTTTAAAAAACACTTGTCTTAGTGCAATATTAAAGCAATTTTATACCCTAAGAGCAGCTCTTTTGTAAGGTAAAGTGCAGTCCCGTGTGTACGTAATTATGGTTTATAATACTTCTCACAATCCTAATTTCCCCCAAATTAAGAAAACCACTCACCTTTTTAGGCTTTCCTTTTCCTAATTATGTTTTTTTCTCTGCCTGTTTTTCTTCCCCAAAAGATCCTTTTTTAAAAATCCCTTCTTAGGAGGGAAAAAAAAGGCACAGAACGCTTTCTGGATTCATGGCAGAACACTGCTTGAAGGAAGCTTTTTAAGAGTTTAGGTTAAGAAGTTTCTGCCTCTTTCAAACTGCATGGGTGACATTGCTATTTTGGGAGGCAGTGCCATCTGCTTGTTCAACCAAAAAGCAGGGAAGAAGTTCCTAGTTCTAGCATAGACTTTTGGGTTGATTCCACATAAAATTCCCCACCAATCTTCGCATGCACTTGCCCCCTCTATAAGCTGGGGAGAGCAAGGCATCCTCTTCCACCTTCACAGCTCCCAGGGAAAAGGTCTTCAGCTCGTGGTCCACAATGAGTCAGTAAGATGTGGTTCTTCACAACAGGCACAGTCCATCGTGACATATGAGGCCCATAATTCCTCCCCGCAGGTGTTCATGTCACAAGAGCTATAATGAGGACAAAGAGAGTGACATAGCGCCCAGCACCTGATGTGCTGCAGGTGGCTGCTACCTGCAGGTGAACAAGAGGGCGTCTGGGGGAGGCTTCACTGGGTTTTGTTGGAGAAGCTGGATTTTTGTTTGCTTTTGAGTAAGGAAGAGGAAGGACAAGTTTTCTGGGGTTTTGCTTGCTTTTGGGGGAAAAAAAAAACCCACAACAAACCAAAAAACAGTAGGACAGGGTTCCCTGGAGGACAAATCAACCATCTACCAGCTAGTGCAGGTCTAAGGGGTGTGGGAGCCAGAGAGGACAAGCAAGACTAGGTGGGGAGGAACGGCAGGATTTGTAGGGAGTGCAGATGAGTTGAAGGAAGAGGTTGACATGAATAGGAGCAAGGTGGAGTCTATGTAGTGTGTACTGTGAGTCCATGGAAATAGCACAGAGGAACAGAGAAATGTGGGAAGAGGTTACTGTAGTCCTCCATAGGTGATGAAGGCATTTCTCTGAGATAGGAGAGATTTAAGTCTATGTTATATTGCTGAAGTATTTGCAAATACGAGTGTATCATTGTTACAATATCTTCCTGACTGCCAAAATGTTTCATCCAATCTCTGTTGACAGAAAAGATTGCTTACTGATAATTGCTTTGCTTAAGTGTCTGATAATATGCCAGAAATGAGAGCATTCTCTGTTAGGTCATCTTTAATTATGCATGTACCACCTGTCAGCTTTAAATCTGGAGAAGATTAGTTTTCTCATTGGATTTATAGTAGGGAAGAGAGCCTTCAACAAGAGGACTAGGCTACTGGAAACAGTGTGCCTATGGGGGAGTTTGACAAGCAGTCTCCTCATCTTCCCTAGTCACGGATACCGCTGTTGGTACATGCGGAAATATTTGAAATATTGCCTAAGCTAGCTGCCTTAGTGATGGTTTTCACAGGAAGAGGATTTCAGACCATCTGTTGCGTTTTCTAGTTTTCCTTTTTCCCCCTCTCAAAGGGAGAGGGAGTGCCAAGGTGGGGGAGGACACGCATCAAGTCGTGGCTCCTTTGGCAGTGCTGGGAGGAAATCCCCCCCAAAAGCCTTGCAAGGGGGTTACTCGCTCACCACCGACTGAAGCACACAGTAAAACTAGTCAGGCCGATGAAGACGTGCCAATCTAATAGGAAATTAAGGGTTCAAAAGACTGAAAAACTATGAGGATGGGTGCTTTGTGGAAAACCTCAACAGGGAGAGATGGTAAGGGGCTCTGAGGATGTTAAATTAACAGGGTTGCCATTACCAAGCCCACTTACAATATTCAAAATTACCTTGGAGAGGAAATTTATCTTTGTACATGGTGGGGAGGCAGTAATTGTTTGGGAATAGGCAAAGGGATTTTCAGTTCACAGGAGATTACTAGCTGTTTATTTGGTATAGTAATAGATTTTAGGAATCTCCTGAGTATTCTTATCTCCTTTACTCTGAGGCCAGTCTGGAGAGCAGGGAAAGGATGGTTGTTTGTCCTCTGAAATACACCATTTATACCAGAAAACAGGAATCATCTTTGCTAAACTTCTCAATTGCTTTCAGCAGAAGAGAACACCACTTGCACTGTCAAATATTGGTCCTGCTGCTTCTTGCCTGTGTATCCAAGTGGCCCGTGCTTCCCCCTCTCTGGCATTTTGGTTTTCCAGTTTCTGTCATCACTGCCTCAGCCTCCTGGAAAGAGTTCCTCAGTTACATTGGTTAGCTGACACTGATCGTTTTTCCCATTAATACCTTCAGCCAGTGCTATTTCTGAAAATCTGGGATTTGGAACAGTAGGTCAATTTGTAAAACAACAAGAACGAGGGAAAAGGGACAGATGGCTCTGGATATGAGAGCATGTTTCTGTTCATCTCCCATTTGGCTTTTGCTGATGCTTCATCATTGCACGAGCATTTGAGGCTGTCGTTTTGCATTGGTTAAGCAGTAGTTGCTCCTTTGCTGCAAAGATTTGCCTATGGCACTTGTCATGTCCCCCTTTCTGCTCCCGTGGAGCTCCAGGGCAGGCTTCCTCTGTAGAAGCTGGCAGTGCTTTTGTACCTGAGGACATGGAAAGGCTTTGGGAGACAAGTGAATTTTCTGCACAGAAATCTAGCTGTGTTTTCCTGACCTTTTCCCCCAACAACTGTGCTGGGTGAAGCTTGCCTGATTATTTCTTCGCTTAGGATGAAGTTGCCAGATTCACCTTGTTATTCCTGTGTAAATGATGACAACTTCTCCATCCTCTGTTGTGTTGCAGGATTTTGCTCAATTCTTAGACAGAATCTGATTGATTCAGACTTGCTTAGTTCTCTCTCTCTGGATAGGGGTTCCAGTAGCACCACCTGGGTATAGCTGAACTTTACAGAGATGAAATGGAAAAGTGTGGGGGTGTCCTGTAACCTTTTTTGTTCATTTGTGATTCATTCAGCCTTTCTTTCCACCCTCCAACTTCATGCTAAAGGGCTCTCCAGTCTAGCAGTGGTCACTGGAAGACAACTCTTTTGTGCAGGCTCCTTTGTTAAATATGAGAGTGTATGCATCTCATTATCCTTTTGCTACTGCAGATCTGTGTAGCCCCACTGGGAACTGCAGGAGATGTCCCGTTCACCAGTTTGAGGGACAACCATACTTGAGTGAATGCAGTACTCTGCTTTTGCCTCTGAAAAAACAGGAAACTAGATGAGATTTAAGGGATGCCTTTAAGGATTAAAGAAGTATTTACTTAAAACTAGATTTGAAATAATGAAGCAAAATTGCCCCCCAAAAAAATTACAAAAAAAAAAAAAAAAAAAAAAGAAAAGAAAAGAGTATCCCCTAGCAAGAATCTGGCACGGATATGCCCTAGCAAGGATATTTCTGAGCTCTTCTGGCTTGCGAGATGTGGCTTACATAGTCCCTAGGTCTGGCTGGTCTTGGAGGCTCTTTCTTGCCGTATATTTTATAGATGATTACTTAGAACTACCCAGAGCAGTTTTTCTGGAAAGCATTCCTGTTCTCGAACCCAGGATATCATCAGCTCCCTTGTCCTGTCTTAGGGCTACCTGCCCTTTTTCTCTCCTGGACTCTCCGTTGGAGCTTGCCCACTGCCTTGGTCACAGGAAGGTCTTCACCAATCTTACCCATTTCTCACATGCACACGTTTAACATTTCTCTTATTAGTGCACCATTTGTACTTCTCTTGTAACTTTTGACGTCTTGCTGGTTTTAGGCTTCACGCTTTTTCTCTCTAATTTCACTCCTTTAAAAACGCTACAGTAAAACTTTTCACTTGTCAGATTTCGTATCTGTTAGAGACTCCGTACAGGATTCGTACTTTTCATTCCATAGCAGTGCAGCAGTGCTTGGTGGTGAAGCTGGTGAAATTCAGAGCGATGTGTTTACATTGAGATATCCGACTGTATACACTGCTAATTTTAAGAGGAAGGAGAACCCTTCTTGGGATAATTAGTTTTGCCATATTTATAGACGCAACCTCTTGCTGAAGGATGTTTTTTCTGACTCCACATCAGCTACTGACAGCCGGAATTACAAGGGTTCACTGTGAGTCTCATGGTCTGTGTGTGCTTATATATACACAGCACAGACAAGATGAAGCCGTGGAGAGAGACTGAAGGCAGCAGCAATGCCAAACCCAGTAGCAGTGCCCAGCAGTGAAACATCTGAATGACCAATGTGGGTCAAATTCCAGCCCCTGTCTAGGCCATAATGATCATAAAAATCACCTTGTCCTTTAACTGATTTTACCAATCTGGATGAGTAGCCAAGAAGTGAAGGTAACCACCTCTCCCTTCCCTACAGCCCTGGCAGTGGCAGCACGAGCTCCTAATGCCTGATGGTGATTTGCCTGGACCCCCACAGCCTGCCAGGAAATGGGGATACTGCTGTGTCTCCCTACATGCCCTTCTGGGGAATGAGAGGCAGAGCCGTGTGTGGGTCGCGTAAGTACCACAGTCAGGTTTTGCAGTCGTTCCGCCGCAAGTCGGTTGGCCACACAGCACTGTAGACTGCTGGTAAATACAAAAAATCTCAAAAAGTTCAAGTGGGCAATCGGAACAAGGCAAGTGGCTGCTTTTGCATTTTGGTTGCAGAGCGTTTATGGAGGTGTTTCAAGGAAACCTCTCAGTAGCAGGAAGCTGCTGCTGCAGGCATTCGATGAACAAGCTGCACAGTCATCTTCTGCGCCTGGTGCCGTCTTCCCCGGGCTACTTAATAAATACGTGAGTGTGGCCATTATCAGCCAGGCTCTGTTTCTTTCACCTGCGCTGATGCGCCAGTATTTTATGTCACATCGAGTGAGGAGGCAAGGTGGTGTGATACAAAGCCTTTTTTCCCTTCCCTTAAATGGGATTGATGTCCACAGCTTAACAGCATTCCAGGAAAAAGACATTTGATTAAAGGTGGCCGGAGTCTCCCCTGAGATGCTGCATAAGGATGTTCATCCTGGTAATAACTTGCCTTTGCCATTTTCAGGGCAGCTGTTCCTGTTGCAAATCCTGCATCAGCTCACTGCAGTTAATGTGCATGCACATATATAAAGGTGCTTCTTCGAGTCCCCTCCAGGTTGCCTCCCCCCACCTCCCGCACAGGCCCAAGGGCTGCAGGGGATGCCTGTGCCACCGGCAGATCCACCTTGAGGGAGTTCCTTCAGCAGCACTTGCTTGGTGCCCTTTGGTGCCCCTTCAGCCATGGCAGGGTCCGCTCTGCAGTGCAGGAGCACCAGCGAGCTTCCTGCTCGCTGAATTCCCTCTGGGCCACTACGATGAAAATTGCGGAAACCTCACTGAGCATGGGAAAGCATTGTGCTTTTATGTGTGAGGGCTTGCCAGTTTGAATCACATCTGTTGTGTTGCAGAGAGGAATATTGCTCCGGTTGCAGTGGGTTAGTGGAGTATTAGCAAGTCTCATTTGCAAGGGGTCCCAGGCTTCAGTCTCATCTGTCACCAAGAGCAGGAATCTACTCTGACAACTTCTGCAAATCCTAGTTTCACTTTTGTTTTTTTGTTCTCCAGCCATGTTCTTCATTTCTGAAACACTGTTTGCGTACCGCAGATATTTTATTTTTTTTTGGTGCAAATCAATTAGCTTTAATTTTTTTTCTTAACTACCTGATTTTTATCCCATCACTTCACCAGCATCCTATTGTTAATTCACATGATACATGATAATGTGATGTGATATACCTTGCTAGTTAGCAAAACGTTAGAATAGCTCTTGGCAGCTTCTAGATGAGTAATTAGCAAGTAAGAATTACTCAAAGATGTGCACACTAGCCTAAGTAGGCATTTTCCAGCTGTCTGCAAGTTCAAAAACTAGTAGGGACTTCTCAGGCTCTAACACAAGATTAATTACTTGCTACTAGAAAAAGAACATTTACAGAAATGCGTAGTGTGTAATCAGGGCTACTGTGTTTTGTTCCTTAATTTGGAAGTGGATTTCTTCGTCACAAAGAACAGGATATTTACAGTATTTGGTAGTCATTTTCTTGAGGAGGCAAGCTTTTTTTTTACAAGGGGATGTCAAACTCAAATTCAAAATACTAAGCCACCTAAGAAGGCACTTTGGGCTTTGTATACATCAGTCCTCACACCACTGGGCATAGCACTGCCTTGCATGGGGACGGTGCGGTGCAGGCGCCTTTGTGCTGGCTGCCTGAGCCAGGATCCCCAGCTCCATATGCATCCTGGCAGAGCCCAGGACATCAGCATTTCCTTTCTGTCTTTCTAATGTGCAGGAGTTTGTCCACAGTGCTTTCTTTACCAAGCATTTGCACTGCTGTGCCTCTGTTTTGCATGAAGAAGCCCACTTAAATCAAATATAGCCACACAGCTGTGCTAAAAGCCTCCTTTTTATCCACAGGCAGCTATTGTCAGCCTGCTTTTATTTTGCCTCTTTCCTATTCTGTCGCTCCTCCAGGATCAGCCTGAGGGTGGCTGGATTTCTGTTTGCTCCCTGCCATAAGGTAGTCTGTCTCCGGTGGCACAATGGAGAGAGGAACCAGGCAGAGCAGAAGCGTATGGCTGGTGCATTCAGAGAGCTTAACAGTTTTATTTTAAGCTCAAGCTCTTCTTGCCACCTCCATAGCCTCTTCTGCTCTCTGCCTTTTGCTTGACATCTCTTGGGCCTAATTCTCTAATCAGCTGGATTATTGTCTCTTGGCGCTGTGTCCTCATCCACTCTCCAGCCTCTCACCAGCGATTACCTCTCCCCTCTCATCTCTTCTCTACTTCACTTCTCCCTGTTTGCTTCTCTGAGTGCCTGCAACTTTCCCTCCCCTTGCCTCCCAGCATCACCCCACCTCTCAGTGGGGGAACAGACCATTTCTGGGGACCTTTTCTCTCGGTGTCACCTCCATTCCCACTGTGCTTTCAAGCTCCTTGGCAGTCATTCCTCTCTCCGTTCTGGGCAGTGCAACCTCTCTCTGCTGCCTATCTACTCTTTTCTGCTCCGTCGCAGCATCCTTACATACTCGTTGGTAGTATGCAATGGCTTTATCTCTGGCTTCTTCAGTTTCTTTGTGCTTACTGAAAATACGGGAAAATAGCCACTCTTTCCCATTATTTGTTCCCCTGTTCTCACCTCTGCCCCTCCACCCCGCTGGAGGCAACAGGGCCAGGACTGGGCTTCTGTCACCTTACTACAGGCCCTTCTGCCTTGAAAGTTCTCCAGCCATCCCTCCTCCACCTTTCCTTCTGCGTAACTCTTGATCCATAAGCCCCCAGCCTCGTCAGCCTCCTCTCTCTCTGACATAAGCCTGGTCCTTTTCCTTCTTTTATCTTGAATACTTCCACACATCCATAGTAACACAATTTTTAGCATCCTTGTGGATGTTGCTCCTGGCTCTTCCCCATCCCATCAACTTTTCGCCATTGCCTCTGGATTAGTCCCATTTCAGAGCTTTTTTCACAGATCTCTTCCCTCCTTTATTACTGAAAGCATTTGCACAAACATCCTTTTCAGGATTTTAATTTCACCTCTTGCTTATGTTCCTTTTGGAAAACTTCTAGCTACATGCCACAGAGAAGAATGTGTGTGCGCATGTGTACGTCAGGTGAGAAATGCACACAATGACAGCTACAAATAATTCTGGCCCATCTAGTTTGTACAGAGTTAAAGGTGTGTTTCCTCCTTGAAATAAGTCTGGGTTGATAGGACTGGCCCAAGAGATGTCAATTTTTAATGTTCAAAAACTCATGCTATTCCAGAAACACGCAGTGACAGTAATACATATTTTTTGGGAGATACTAATTAAACAATGTGCATATGTATGCAACACACACATGTCTGTGTACCTGTATATGCATATATAAGTATATGCACATGCAAATGCATGTCTATTTTTAAGACACTATATTGGAGCATAGTATGGTGTGATGGAAAAGCATCATGTTATTCATAACAAAATAGTGACATCCTGTATTTCATCAAGCAACAAGTATTTTTTAAGCTATTTAACATTCATTTGGGCTTGTAGCTGAACTGTATTGTACTAGGACTTCAATTCTTAAAGTAATGGCATGAATCTGTAAATATACTTAACTGATCTTGACTTCCAATAAATATACGTTAACTGAGTCTATTTCTACAAGACTTGAATTGTTCTAATGGCAAAATCTTCATTTAGTCTGATAGTGGAAAATTGGCTCTTCCCTCCATAAAGCTATGTCACTATGTGGTCAAGTTTATCTAAAAAGGCTGGATTTGGTCCTGCATAACAATATTTGCATTCTTCTGACAGTCCAAGAAACACAATACATTGATTTAGTTAGATTTGTGGAGTGATTTTTTTAAATTATTTATTTTTTATTGCATCCTGCAATATGGGTTAGGTACAGTTAGTGTAGGCAGGAGCTGAGGGGGAAGAAGTAAGAAAAAAAGTATGCTTGCTTTTATGTTGCAGACTGTTCTCTCCTATGTACACGGAGAGACAAATCTCCCTGGCAAACACTAGAGTTTGCCATCTAGGCTCGGTCCCATTTTTAGCACAAAAAATTGCTGTAGGGGGTTACGAGCACTGGGAAGTATCGATTGTTTCCTAGCATGCTACTTGTATTACATATTTTAGTTAATAATTAGTAATGCTTTTAGATTAGTTTCATTTGAAATACTAATCAATAAGCTTTATAGATCCCCCGCTTTATATATAAACATGTCAATCTCCAATGGAGCAAAAGAGCTTTCTTTTATCCCAGATTGTTTATACTGTATAATTATTAATCTGTAGTTTAATCTCCTTGTCTTCATGCTTTTATGGCTTGATCCCGCTTGTTGCAGGGGATCTCAAATCTCATTAAAGGGCACGGATTAAAGGCACTCAACACCTTGCCAAAAAGTGCTGGAATGTGCCAGCTAAGTCCTGTTGCATATAGACCTCCCAGTGCTTCTCACTCCACGTGTGCACCAGAAGTGGGACTGCCTGCCTTGTAGCTTGTCATTTCCCTCTACGAAGCCTTCATTTTGAACCACAGTAGGTTTGCCAGACTTCAGGTGCACAGGGTCACAGTTTCCTTGCTGTGATGTTCTCTCAGCCTGTAGTTGGAAAACCACTGCCAACGTGTTTCAGCAGAGGGGGAAGTAAAAAGGAAAATAAGGCTTGAAATTGTGTGTTGATTTTCCGATGTTCAATGGGTTTTTGAGCTCTTCTAAAGTTCTGGTGCCCCCGTGCTGTGGAGCAAAGACATGAGATCTCAGCTGGAGGGTGTGGGATTGGGGCCACAGGTGCAGCTGTTGCTGTTGCTATTCCCATGGAAATCCATCCAACCACACAGAAAATTTGGAAAAGAAAGCCCAGGGCAGCTGATAGCTTCTGTTTAATGCTGCCTTGGAAATCTGGTTTCTGACAAACCTGGGGGACCTGCAGAGCTGTGGTCTGCTCGCTCCATCCGTATTTAGTGTGGCATTGCAGGCTGCTGGGCTGTGATTTTGCAGTAATGATCAGCTAGCGCTGCTGGGGAAGCAGAAATCTTGTGGCTCCTGACCCACGTGGGCTCCAGCGACAGGTTACACAGTGGCACCTATAGTTTGTTTAACGTAAGGAAATTAGGTACAGAAGCCAATAAAAGAATATAAGATTATCAAGTCAAGTGAGAAATGTTATAACCTTGCCTGTTCAGCCTTCACTTGGATCCTATGCGCATGCAAATTTGACAGTCTTTAATTGCATGTCTTCAAGATCTATGGAGAATATTCACACCAGAAAAAGCATACAGACTTGTTTCTACTCAGAAAAAAAAAAAAAAAAACCAAACAAAAAAAAAACCAAAAAACAAAAAGCATTTGCTTGTACATCAGATATCATTACCTCTTAAAGATTGTCCAGTCTGTAGGTGTGGGGTACATTTCATCAGCCAGGCAAAGCATCTATAGGTCACAGCTGTCTGAAACACAGCCCTGAGCAGACCTGCCATGGTCCTGAAAGTCGTGTGGCAATGCTGAGGCCACTGTGGGGACAAGGTCCTTACTGATTTGTTTTGTGTTGCCCTCAGATGTGGCACAGTCAGGTGTCGAGGAGCACCTGTTGCCCTGTGAGAGGGAAGGCAGAAGGTAGCAGCAGGCTGCACTCACCACGCTGCTGAGGGTGGAGAACAGCTGGGGACTTCGTGGGTCTCCAAGCTGTGGGCTGCAGAGCCTGTGGGGAATGTCTGCGTTTGGTGGCCTCTTGCTCTACCAATAGTACATTCCCCTTGAAGACAGATGAGCAAATGGGGGCTGTAAACTATTCATAGAGGGAGAGAGTGACATCAGCGAATACCAACTGCATAAACCACCCTTATGTGGTGCTTTCATTATACGTGCATCTAAACCATTAGTGTTGTACAAGAATCACAGTCTGACTTTTTATTAGCCAGGCTCTTCGCATTATGGGAGAGGCACTGTTGAGAGTGGCACATGAGCAGGAATCCAAGAGAGTTTCAGTGGGAGCAGTTCTCTCAAAAACAGACTGGAGAATAAAGGTTTGCACTTGTTGCATGAGAAAATGAAGCAAAGAAGGGAAGCAGTTTGCCAACTGCTATTATTTGTGGACAGACTTAAATTTAACGTGACCTTGTACAAGCAGAGTACACCACCTCCCAGGAGATCACAAATTTATGCATGCACTATACTCAGAACTGAGAAAAATGTTTTCCAAAGTTAGAACCTGTTGTGTTGGCATAACATTACATTAAAAGTAAAAAGCGTTGAACACACTGGGAATTGTTGAAGAATATTCTACCAGCTGCTCAAAATTATAATTTTACACTGCCATCAATAACAAAAACGTTGCTTTAATGAGAAGCCATTCTGGTTAAATGAAGAAATAGAAGTCGTGATAAAATATTAATTAATTGAATATCAAAAAGGAAAAATAGAAAAGGTAGAAGTGTTCCCTAGATGTTTTTTGTATTTGAAACAGTGCAAGAGGATGTGTCCATCCTGTGTCGTGATGTGGAAAGAAGAGAAAGTTTGCTGCTTATAGCAAAGGAGGATCTGAGACAGGCAAGAGTGGTTGAAATTAAATATTTTCACATCCTAGTAACTTTTACATCCAGGAATCTTAAAGGAGGTAGCTGAAAAGCTCTGTTAAGTGGCTGTTAATTTATAATAAATCTTGGGAAACAGGGGAAATTCCAGAAAATTGGAGGGCTGCCAACTGTATTTCCGATATTTCAAAAAGATAAAAGGGATATCCCGGGGAACTGAAGGCTGGTTTAGCTTGACGTCAGTCCAGGGTAAAATAGCGGAACAGCTATTTCAGGATCTGTCAAGAGAGAACTTGGAGGCTAAAGGTATAGGTAATTCCAGTAACAGTTAAAGAGACAGCTTGTCAAACCACTGGTTTTCTGTGGTCTGTTGGGATTGCAAGTCTGCATGATAAAGGCAACTGTTGATGCTGCCTTTAGGAGGCCAGATTCTGCCTTTCAGGCTTGTGAACTGTCTAAGGAATGCCCTGAGATTAAAACTCCCATGACAGAGTGCACTAATTAAAACTGAAATAATCAAGCCACTCCCTGGGATAAAGTGTGGCTTAGTTTTGGGTTTTGCATGTTAATCTCCCACTTGATTTGATTTGATGGCTTTTGCAGCTTTAAGCGTGTTCAGTACATGGCAGTTCTTTGGGGTGGGGGGGCAAAGAAAGCAAACAAACTTCAAAAAGCTGCATGAAAAGCTCAACAAATAATGTAAGTATCCTCAAACAAAGATAAAATCCGCGTTCTTCTTATGGCAGCCTTTGCAGCTTTAATCCCTCGTTCTTTACCATGGCAAAGAAGATTTTGTAAGCTCCTGTGGATCTTAGAAGAGTAGCAAAGCTTGTCTTTGCCTTCTGCTGTCTTTGCAGCCCTCTACTGCAGGTGCTCCATTGGCTCTACTTCCCTCAGAACCAGGACCCAAATGCATCACATATTTTCTTTCACTCTGGGCTCCTTCGGGCTGCAGTTGCACTTGGTCACAATGCCCATTTCTGTCTCACATCCTCTCCTTACCCCAGCTGAGCCTGGTAGGTGTTGGCAGCAGAAGTGATTGCTCTCCGTGCGCCTTCCTCCGTGGGGTGATTTATTGTCTACAACAGGAAAGGCAGTTTAGTTCCAGAATAAGAGCAGACTGAGGATTTGAAAAGACTTGCAACACTTCTTAAACCTTCCATTAATAAAATGGCAATTCTCAGGTCCTTGCAGGGTCAAAACCACTGTCAGGACCCCATGGCATAACCCAGGTATCCCTTCGGCACGTGCTCTGAGAGTTTCTAAATAGTCGTTTCAGTGACCATCGGATTTGATGGTTAGAAAAACATGTGAAAATTGTTTTTTGCGTGTGTTGATAGGCCTTCCAAGGTTCAGACCTGTAAATCTGTGGATCCTAATGCAGTAGTCACTAGAAGTTATTTATTTATTTATTTACTTATTTATTTTTAGATTAGTAAAAATCCATGATTTAATTATAAGGAACTGTTTTTCCTTCAGTACATATGTTGTTAAAGGAGAACACCATTGTTGGTATCAATTTGGTTGTAGAAAACGCTGCAGAAGCAGATAGCGGCCCAGTCTCTAAGGAGAAGGCGACACCTGTATTCTTTCCCAGGAGCAGAAAGTGCAGAGTTACACCCTATGAAAATCTGTCCCAAATTTAACCCAGTGACCTACTGCATGCATTCCTGGTCTTCACACATTAATCACAATAGACATGTTCCAAAGGACATGTCAGTTTGTGTCCCAAGGAAACGTGAAGGATATTCTGAACACCTGCTAACTTGCACCAAAGATGAGGAGCTTGCTTTTTTGGTTTTTGGGTTTTTTTGGTTTTGGTTTTTTTTTTGTGGTTGTTGTTTTTGGGGTGGGGGGAGCGGAGAGAAAGGGAAAAAAGACAGAGCAGTTTTTTCCCATAATGACTATGTAGTATGACAGGAGAAAATTCTTCTGTCATTTTTGCAACCTCTAAAATTCGAGTAGTCAAAGCTGTTAGCAGTGGTTTTGGATATACCCTCCCATGCAGACAGAACTTCTTCTGCCAGTTCTGCAGATAAGCTAGAAAATCAGTGATTAGCACAGTTTGAGAAGTGAAGAGAAAATCAACCATGAGATACAATTTTGGGAGACAACTTTTCTATTTTCCTCTGAAAAAAAAATCAAAAACAATGCTCATTTGATAGCAACCTAAAATGTCAAGTACAGAGCTTCAGCACTGAACTCTACTGGGTGTTTTAAAGGCTGGGCTTCCTTGAGAATAAAGCATAAGGGAAATCAATAGCTTTTACTTAGGTAACTCCTTGGCATAATCTCACATTAAAAGGCAGCTAAAAGGAGCAGAACAGTGCTGCTGTTCATAATTTGTAGCTACCAAACATTGGTGGTATTGGGTCGATATTCGCCTGGCCTTTGTTCTCATATTAGCAAAAATTTTAAATAGAGACACACATTCTTTACTATCCCAAAGTACTGCCATACTGGCAAGTGACCTGAATACTTCATAAACCATTTATGCTTCATCATAGTGCAAATTATCCATGCGTACACATGCACGTACACCCATAGACAACACACATAAATTAAAGGTTTAGGAAAAAGGTGAGAGCCATATCACTGTATCACTCCTCAACCAAAGCCCCAAAATGCTCATTTAAAGCAAGCAAGGCAGGACGTAAATCTGGTGGGCCCTTGACAGAACTTCCAGCTTCTGTTTGTGTGGAGACCTTAAAACTTTTCAGAGAGCTTGCCAAGCTGGAGGGCAAGGTAAGAACAAATCAATGCTTCATTTTTCCCTCTCTGATTCTTTAATGTGGCAATCCAGCTTACCCAAGAACAACCCAAAAGGTTATGTCTTTTCCCCAAGTTCCTGAAGCCATTGAGCACTTCAGAAAAACATACGTTGTTTGTTTTGCTTGGTTGTTTCCTGGCACTGTTTCAGTGTTGACCATTCCCACTCTGCTTTGAATAAGCTATTTTGAGTAGCAAACTTGGTTCCAGTCCCCTTCACCGTAGCCAGCTACTAAGTAAAGAGCAATGTGAGAGCCATGAGAAGAGACACTGTATCAGGGAAGAGTTTTGTGTTTCTAACTTTCAGCGTACTTACATGTCGATTGAGTGGCTTCTGAGAAACGAGCATAGAAGACAGTTCTGTTGTTCCTTCTGTTTTCCTACCTGATCCATGTCTTCCCCCTCTACTGTGCCTCTCTCCTGAAGGCATCATCATTTATATTTAAAGGATGTTGAACATGCATGTTAAATGAAGCCTGACTTACTGAGTGTAGGACAATTAGTAGTGCAATTATATAAATTTTCCTGAATCATGAAAAGGTGCACATGTATACATTGCCTAGTAGGCCTGTATAGAATGTATACATCAATGCATGTACCATGCATAACCATTATTTGCACGTTAGCTAAAGTCCCTAAAGACTGTGAGCTACCATTACCTTGTTCAGCTGCATTATTCTCTCAAAAAACAGTAACACCACAACTCTGTGAAGTCAAGAAATAGATTTTATCTGTATGTGGAACATAAATCTATTTGGACTCTTCAAAGCAACCTCCACCGAGAATCCTTGCCTCCTTATGGTACAAATCTCTGAACAACCTGAAGCACAGTTCTTTAGAGTAGACACCTGGGGCTTAAATAAACATTCATCATGGAGACTATGGGTATCCTGACACTAATTAAAAAAATAAAACCAAAAAAACCCCAACCAAACAAAAACAAACAAAGCCCAAGATCCATTGCAGAAATGAAGCTGTGGTACATTTCTGGTTATGTGTGCAATCTACCAGTAGCAAAATCATTGTAAGTAACCGAAGTGCTACAGACAAAAGGTATATTCAGTGGTTCTGTTTAAAAGCCTGCGAGATCAGAATCCCTTTTGTTCTTTCCCTTGTCTCTATCCAGTTGTGCAGAAGGGTCTAGGTCCAGTATAACAAAGCTGGTAAGTGACTTTTGCAATGGGACTTACTTCCTACAACAGATCCTCTGTGCTGTGACAGTGTATGAGCCGTGCAAAAGCAGCCATTCCACAGTCTGGAGGATACATCCCTGTTGCTGTTGATTTAAGAGAAGGAATGAATTCCCAGTATGCTCATCTCTACTTCAAAAGCACATGAAACTTACCATATGGACACAGGGCTCATGGCCCAGCTCTGCAGCCAGCCCAGGCACCGATACTTCTGCTCGCTGCCTGTGGTGTAGCTCATGGGGAACCAGTTTGTGGCCCTTGAACCACATGCAGCTGTTTAGCAGTTCAGAGGGTGCTCCCTGGGCTGTGTACGCTTGCTGTGTTGGAGCCACACGGCCTCCTCAGCAATGTAAGTTCTTGCCTCGAGGAGGTGTTACCAAATGTCTGCAGGGCCCTGCTGTATGCCCAGCCAGACCTGCCTCTCTGCAGGGCCTGTGGTTACATCCCCTCTTGGCTTTCTCTTAGATATCCTCCCTCCCACTCACGCTCAAACAAAGGTCTCACACCAGCTATTGCTGTCAGCAGCAACACCTCTACAGCTGCTGGCCCAGAATGCTCTACATCTTTTCCACTTATCCACGCATCTTCTGCTTTACAGCAGAAGTTACGTGAACAATGTGAAAAGCCCGTTTCTGAAGACGTTGTTGCTAATGGCCCTGGCACCCACAGTATGTTTGGCAGGAGGCAAGCCCGTGCAGCCTGGCGGCCCGCTACTCTATTTGCAATTATCTGGGGTGCTCAGAGAAGAAGACATTAATATTGCTGAGGATGACATAGCAAATTACTACTGCTCCCTAACCTTTTTAAATTGCTAACACTGTTGTAATCTGTAATTACAGAAATCAGTGTGAGAATTGTGGCACAGTATAATTATCTTTCCTGATACTTTATTGCTGTATGAATTATTAATCAAAATCAGTCTTGTATAGTATTTGCAGCAACTAAGAAGAATAATGTATAATTAAATTTCGTTATTTCTATTTTTGTGCTGGTGTTTTATGATGTTGTAATTGATAATTAATTGGTTAAAAATTCACACAATTCTTGGGAGTTTCATATGACTATGACTGCTCGGTATTCAGCATTTATTAATTGAATAATGGGCTTGCTGAAGAGACCTTTGTATATAGTCTTCTGTCATTACAGTGAGCGCTCAAAAATGGTGAATTAATCATTAGGCCCTTCAATAGTTTCTTTTCAAAGGAAAGCAGTGACAATATAATCATATCCTTTGTTGTTATAGCTATAATTGAGAGATCGTAATAACCAATTACAAGGATGGTCATTTTAGGAGCTCTGAAGTGTCAGTTATTGATAAATTTCTTTAAAACCAAAGTGTTGATTACACAGAACAAGTCTTTTCACAGAAAAAAATATTAGGAGATGGGGAAGGAAGCCTGGAAAATTATTTTCCTCCCACTTGCCACTTAAAAGTTGTGCATGTTTATCCCTAAAAGCTGTCAAGCCTGACGCGCTTTTGCTGCCATTTGTCAGAAGTTCAGGTTTCTCTCAAGTTTTTCATTATTTTATCATCATTCTCCCCATTTTTTTCCTTGTACCTTCTGCTGAATTGTTAGGGGAAAAAAATTATTAGAAAACATCAGAACAAAAGAGCATTTTTTCACACTCTCTGCCACCTATTGAATGGAAATAGTGTCAGTTTGCATGCAGATCTGTGATGCAGACTCCTCAGCTACCTCTGATCAAAAAGCCTTAGATGCGTGCAAGCTGACCACTTTGAGTTATTCCTAGATGTCTTTTCTTTTGCTGTTAGGGGAGCTGATTTGAAGAATGTAATCTAGAACTAAAAATAGCCCCAGTTCAGTATTGATCCTTTCTTAACACAATCAGGAGAAAGCTGGGAGTCACCTTGTATAGCAGGATATAATGTGATCGATCTCCAGCTTATGCTTCCAAGCAAAACCTGTGGTTCATTTTACACCAGGTCAGGAATTGCGATTCCTAGATGAGAAATCACAGAGTTGTTATCTGTTGGCTTCCATGCTAAAACGTAGTATAACAGGCATAATGAGAAGATGCTGATAAACCTTTCAGGCCTTTACCATGAAGTTGTTGGAGTCCTCTGTGCACTATTGTAGATCTGATGTCCTGCTTACACTTCCTGGGATCAAAGTGAGCTTTTGTTTCACGGGATGAGACGGTGCCTTCAGGTTCCTTTTTTCCCCCCATCCCCTTCCTCACTGGTGTTTTGCCGTGGAGGGGCTACAAAGGCTCTTCCACTGCAGTCTGTGCAACTTCTATGAGTCGAGCTGAACATCTGAAGGCTTTTCATGTCCTAAACCCATTGCTCTGCTGGAGCCAGCGGGAGCAGGAGCCCCTGATGTCGGTGACACCCACCACATGTAGTCTTTGGACAGATTTTTTTTTACTGCTTGCTCTCAACAGCTTGGCCCCATGCAACTTGTGCCCCTTCCAAGAAAGGGGAGCACAGGGCAGCATGCCCAGCCCACTGCTGTCTTCTGCAGTTGGGGGCAGAGGGGGAAAGGGGTCTAGGAGACATGTGTGGAGGTGATAGATTTGAGTTTTCATCTGTGTTGTCATCCATCAAATAATTGGCTTCTAAGACAGTGGTTAGTAGGTCAGGAAAGAGGGATAATACAGGCACGTTCCTCTGCCCAGTTTGTTGTTGGCTAGTGTGCTGAAGCATGTAAATACTCGTGTACCCTGAATAATGTGGCCTTGGATATTTTTATTAGGAGTGACTAATACTTTTACAAATGCAGTGAGTTCTTTGCCCAGTAACACGCAGAAGTGGTCAGTTGTACATATGGTTTATTGCAGTGATGTGAAATCTCTCAGAAAAAGCAAGATAAGCATCTTCCTATGAGTAGAAGGTACAATTTCAGTTTGTTTCTATGGTCAAGAATCACAGCTTTTCTTTTTACAAATTCTGCATTTGTCTTGCTTGGGTGTCCTCTCCTATTTGCCACACAATAAACAATAAATAGCAGTGCTGCTTTGGCCTTTTTCTTTTGTATTATTTGTATAGTGTTTATTGAAATGATCTTACATGTTGAGAAGGGGTTTCTCTCTTTCCTTGCCAATAATATTTTATACTGTTCTCTTAAGGATTTATTTTCTCCGAGTTTCAACATCAGTAATCAGTTACAGACACCACACAACAGAAGTAACTGGACAATATATCTCCTTATTAAAATACTTCTCTCTATAATGTCTGTCTCTAGGTTATGACAGTTTGTCTGTCTCCAATCTTTTTCATGAGAGACTTCAAACTGGGATTGAAATTCCAGGTCAGTGAGTTCCTGTTTTAGTGCGACGGTGGTCAAACACTGCAACAGGTTGTCCAGAGATGGTGTGGGGTCTCCACCTTTGAAGAGACTTGAAACCCTGCTACACACAATCCTGAGCAGCCTTGTCTCAGTCACCCTGCTTTGAACAGGAAGGCTGGACTACAAGATATCTAGAGTTCCTTTCCAACCTCAACCATTCTGTATTTTTTTTTCCTCTCTAATTGCCATTTGTGTATAAAAGAGTCCTGGATTTAGTGTGTACCTTGTTAGTTGAGTAATTATTTTCTTTGTTATATTCTTTTTAAAATTCCCAACAAGCCCTATTACCTTTAACATTTGAACTAATTTTATCAATTTCAGTCTCCCTGTCATGGTCTGTGGACTTGTAGGTCATTAATCAGTGTAGGATCATCAGATAATTCACTTTGGAAAGGACCTGAGGAGGTTCCTAGCACAAACTCCTGCTCAAAGCAGGTCAGCTTTGAGATCAGAGCAGGTTGCTCAGTGCTATATTCAGGCTGGTCTTGAAAACCTCCAAGAACAGCAATGACACAACCTCTCCAGGCAACCCGTTCCTCAGTTTTTCCTTATGTCTAGTCTAAAACTGTTGTTTCAAAGTGCTCCCAGTGTCTAGCTCCATCTTCTCAATGACCTCTTTGTAGGAGTGGCAGGCTGCTGTTAGGACGCTGGTACAGCTGGGTAGTCTCCCGTACAAGTGCTAAGTGTGCCCAATGCTTTAGCTCCAGCATTGCTCAGGAACAGCATGACCAGAGGCAGATGTGAGCCAGTACTGCTGCTCTTCTGTTCCTGGAGGGATTTCACTGTTAACCTGCTGAAAATTGCCCGTGCATCCCTTCTCTGTTGAATACAGTTTAGCCTAAGTGATTCCCAGTCTGATGCAACTTCGCACCTTATGGCAGCTGAGCTTCTGTAACAGCCTTTTGTAAAGGTTTTGTCAAAGGATTTCTGGAAGTCAATATTAATTACACGTACCAGTGTTCCTCACTGATAATTTGACACTCTTCAGGAATTCTAACAGAGCCCATCAGTGACATGACTTTCCCTTGCAGAAGCCGTGCAGCTTTGTCACGATGATCGTTTCCCTGGTTAAGGGCTCTGTAGCTCTGCTGCAAGAATCAAGACTTAACCTTTTCATGTAATTAACCCAGTTCTGATGAAGATTTTCTGGTCTGTCTTGATAAGGTTTTCTCTCCCCTAATGCTTCCCGTTAAAAACAGACACCACATTGCCTGCCCTCTAGTCTTGTAAGGCAGGAGTGGAGCTGGGCTTTTAGTGATGGGTGATGTATTTTTGGTAGCAGCTGAGGCAGGGTGTTTATGAGTTCCTGGCGAGTTCAGGGTGTGCACCAGCCAGTAGGGACGACATGCTGCAAACTGAATTGGTTCACATGTTCCATGAGCAACTTTTTTGGTCTCCTGAGGTTTCATGTGCCTCCTCCCTGCTGCCCATGCAGAAAGGCTCAGCGGGATCTCCCACCTGTCACTGTGGAAGGACCGTGTAAGCAACGTTCCAGTTCACTGCAGTTGCTGGCCTTTACCAGCAACTTTTTTTGGCAAGGATTCAGTGGTGCTTTCCTTGCCCACAATAGTTCATGCCAGTTTCTGGAAACTTTTGTTTCAAAGAGGCATTTTCTGGCAGTATGGTGACCTATATGCAAACAAATGCACAGCATGTTCTTTTGAGCCAGAGAAAGGCTTGCTAAGACATTCTGTCTTCGGTTTGAAGAAATACCAAGTGTGTAGCAATGATTTCCATGAAGGTTCTGCAAACTCAGCATAATACTGAATTCAGCAAAAAATTATGCGGTTTGAATTAACAATGTATAAAAGACTTCCAGCCCAGCTTGCCTTAGAGTTCAGAGTTAATACCCAACCCTGCCTTCCTCTTCCAAGGAGCGGGGAAAAAAAATTATTTGAATGCTGCTGATTTTCTTGCTGCCCTACGGTGACCTTTTCTCTTTGCACTCTAAACCCTTTCCCTGTGCAAATGAACAATATACTTCCCAGTGCGGGGTTTCACCGTCTTGCTCCTGTCCTGCAGGATAAAGCCCTCTTGGAGAGGAAACACCTCTTGCCTGGAGGTTATTCAGTCGATGGCAGGGAAGGGAAGGGAAGACCATAAATCACTTGTGTTGAAACATTAAAAGCTGATAAATAGGTGGTCCTGAGCGGTAGCCCAGCCCTGGCTTCCCTGTGCGCAATGCAGGGCTCAGGGTGCTTCCTGGAGCAGCCAGGGCCACAGCCAGGGGAAGTCTGTGTTGGGCTGAGATTGCAGCCATCGACCAGGGCATCCACGCAGGCTCCCGGGGGCTGCGGGAAGGGGCATGGCATGGATCTGCTTTCAGGAAGCCCCTGGAGTCACAACAGTAGCCTTGGGAAAGCGTGGCAATAGAAGCAGCTGGGTGGAGGTCCTTCCTGGGAATGTAGTTAGGGATCCACTGGAGCAAACGGTGTAATTTACAGCCCCAGCATCTCAGTACTGCATCAGTCAGGTTTCCTAGCATAGGAGGCAGGCTCGCTCGCCAGTGGGGAAATACACCGTGGTATTTTTGACACTTCACAGGGCATGCAATGAATTTTTTAAAAAAATACACTTGATGAGAGCTGTAGTTAAAAAGTGGGAAATTACTAATTAGTAACCAAGTAATTCAGGGTTTGATTCACACAAATTGCACTATTACTGTAAAGAAAGGATTGCAATTTCAGGCCAACAGCATTTTTTGTTTGGGTTTTTTTTTTAAGTCACTGAAAATATAATTGACATTCTGTTCATTACCTGCCAGGTTTCAGGTTTCTTGTACATTTTTTCATCATCTGAGACATTACAGGAGTAAGACATGCCTGGGAAAAAAAAGAAAAAAATAATTAACACTTTCCCCTTTGCACTGTCATTTGCAACTCTCAGGTTTTCCCACTAGATTGTTCTTGTAAACTCATACATTTCATAGCATGCAAGAGTGACCACTTAGAACATCATTATAATGCTATCGTTAGCATCAGAATTGAGTTACACAGAAAGCTGTGAGTGGGATGAGCTAAGTATCATTTTCTCTTTTATCTTACCAGAGTGCTAATAAAATGATTGCTGTCAATTCTTCTCGTTAGCCTTAATTTATGAGGCGAATTACTTTTTTTTTTTTTTTTTTCTGATTAAGAAATCTAACCGATGGCATAAAAAAACCTGGTGTCTGCCTCCCTTGCCCATATGCAGATCAATAAGCAGCTATGTGCCTTCTCTCTAGATGTAAAGTCAGTGAAGGGCTAATCTGGGTTGGTTGGTTGTTTTTTTTCTCTTCATGTAGGCATTTCAGCTGGGTACTCAGAAGCGTAGCATGAGTCAGCAGTAAATACCGAGAATGCCAGTAGAAGAGAAGCCATAAGCATCATACTAAGACTTCCAGTAATACTATAGTTTTGTAATGTTGGCAAAAATACCTGTTTTGCAGAAAGGGTCATCATAGCCCCTGGCTTAAAAATACTGCTATCAAGGTGGGAAGATGGAATTAGTGTTGAGAGGTCTAGTAAACACTTACAGGTAACAAGTGGGTCCCCCAAAGTCCATTCGTGTCTAGTATTAGAGTATTAGAGAAATGGCACTGTAGGAAAATGGTACCCTGTGTTGAACTCATGGTAAGAGAAATAGTTTGGAGTCATGTTGTGTCTACTTGTGTACCTGTATATTGTACTAGCAAAGGAAAATGCTGCAAAGATCTACATTAAAGGGTAGCACAGGAGGAATTTTGCTTCTGTTCGCTGCAGTGATCATATTTACGGTGCATCAGTATTATACCAAAATACCGCTGTCTGTTGCCTGTAGCCCTGTACGCCTCTGAATCTTACCTCTCAGGAGGTGGTTGTTATTCACAATAAGGAAACATAATTACTTAAAATACTTGCAGTATTTTAAGGGAAAGCTGATCCCCACCACCATCACCACCACAAGTCAAGTCCCCACGTTCAGAGGCATTGCCAGTTAGTTCTACGTGTGTCAGAAATTGCAGAAAGTCAGGCAGAGAACTTCCTAGCTCAAGGCAGTTGTAACAGGTGTCTTACATTCTTCCAGCCTCTGCTCTACTGACAGGAGGGAAAGAATTATCTGCAGGCAAGAGCAGCCCCAGCACCCAGGTGCTGCCCTGCTGCCCAGGGCTGGACCTCCACAAGGGTCAAAGGATTTTCTTGGGTCTGTGGGTCTGGAATTCAGAAACCTTTCTTTTCTGTAAATGGCATTAAACCATTGATGAAGGCATGTAGCTTTGGCCATATCTGGAAACACATTTCTTCTGAAGCCAGTAAACATCTTTCTCTCTCCCTTAAGGCTTAAAATCACTCTAATTCTGATTGAGAAATGAAGTCACTGTAGTTAGTGGCTTGTCTTTGTTGGGTATGGTTTCACCTTGCCTTCCACTTGAGCTGAGGTCTTCAGTGTAGACATACAGTGCTGCCATTCTGATGGAGAACAGGCTGGGGTTTTGAGGGTTCTTTCCCTTAGTCTGAAGGGAGCAAGCACAAAACCCTTTTCTTCACTGTTAGAAGACCCAACAGTCACTCTTGCTTTCTTTGCTAAAATCTTCTAAAATTTCCCATGTCCCCATGTTACTGCCTCTACTAAATCAAAAATCACAGATGCATAGTAGGTGGTTGAAGGAAAGCACTTTGCAGTCCATCTAAACCCTATTTTGGTTTTGAGGGGGGAAGTTGGGGGGGGGGGGGGGCAGGGAGTAGGTAATCAAAACGTGGCTGCGTGAAAGCCAGTGGCAGCAAACACCCTTCCTGATATCTTTCCCAAGCAACTTGCTTGGATTAAAGAATTAATGAGCTTCTTGGCCTTGGTCCAAGGGTATCCAGACATCAGGCAGCATCCACAGACCGCACCACATTTGCCCAGCAGCTGTGTTGCTCCTCACCGCCTTGTTTGTGTTTTCTTCCTCCCCTCTCCCCTGCAGGGTGTGAACGGCATGTCTGTGGATGAGAAGACTGACTCCCCCATGTATGTGTATGAGTCAACGGTGCACTGTACCAATATTCTCCTCTGCTTAAATGACCAGCGGAAGCAGGACATTCTCTGTGACGTGACACTGATTGTGGAGGGGAAGGAGTTCCGCGCCCACCGGGCTGTGCTGGCTGCCTGCAGCGAGTACTTCTTGCAGGCCTTGGTAGGGCAGACGGAAAATGACCTGGTGGTCAGCCTGCCGGAAGAGGTACAGTATGTCGCCATACCCTCACCATAAACACGAGCCCTCTCCATCCCTCCACAGCCTGCTAAGGTGGCCAAGCGGAGCGTGGCACGGGTGTCAGTGCCTGCCCCGGCATGGCTCTGGATGTAGTGTTTGTGTTTGGGTGGGTTGCAAATTGCTGCAGGATGGACACGTTCACACCAGCCTTCCTCACCAGCGGTAACTGCTAGTGGTTATGGTGGCAAAGCTTTAAGATGCTTCAGCTCACCTTTGTCGCTGCCGCTGAGGGAGTTGAACCCAAATGCTTAGTTACCATAGCATCGTTCAGGGCATTATCAGCACCCTGTTCTTCTGCACTTCCAGACAGGAAATTTGCAAGGGGTGATGTGGCTGTTAGACAGCAGGTTATTGATGAAAAATAATTTGAGCTGCCACATTGTTGGGAGTCTCGTTGCTGTCCACCCCTCTCCAGCAGCTCATATCCTCATCCTCCCCTTTCCCCGCTCCTGCACCCCATTCAGCCTTGCTTCCTCTCACCTCCCCTCAGAGCGAGTTTGGGATTTTACTGCTTCAAGCCGTGTGTTTTCCACCAAGAAACCATGAACACAGTCTGTCAAAAAGCACGGTTTTTCTCATGTGGCATGGCTCCCACAGCAGGAAGCCAAGGGATGTAGAAAATACATACCTCACTGGAAAGTTTACTTTATTTTACCACAAAATCTCACTGGCTGGCTTCCACCCCCACTGTAATTTCCTCACAGCCATACAGCCATGACAGCGCAGCTACTGTAGGGCACACCGGCGGCTTTGCTGCACACAGAGCGGAGACGTGTGCCTGCTGGCCAGGGCTGCCATCAGCCACTGCCTCAGCGCTGCCTACCCGGCATCTCCGGCTGGGACGGACGGCACAAGAATAGTGGCGATGTACCCACAGCACAGACGGCAGTCCTCAGTGGGAAGGTACTCTGGCTTATAGAGGAGTTTTCACCATCATTTGCCTAACACCCATGAAAAAGCATGGTGTGTTTTTAAATGTTGATGCATCCCAAAGTGTCACACACTAGTTTTTTCCCCTCTGGTTTAGATCTCCAGAGACTTCAGCAGCGTCATGATGTTGTCACCACACAAGTGGGAGAACTTTAGAAATAGGTCACTGGGTGTGTCTTTGTGAGCCTTGACACTGAATATTACTCATGAAGAAATTTCACCCCAGACATTTTGCATAGGAGTTTAGAGATATTGCAGAGGACACACTAGGATGCACACTATGATTCTGCAGTGTCCACTGATAATTTCCATTGGAAGAACTGAGTCTCAGTCAGTGTCGCATATCTGTCACACCACAGAGCAAGTGCGGGAGCAAAGAGGTGACAAAACATGCCCAGGGGTGTACAGGTACAAAGAGGCAGGAGGGTATCAGCACTCTTCTACAAAGCCTCGGTGAGAGACCTCCATGTATGATTGAGGTCCTGTTAGATAAAGAAAAATAACTGAAATTCAAATAAGCATATGCAAAAGTAACAGGTGTTCGGAAGTAGGAGCCCAGCCTAAAGGAGGAGAAAGCAAGACCATGGCAGGTTCATGCTGCTGGTGCGACAACTGAGACATGCGACAGCTCTGTGTAGGCAGAGAAGATGAAACAACTGGGAGGAGGAGTTTCTCTTTAATACTAAAAGACTGTTGACACAAGCATTGATTGGTTTCAACTGGCTTTTAGTCAAAGTAGCTTGGAAATTAGCAGGTGAGGTGCTGAGCTGCAGGTCAGTGGGAGAAGCACGGGGGTGGGGTGGGGAGGGGTCATGAGGTGTCTGCACTTGGTGACCCAGGCCTATGTTCATATGACACTATAAAGATTTAAACCACAAAGGTTTGTCTTTCTATGTGTTTTATATGAGATACTGCATTAAAAAAAAGTCCTCCGGTTCAACCATAAATGATTTCTATTTAAGTGAATCCCCTCTGGATAAAGGAAGTATTGGAGTTTTAGAATATAATTCAGTGAAAGATCAAAAAGTTTTAGTGTCTGAGGATTACACTGGCGGCTGTTACAGCTCCAGTGAAGTCCACAGATTTTCAGCAGCAGTGCATCTTGTTCTCAGGTTTTTTCCCAGTACTCTGAAATTGTCACACTTCACCTAAGACCACCACTTTTACTTTGCCACATGCTTTTATTAGTTGGAAAGTGCCAGGGCTTTAACTTTCTCATCCTGGAAAAGTACTCTCTTAGCCTATTAAAAAAAAAAAAAAAGATTCCTACAGTCACCAGTGCTTGCTTGTACAGGTATTTTCCACATGCAGCATTATTGGTGTTAACTGCATTGAATCTAATTGGCTCAGTGGCTACTTTATTTGAATAGCCGTATGTGACACAGTCAGTTTAATAATTTCCTCACAAATGTTGGTCACTTGGGGTAAGGAGAACTGCCTGGTGCACTTTGTTATTTCTCAGTCATACTTTGGTTAAGGTGCACATCTCTGCTTCTGGTGTTGCTCTGCTTGAGAGTGCTGGGCGCTTTGATAGGCGCCTGTGTGTAGATATGGGAAGTGCCTCCAACAAAGAACAGTGTCGGAGCACCCAACAAAAGGAACTGAAACACTCCTGGTTTTTAAGAGCTGACAGAGCTGGGGAAACACCATCTTAACTATATTGCATTAAAAGAAGTTAGCAGGATCTTTTTCAGTTCATAAGCTGGTGGCTTTTCCCAAGGCTATTGTTTTTAGTCCGTGGTCTGCAGAGCTCTGGCAGCCCATGAGTTATTTCTGAAAGTATTTGTGAAAACTGACTGTCATGTAGAGAGCTATTCCTTTAGTGGAAAAATTTCAAACAAAAGTTGAAAGTTAATGTTCTGAGTCAATGCTTTTTTGAGGCTTAGAGACAATTTATGTTGGCATATAGTTGTTATAGAAAAACAGAGTTTGAAAATATTTTTTAAATACAGTCTTCACAGTTCAAAACTTCTCTGAAGGTGATGATCACATAAATTAGCAAACCTATTTTCAAGTCAGCTGTACAAGCATTGCGTTTTAAGTTCTGGTGTGGTTTGAAAACTGCTAAAGTACACAATTGATGAGAAAGGGCATCATCATCATCATTATTATTATTATTATTAATAATAATAATAATAATAATAATAATTACTCAAAGGTTTGATGATGGAGCTGGATAAAGCTTGATATATAAAGCATTTATACTCACGTAATGTTCTGAGGGAGCTTAACATCAAAACTAAAGAACTTATTTTTGATTATTCAAAGCAATACATCTGCTTCTGAACTCTGAATTGCAGGCTTTTTTTTTTTTTTTTGTTTTACTTCATAGCACATCAGGGTCTTTTTGTTAATCTGGCATCCAGACATTGTTAACTATTGTCTGTTAGCTAAACAGTGAACAGATGTTTTTTACATAATTTTACATTTACGTCTAATTACAAGTGAGAGCAGTCTTTATGATACACCAGTTATTTCAGTAGGGAAACATTGTGCACATGCAGGATTGGGACTCGTTGAATTTACAGGTTTTTAAACTGCTGCAAAACTTTGTGTTAGACATATCAGGTCAGTTCAAGCGTGATTCAATGTGCCTCAGTTCAAACCTTTCCCTAATCAACTTAAACTAAGTCAGTATGGAGCTAATTCTGTACTGATTGAAGAGGGTCCATAAACTATTTTGTGCTAGCCTCTGTCATTTGACTTTATACTACACCTTTTGTTAAAGCAGCGTATTTTAGTGTGTAGATAAGTGCTTGGAAAAACAGCCATGTAATAACAAAGGCTCAGATGTAGTCGTGGTGTGTGAACTATCAGCCCTCAGAGCACAGTTAGACGGAGTGTGTCAGCTGCCTACAGCTAATTAAAAAGGACCCTGTTAGCTCTTAACTTCTATGCTTTTCTCTTCATTTGCAGTTTTTGGTAAACAACTAGAACCTTGCCTGCTTGTCACGCAGGGTATTTTTCAACAGTTGTGCAGTTTTCTTCTAGCAGGTGCTGTTAAATGCAACCCAGAATTAATATTTTCCAAGAACTAAGTTTAAATCTGTAAAGTTAGTCGTTCACTCCATACCCCTAACTGTTGTTTTGTTTTATTTAATCACGAAAACCGGTCTTCCTTCCTTTAACAAGGCACTTAATTAAGCTTTTAATTCATGATAAGAAGTTAAATGGCACTTATGAGGCTTTTTTAATGGTTTCCACTTCCCATCCCGATTACAAAAAAAGGTGTGATAGAGAGAGAGACACGGCTGTCAGCCAGGGGTATTGTAGGTCATGCCAATATTAGCTGGCAGCAGGCCATTATCCAATTAACATTGCTTCATCGCTGCAAGTAATAGCTCTCAAGTAGATGATTGAGTCATTCATGCTGTAGTGGTACTCTGCTTTACTTGAGAAGGAGCCAGTGCTTCGTCGAACAGGCTTTTTATTCGCCATTATTACCTGCCTGGCTTTGCTAATAGAAGTGCACAGCGAGTCTATAGGGACAAGCTGGAAGCTGGCCGGTGGGCAGACGATGGTCTGTGCAAACACCTTATTCACTTGGTTTCCCGAAAGCTGAGGTTGCAGTTAAATGGTGAAAAGACAGAAACAGCAACAGCAAATAAAACTCCTCGGTTGCACTAGGTTCCTACAAGTTAGAAATGAGATACCTGACCTTGCTTGCATTTTTTTGATTTTGGGGTGTACATTTGAAAAAGCCCTCACCTGGTCATTCCAGCCGTGAGAGCACCAAATGCCTTTCTCTCTGCTGAAGTTAAAACACAGGTCTTCTGAAGTAACAGAACAAGCTTTCTCTACCTCTGGTCTGATACTGTCCTTTCTGTTATAAAACCAACTTGCTTCTCAAGTAGGTTGGGTACTTTTACCTGTAACCCTCCAGTTTCTTGAATCTGTCTCAAAGATTGCTACTGGTGACTTTTTTTTAGTGCAGTGAACTATCTGCTGGAAATGTTGCCTTCCAAAATCATTAAACAGAGTTGTCTGTGGCTTACAAATCTTCCAAGGGGCAAAGGGAAGCAGCATCTCTTTTAGGAAGACAGGGTGGGATGTGCTTGGGGAACTTTTCTGTTTGTTTATCTGCACAGCTCTTTTCTTTGCTGTTAAGAGAGTGATGTTCAAAGTAGATGTTAGCACACACCACAGGCTGAATTTCTCTGTGTTCTTACTGCTTTACTGCTCCCTGACGGCTGCTGTGAAACCTGCTGTTTCCCCATGAGGTCTAGCCCCGTGAAATCTGTCATCTGCTTCTTCAGCTGACATGGGTTAACTCCCTCAGCCGCTTAATCTTTGCAAGGGGAAAGGCAGGACAGGACCTCGGTTCGGATTCAAGGCTGGCAAAAGCAGAGTATGTTGGAAAGCAGAGGTATGCAGCACCCTGGGTGGGACTGAGGCAGGCATCTAACATTAGTATGGCTCGTAGCTGACAGGGAGGAGAGATACTGGCAGCTGCTAACCATCCATGCCAACCCGCCAGCCTGAGGGAGAAATGCTGGGAATTAGCCAGCGAAAGATGATTACGATGAGGAGAAAATCAAAGGCAGGATGCAGAAGGTCAACTATTACACATTACTGCTGGCTAAAGGCCATTAGTATTCCTTTTTGCATCTCCAGAAATAAGCAATATTCTCTTACTTTTTCCTTTCTGCAGGCTGTGTATATGTTTGAATATAATATCTTTAAGGAATGCAGGGACTGAGCTGGGAGTGCTCTGCACAGGAGCGTGGGGTGGAAGAGGTGATGAATGTGGGAAAGAGGAGCAAGAGGGCAGTAAGAAAATATCTGCTTGGAAGTTTCTTTTCCAGCTGGAGGGATGTTCTTACACAGTAGGGAACAAGGAAAGGCACTTCTTATTTGGCACTCCAGAGATGTATTAGGAGTAACTACAGTTAGTTCTTTGAGAATGGGAAGCATTAATGTGGTTTTCTCTTTACATGACCGTTATCGGCCATTGATGCTTCTCACAGATTGCAGTACTGGCCAGAATTATTTCTGCTTTGACTCAGGAGGTGGCAGTGACCTGAAAGCCTTCCTGAAAGCCACCACCCCCTTCATCCACAGAACTTTTTGTAATGGTAAGAGGTTGAATCCATCAGGCTTCTAACAAAGTCAGGCTTCAAAATCATTTACGCTTCAGACTTACTTCAGCAATGCCACTTCAGTGAGTCCATATGGATGGAAGTTGGGTCTTTTGTTTCCTAAATTCTTCCTAGGGAATGTGTTATTTTTCGTGCTGATTCACATTGCTGACACTGACCACACAGAAGGATGACTGCAGGCTGCAGGTCTGCGGTGAGAGCAAAACTGAGCATTTAGGTACCTTTTTAGGCCTTACATGACACAATACTAATTCAGTGGAAACCTCGAGGCAAAATGGACGTTGTTTTATATGCGTTGCTTAGATAGCATGGTACATGCTTAGATAGCAACGCATTTTGTTTCTGGCAGGTGAGCAGTAAAATAGAAATGAGTCCATCAAGATATGATACGACATTCCATCCATGTCTCACTGCAAAGGCTTCTGGCAGTGCCTGATCTTCCATTCCTCAAGTATGATGAAGAAACTAGCCACATACTTCTCATTCTGCGTGGTATACCTTCCATTGTTTTCTGATGTGGGCTGCTTTGGTGTTGATAATGCTTCTCTGATCTTTTCCAGTGGAGAAAAGCGAAATACATCTCTGTTGTGTTGTGGGGAGGGCTAGGCTTAAAAAAGGAAAACAAAAGTCATGCAGACGTACAATCTTGCAATAACTCTGTTCCCTCCCTTTGGCAGTAGCTGTAGTATTTATTTATTTATTCAAGTAAGCATATAAAAATGTACTGTTGAAGGGGATATGGAGATGAATGCACAGAATTAAATTCACCACCATAATAAGTGGACTCAATTTCATTGCCTTTGTTAGACTCCTGCCTGCCGCTAGTGCTAAATTGGGCTGATTGACTGTGATTGCACTTGCTGTTGAAAAGGCATTTTGCAGCGTGAAAACTTTCTTGCTCAAACATGACAAACATAATCTAAAATGTAAAAGGTGTCACAAAGAGTAAGTCCTAGGGGTAGACTGTGCTAAGGGCATGAGCAGAAGTAATAAGGATGTGTAACAGGATGTGTATTTTGTTGTGTGGGGTTTTTTTAATCTGGGGTGGGGTTATTTGCTATATTCAAATATATTTGCAGGCATAAATAAAAATGCTGTGAGTACTCTGGCCCTGCAAATGGAAAGATCTCCCCCTCTCCTGTCCCTCCACTTTTGATTCTCTTACCTTTGGTTTTTTTCCCTCTAAAAAAGCTTTGAATTTCTTCAGTTCCAGCAAACTAAGTATCTGCTCTTTTAACAATCCAGAAATACAGGCTGAGCATTTGCCATTTGAATAAACAGACAGATAAGGCCCAGATAAGACACCCCTCAGCTTCACCACATCAGAGACCACAACTTGTAAGGTACTTTCTGATCCCAGTACCAAGCCTTGTTAGTGTACCTAAGACCCAAAGAAGATAAGGTTTTATCTCCGTAGAGCACTTTTTGACAAGGATTCCCTGGTGAATAATGTCAAACTGTTTTTCTCAGCTACCAGTTAAATTGAGCATGTTATGGGGTGGAATATGGCATGTATTCAAATGATGCATTGCAGCAGTCAACAAACATTAAGAAGTATGGTTCAATTTGGAAGTGAAATACAGGATTTAGGTGAACAGAAGGGAATTGAATTGTACTAGGATTTGGGAATGAGATGCTCTTTGTGAATTTTATGGACAGGCTGTTGGGTTTTTTAGAGGAATGAGTAGACATACTTTCTGTTACATGTTCAATGCAGGCTCTGAAGAGAGAAAGAGCTGGTTTATTCCAGGACTTCTGTGCCATGCTGAGTTTTCATCTGTCCCACTTTGGTGGGAGACTGCCAGCAAACACTTCTGAGTCCCAGTGCACTAAAAAGACACTAAAAACTGTGTCCTTTGGCACTTTATTTACTTTATTAAAGTAGGTAGGAGCAGCCATTCTTGGTCAAACTACAAATCCATCCAGCCAAGGAGCTTGAGAGGAGGCTTGTGTGGTTGTTTAAATACTTCAATGAAGAGAAAGTATCAGGCATATCTCTAGGAAGCATGTTTTAATTTAATGGGGAAAGATATCATGAGAGCTACTGGCAATAGTTTTGAAGCCAGATTAAAATCAACTGAAAAGTTTGGCATGTGTTTTTAGTAACAAACTGCTCAGTGATGTGTATGACTGCACATTGTTTCATAACTGTAAGGCAAATGGCCTTGGAGAGAGATGAGCTTTAGACACCCCTTGAAGAAGTTTGGTCCTCAGTACAGGTGTAGTTGAGTGAAATTTAAGATCCTAAAATAGCATAAATCAGATTTGCTGATAAAACTTTCTGCCTTCACTTTGCTTGATCTGACCTTGTAAGAGAGGATGGCATCAAAGTGTGTGGTTAAGTGTAACTGTTTCCCACACCCAGAAGTAGTTGGGATCTTTTCTTAGTTTTTGTTTTGTATTTTGGGGGATGGGGGGTGGAGGTTGAGGTGGTTTTGTTTTGGTTTTGGGATATTTTTTTTTTTTTTGCTTAAAGTTTGCATGATGCATGTTTTGGGTCTCTGAAGAGTCAGTGCTAGAGGCTTTAGAAACTTTGGGTAGAAGAAGAGGTTAATGCGTAATTGAAATGGCACTGGGATTTTCTTGCCGTGACTTGCAAGGACTGCTGCTAGCTGGGGGTCCACAGTTAAAATAGCCATGGCTGAGCTGAGAATGGCAGAGAATCGGAGGACTAGCACTTTCAGTAAAACAAATACATAAACAAGGTGTCACCAAACAGCTGGAATTGAGAGGTATCAGCTCTGAAGTTGCATAATGGCAACATAAAACCTTCAGCCGTAGATTTTTGAGGTCTCTTGTGAACAAATAAAACATTGTCATCACCTCTCTGCAAATGCTGGGGTGGAAGCTGATGCTTCAGAGGGGAATTGCAGTGCAGGTCTGTGTACCAGGTCAGTGATGATTAAATCACCTTGTGTGAACCACTCAGCTGTGTTTACCTATCTCTAAATGCTCTGGTTCACATTACCTCACACGGGGTGAACAGACTTAACCACAGCTGGCATAGCTGCTGGTCCCAGAGCAGCCCATGTATCTGAACCCAGAGCTCCCAGCTTACGGCTTCTCAGCAGAGTTTCAGTCTCATTTTCTTCCCTCTATCTTTTAAGCATGCAGGAGGCATTGAGGGGATTTTCCGACTAGTTGTAGCATTGATCAAGATGATTGGAGTAGGTTGGAGCCTCTCGCAGCATTATCTGACTGATGGGCTCTACTCTGTGTCTTCTACCTGTTCTTCCTGCATCACCCCTGAGGTCCTGTGCGCTGCTGTCCATAACAACTGCTGAGACTACCACATGCAAGAGAAAAGTACACTTGGAGGCATGGAGCAAATCAGAAAGTCTGTGAATCAGTACAGACTTCCAGTCCCTTACCAGGGGACTGGGACACTTTGAGGATGCTTATTTAGAGATTTTTGTTTAAATGATGGAGCTGTTGCAGAACCAGGTTCAAAATTAAATTCTTAATTAAAAAATAATATTTATGATACTTACAGCAAGATGTAAAAACTTTTTCCTTTATTATTGTAGCTTTTAGGCATCCCATTTATCCCAAACAGTAGATGAGCAGGTACCTTAGCAAGACTTGATCTCTTCCACAGAGAGCTGATCAGCCTTGGCAGATGGGAGATGTGGGTTTGTTTTCAGGACCTCAAAAAACAGGCATCTTTGTTTTGATGTTGAAGCAACCATATTTAGTTGAGTGTATATTCCACCTGGTCCACTTCATTCCCTGCAGCAGCTGCTCAACATTTCAGAACAACACTTTAGAGAGATGGAAGTGTACAGACTTACTGTAAGGACTGCAGAAAGATTTGGCGTGTGTGACCCAGGATGGATTCAGGGGCAGCGTTGTATTCAGTGCTGCCTTCTGCTCCTGCAGCATCAGACGTACTTCCCAAAGCCAGGGCTGAGGTGGGTTTATGGCGGGTAGTAAAATAGAAAGGAGACCATTCAAATAAATCAATTGACCCAGAGAGGGACCTGAACAGTGCTAATAATTTAAAGAGGTGTGGGCAACCAGTGGATTGTGCATCAAACACTTGGTGATACTCTACTTGAAATTTGTTTGCTTTAAATTGTGATAGGACCAAAATCCCTAGTCTGTGCATATACCTCTTACTTTATGTTCCCAGACTGGGTGTGGATGCAGTCTGTGGTGTTTCAAGGTAAAAAGAGTACATGTAAAGAAAAAAAAAAAAAGGCCTTGCAAAGTTTACCAGTATAGTTCTCAGTTTCAGGAAAAACCACTTGATTAAGTGTTCTGGGATTTTTGTCAGTCTGTCAGCTAGGAGGCTGAGGCTACATTTTTGGCTGTGTAAGGCTTTTCCCTGTGGGAAATGTGTTGGGGTTTTGCTTACTTTTGAAATTCAGACCTGTGGTCCTCTTATTTCAAGGGCCTGCAGCTAGTAAGAAACAAGTCTTAACTCCGAAAGCAAAATATCTTTCCATCGCTGACCACACAGCAGCAATACAACATACCTAGCCACCTCTCTCCCCAGATAGACAGACACCCTTCAGAGAAAATTTCCCTGTCAGGTGACTCTTGGTCAAGTAAAAGCAGAATAAGCTCAAGTTATTTCCTGTTTCTTTTAAAGGACAGGGTTGGAGCCAGTAACCTTTCAAGACAGGAAAAAGCTGGGGAAAGACAAATCCTGACAACTTCCCTTTTGCTTTCCACAGAGGAGTAGTGCTCATTTCTGCTTCTGGAAGGGGAAGCTGGACTTGAGGAGGACAGGCCTCCAGCCATACCATCTGCCTGTAGAACTGAACTGGGTTTTAACCTTATCTTTATCTGGCTGCAGATTTCCATGTTCCCCTATGGATGGCTTTCTGCATATGGCATTTCTGTGTGGACATAAAGTCAAATCAAGCAGTTTCTGTCTACCTTGAACTTGTTAGTTTTCAGGAGACTGGACACATCAAACCAAGGCTATGTTTTAAATTTCTTAATTAGTTTGTCAAATGCAAAGCACAAAAAATAGAGGGCTGCCTGTCTTTTGTAAGAGCCATTTATCCTTGTCGTATCCAGTTTATATAAGCAGTAGCCACTGAGAACAAATAATATCTACACCATTGTCCAAGAAAGTGAAGAATGAAGAGGTGTCCGTGAGATAGATATATAGACATTGGAGCATTCTACAAGGAAACTTGCTCACATTTACAAAGTCGTCATAGCATTCAGAAAGCAGAAGGAGTTGCTTTTAGTAGTGGCAGAAACCTTTAAATCAATAACTTTTTCCTCTTTCCATGTCTTTAACATATCTTGCAGTTGGAGGACTGAGAAGAACAAACAGCAAGAGCTACCCTGAGCTTGGTTTAGTCTTGCTTCCTTTTCAAAGATGAGCCTAATCCTCCTATGGGATTTATTTCACTGTCATGCAGGAACTTTCCAATTGGAAAACTCAGTTGAGAGGGTGTAGGGAGGTAAATTGTTAAAAGACAAACATTTGATCACATTCTGGCCTATCTTCAGCTGGTGGTGCACAGCTGAGGTGACCCTAGCAGGAGCCACTGACAGGACTGCTGTGCTGAACCTCCTCTAAGCAGCTCTGTAGAGCTGATCAGCGCTGCAGACCATAAGCTGCTCTTCACAGCAAGCTCAGAGGGTTTCAAGTCAATCTTAGCCTTGGGGACCCAGGCTGTTTTCATCATCTGCTCTTGCACGCTCATCTTAGTTCTCAGACAGAGTTTTAATCCAAATTATTTGGTGAGGTTACAGTCCAGTTCTGAAACTGGTTTTCTGAAGAGGAATTGCATAGCTAAAGGGGTGTGAGAATTCATGGTCATTTCTTGTCACTGTGCTTTCTAATTCTTAGATCAGGGATCCTCAAACTATGACCCACGGGCTGGATACGGCCCCCCAGGGTCCTCAATCCGCCCCCCCTGGTATTTAGAGAACTCCCCCGCCCCGCTGGGGGTTGTGGGGGAAAACCAAGCAGCCGCAGATGACTGCCTGCCACTGAATCCGTGCGCCGGCCCCTGGTTAAAAAGTTTGAGGACCCCTGTCTTAGTTGAATAGTAAGGTGGTATTAAAGACCTATCTAAATACTCTCTTTCAGGAATGGATGTTTTACTCTAACTAGGCTTTTCTTTTCCCAAACTGCTCTGATTGCAGGTAGAGGAAAAGAAAGGGTCAGATGTCATATGTGTTCTTGAGACTTCAAAGATGTCTTTGCTATTGTAAAGAGTGGAGAAAATCAACATCGTTATAACTATTTGACCAAATTATATCCCTCCTGGTATTAAAACTTCTTAAAGCCAAGTATTTCACGAGGCCTTTTTGTACTAATAGTCTGTGCTATTTTGTTTTTAATTTCAGGGAAAGGAGAAAGTTGTTCCGTTTGCACTTTGCAACCCTTGTATGTCTGTCAGATGGATGTATATTCACAGGAATTAATGAATGCCTGTTTCTAATTTCACCCCTTAGAACAAAGGTTATACCATCTTTATCTTTGGAAAGCTTTTGGACCAGTTTGCTTTTGTGTGTGCGTGCCATTTTTTGGTACCATGCCAAGCACCCTGTTGAGACTCTAGTAGTGATCAAAGGAACAGAAGGAGATTTTGAGGTTTGGAGGTAAACTCTGTTCACATGGCTAAAACTGTAAAACATTCACAGCAGTCTGCTGGAGAGTGGACGGAGAGCTGAGCTCTGTATTGTTCTGTGTCCATCTCTGCTGGGGTAAACCAGCTTCTGCCCTGCTGCGTCTGAACCTGGGGTCCTCCAGCACCAAATGCAGGAAGGACTTAAACCTTACTTGCTCCGCAGGAAAGCAGCCACCCCTGGGCAGGCTGGCATTTCCTCACCCTCTTTACTCTTGCAGTACTGGCACGTAAATGCTCTTGCTCAATCCTATCAGCTGCATATCATTCTATTCTGGGGAAGGTGAGAGCTGTGCTGGAAATGACGCAGCTCCAAAAGTTATCAGCTTTACTCCTTTTACCCCTGAGAGTTAGTCCCCGCCTTAGGTTTGTACGGTAGCTACTATGCAAGGGGCAAGCATCAGTTTTTTAAAAAAACTGAGAGCAATGAGAAATGCCGTAGCTGCCCATCAATTGGACGTATTTGTCACTTGGTGTTTATGTGGCTGATGATCTCTCAGCATTTCATGAGTGCTCTGTTTTGCCAGGATTTTTTAAAGGTCCTCGAGAAGCCTTTATGGCAAATGAAGGAACTTTGGCAAGATCCTGTGTTATACCATGCCCTGCTCAGCATTCATGTAGTTCTTGCCATTTCCTGCCCCTTACAACATGGATGTGGCTTTGGACAGCAAGCACATTTTGTTTTACCCAAATTAATAACGTTTTTAAAGTCTTTATCTGCAAGGATTTGTATTGCATGCTGTGGATTTACGCAGGGGTGAGGGGAACACACTTCTGTTTCGTGTGATTATGTGCTGTTTTGCGGCTCTGTTTTATTTCCTCCTGAATCCACCTCCCCCTCTCTCTTCTACCTGAAACATTAAATTAAATCTAACATAGCGATATGTTTAGACAGAGGCGACACTTGGCTATGCCAGTTCCCCAGTGGCTTTAAACTGCTGGCTGCAATACTGCAAACAAATTCAGACCCTGGCTTGGCCAGCAGTTCCCCCCAGCTGTCTGCATGTTCACTCTCCAGGCTTTATTTTACCTACACTACTGGAGACTGCAGAGTCACAGCCTATGTCTCATTGTTATGCATGGATGGGAAATATTCCTGTACTTATTTGCATTCATTAGCTGTTGGTAGTTCCTCTGTTGAGGTCTCTAGCCTTGTTTTTACAGTGCTTTTGGCAGTGTTTCTGCACTTGGTGTGTGAATTTTTATGATCTGTTGCATGTTATTCATGCAATTTCCTGCCCTGTAATGGTATCAGTTTTCCAGACACAGCGGAATACAGACGAAAACCCAGGAGCCTGCATTAGCATAAAATGTCCCAGTTCTGTCAGTTTGATTAATTTGTCTCTTTGTCTCCACTCTATATGATAAGTGCTATTAATGGTTGCAACACTTCATATGTCAAAGTCTTTCTTCCTAATGACTTGAAAATGTGGTTTATTTCCCCCTTTTTTGTATTATTTTTCTCATTTAGCATTCCACTCAAGTATAGATTTATGCCATGCTCTTTCATTATCTTACTGGTTGCAGCACTGGAGTGATTACATATGGTGTAGGATATGAGCAAAGATGCGATCCCAGGGGCAGCAGCTGCTGATGCAAGCTGAAAATAGATCCAGCATATGCTCAGCACTTTTCCCAGAGGTCTTTTATTTATTAGGAACAGTCTTGGTACAGGACAGCTCGGACCCTCATTTAGCAAGATGACTCTTTGCCTTTCAAGAACAGTGCAATGACTTTGCTGTATTTACTGACTGCTGTGTAATTTTTCTTCACTGCCTCCTATCAAAGCAGTGACTTTACTTAACGTAAATTGTAATATAATCCTGATTTATAATGAAGTCAAGAAACGACAGGCTCCATTTGAAGTAATGGAACTTGACAGATCTAAGGTTTAAATTAAATAATCCTATTTGTAAGACAGCATTTGTACATGGTACAGTGATTTAAAATGAACTTCAGTTCTTCAGCGAATCCTTTAAGATTCTCTGTGTTTTGCCTTTCATAGAGGTTTTTGGGGAAGAAAATTCATTTGGAGAGAGCATGTTTGTCTTTGTAAACATGTGTGGAACAATACATTGTTTTCTTTACCGTAGCAAAGAAGTTCTCATAAATTGTTTCACAGAAGAACTGTTTAATTAAAGAGGAAAAATTAATGTAGGTCAGTTATTCAGGGCAAGCCACATCTAACCTGCTTTGGTGGCCAGAAGAGGCCAACTGCTGAGAATGAGGAGAGGGAAGATGCTGGAAGGAAAATAGCGAGGATGGCTGTGGCTCGACTCTTCCAGGGGCGGAGGTTCATCCTGGCAGCGTTTCGTAGGGAGAGGGAAGATTGCCTCCTCCAAGCTGTCCTTCCCTCACAGCTGAAAGAGGGGGATGCTCAAAAAGGGTGTTTCCTCCAGCCTCTGCACCCCGCTTTTCTTCCTCTGTCACCACCGTACCAAGGTGGGTGAGAGCCTTGGGGTGTGCGAATCGAAAGGTGGTCATGCTGTGGCTGGCTGCTCGGAGCTGGCAGTAAGCGCAGAATTGGGGGTCAGTGGAACAAAAGGCTTGTGGATGAGGAAAAGAGACCAGGCAGGGAGCGTGAGATGTTGGAGAAATGATGGAAGAGGGCACAGAAAAAGGGTGCAGACACTAAAAGTGGGCAGTGTAGGATTTTTCTGGCCTAGATTGAGGGAAGCTATTTTAGAAAATGCCCCCTTCCCTTTTCTCTCACTCAGCATTGCGTTTTTGCCTTCCTTTCTGGCTGCATTTACTTGCTGCTGCCCCTGTCTGTCATCGTCCTGATTTTCCTTCATGCCCACAGGGCCCTTTCCCCAGAGCCCAACAGGCACGTTCACCCTGGGCCGGCCTTGCAGGCAGAAAGTCCCTTGCCTTGCTCAGTAGGCACAGCCCAGCTCACGCGTTGAGCACGCTAGCGTGCCTCGTGCTAGCTGTGTCACACTGCCGTCTGCACGAGTCGTCAGCTTCCCCGCCAGACCTGACCCTGATGGAGAACGTGCTGCTTTCTCACCCGTGGCGCTGGGCACCGTGGGCTGCCCGTGGCGTGGGGCTTGGGGCTCACAGCGCTGGTGCCACCTGCGCCCCCCCCCCCCCCCCCCCCCCCCCCCC
>JAVJGJ010000059.1:4506396-4530913 GCA_035590215.1 Microhierax caerulescens
ACCACTGTGAATGGTAAACCCCAGAGCTGCTCAATGGGATGTGCCAGGGGACATCTGCCAGAGAGTGGTGGTTGGAGTAGATGTGATCCAGGCAGTGCATCCCTGCTACGGAAAAGCACTGGATCTTCCAGTTCTATAGCCATTCGTTTTTGCAAGCACGTTTGGTAAAGATGCCTGCTGTTTCATGCGCCAAAATGTGCCAGCAGCAAAGTATTAGTATATCTAGTGATTTCTACCTTCTCAATAAGCAGTGTATTTTCTGAAAGGTGTGGCAAATTCAGCAGATTAGTTTCCCCTTAAAATTTTCAGGGATGGGAAGGATGCTGAAAATGCCCAGGGATATTGTCAGGATTTCCAAAAGTAAATTCTTCATTTTGGTTTGAAACCAGTCTCGCTTTTGAAGGTCAAAACAGTTTTGGTTGCGCTTCAATAACTCTACTTGGAAGTTGTGGATTTAAATAAGCATTGCAGTTGGACCAGAGATTACTTTATTTTTACTTTTACTATAAACTTTATTTTTATTTCTTAGATGTCTTCTGGTTCTGTCTCCCCCTTTGGTTCATCAGACACTATTGGCCTCAGGCTTGGGGGCCAGGATTTTTGAGAATGCCACAAATTTAGGGCCATTTCCACAGTTAATTTGATTTGGAAAAACCCAAGTATGTGGGTGCTTTAACTCTTACGTTTCACCCGTTAGTCATGTGTGGTCGAACGCTGACATAACCAATAACATAGGCATCGATCTGCTGGCTGTTTACACCATCTTTACGCTTGGCAATCAATTCTGAGCCACTTGCCCTGCCATCAGCTCTGACGCACTTCTCACAGGGCAATGGACACAGATTGTAATTATTGCTCCCCATCCTGGAGGCGAGTCTGGTGTGAATGACCTCTCCTTCCTCCTCAGCTCACCCCCTGTGATCACACCTGCATCCCCTGCACCCCCTTGCAAGTGGGGAGGGAGGAGGCCCTTTGAAGTGCTGCCCCTGCATGTCTGTTATGCCAGAGAGAGGAAAATGAGAAGTCATTTGGTTTCCTCCTCCATTTGTAAATACCCTCACATAGGCAGTCGGGGCTTCTAGTGTAAATCTGTCATCTGGCCAAAAGCTGGAACTAACAAGGGGGAAGGCTGAGGGGGGCACCTGTGCATTTTTTGTTTTCAGAAGTACAAAATTGGAACCTGGACGAGCCCTTTCAATGTGGCATCTTTCAAAGAAGTACCACTAAAGGGAGTTAAGCATCTCCTTGAACTTCTCAGCCTGACACCTCAAGAGGCTGCTGTGGAAGATGCACTGGAAAGATACTGGGATGCCCCTTAGTCCGGCCTCAGTGTGGCTTTGCAAGTGGCAGCTTTTTCAGTGGGACTTATTTATGAAAAAAATAATTATAAAAATCAATTGGGTAAATCAGCCTCTCAAGGAAAGGAGTTATGTGTCCAAGTTCTCCCTTCCCCTGGCATACATTCATGCCCAGGGGTGTCTGTCATGGTGGAAGTGTGGTGGCCTCCCACCCCTGTGATGTGATGTGATGTGGTGTGATGTGATGTGATGTGATGTGGGGTGATGTGATGTGATGTGATGCGATGTGGGAGATGCCAGACTGTCACTTGGACTTTGGGTCACTCTCCCACCCAAATCTGTATGTGCTACCTGAAGTGCCAGAATGTTAAACTGAGGCCAGAAGGGTATCTGCTTAATTAAAGAAGTGGGTTTAGAGGGAAAACAAAGGCCTCTTGTCATCAGTCTTCTCCCATTAGTGACTTGTACATTCCTCTCTTGTTTAAAAGCCCAGATAATACAAATAGCACCATCTGACGCTTCTTGTCCAAGTTGAATTTTAAAGAGTGATTACTCATTTTAGGAGCTCCTCACTTTATGAGCAGACAGGGGAAATACATATACAGGCTGCTGGTGAGAGAACATTTAAATGCCGTTAAATGGAATAGGGGGAAATGCAGTAAAGTACTGGCATGGCATTGGCTTACAAAAGTACTCTGGTGTTTATCATCTCTTCTGACTTTCTGCTGCCTCCTCCAAGTTCCCACCCTATATAAAAGGATCACAGTTTCAAAAAAATTCCTGACTCTGTGCTGGCTTCTTTGTGCATATATAGGAACAAAGCATGATGTCTAGCACCAATGATTTTACACATGACTAACCTGTTTGAGCCTAGTAATATATTTAAATATTTCAGAGAGTTTTCCAAAACCAAATAAGCTCAAGCTAGGAAAACAGGATCTGCCAGGCTTCACCATCCCAAGTAAAAATAACTAAGTAAATAACTGGGAAGTCTCTTAACTCTTAATGGAATAACAGCTTTGGTAACCGATTTTGGTTATCAGATTACACTCTGAAAATAACTTCTGCTCTATACTTGCAATTGGCTGTAAAAAAAAAAAATACAGTGTGCGCTAATTTTAGCAAATAAGATTAGAGTTAATATTTAATCCCAGAGACCTTCTTCAGGCTGTGGAAAAAAATAGCAGCAGTTAACTGTCACTAATCTTATCTCCTATTTCTAGCATGTGTTTGATTATATAAGTTGTAGTGTTAGGAACACGCTGGCTGAGTGAGAAGTTAGTGGTTTGTTTGCTACATCCTTGGGCTTATTAGACAAACTTCAGGGCTGCGATGGATTTAAAGGTCTCCACACATGCCTTTAGACTGCAATAACAACACTGAAAGGTTAACAACATGGGTATCACAGTAAACCCATTACAAAACGGTTTGTGAATAACAGATTGATTTGGGGTTCGGCAAGAAACGGTCGCATTTATTCTATGTTTCTATCTGATTTTTTAAAAATAATATTTAGTTTGGGATTTGATATTCAGCATGCGAGGTTTGATTCAATTTCCTTTCTTCCATCCCCACAAAATGGTTTAACAATTAAATCAATGTTCAGAGATTAGAGATGAGGGGTTTCTAACTGTTTTTAGGTGCCTGGTGATGAATTTAACCTGAAAATCAAAACACTAAAAACATAATCCATAATCCTACAAGCAGCTTGTATGCTTCATAGAAAACCTATCAGTACTCCTATTGATTTCAACAAGACTACTTAAATGCATAAAGATAATAATCTGTGCCTGTGCTGCTCTGTCAGGACTTCTGTGTTCTCTGTGACTCTAAAGGTCTGACATCTAATTTACCCCCAGTTCGTTAGGATTTAGCAGCTAATGTTCTGCAGAACTCATCGTATCCCCGGAGGGGAGGAGGGGCTTTGCCCTCCCACATCACTACCAATAAGCTTGTTCTTTGCATATGCCCCAGGTATGCTTTATTTGAAAAGGAACAATTGCATGTACATTTGCTGTTGAACTTTGATGCCATTTTCTAGAAGATCATTGGCACTGTGCCCTCATTAATACAGAAATTAGGCCCGGAAAAGCCTACCTTGCCAAAACAAGGTTCTGCTTTGTTAGTTTTACTTTGCAGTACTCAGACATAAAGTATCCATCATCTTCCCTGGAAAGCCTTCCAGGATCTCACTGAATTTGCTGTTAGGTTAAGAGGAAAAAAAATCACTACATTTTCATTTCTTCAGTTTCTTCTCACTGCAGTCGTCAACAGCACCCCATAGCAAAGTAGACAATTCTCTATTCTTGATGTTAGTTTGCATCAGATGACTGTAAACATTCTCTTGCTCCATTTTAGATACTGCCTTGCCAAGTTTTACATTCCTACATGTTTACAGTGATCTTTCCTTGCCCTTAATCACTTTTCCCCTCTTTAAATTGAACTCAGACTTGCTGGCATTTTGCAGGGGTTGTCTTTCCCGGCCTCAGATGAAGCTTTTCATGGAGATGCCATTCAGAGCAGGTTACCAGACATCCATGTTTCCCTTGGAAATAACCTTTTTTTACCCCTGTAAGAAATACCGTCTGTGCAGAATTGGAGGATTTTGTCTACTTGTCTGGGATTTTGAGACATCTGGAAGTCTGGTCAGCCAGCTAATGAGCATGCACAGATGAACTCTGCAGCGCACAGTGAGGCCAGCCCATCCGCAGAAATGTCAGACCTCTGCATGTGCTCTGAGGCCACGTCCCATGTGTTCAAAATAACGCGGAGGCCTCCACGAGGTGCTTGGTCAGCCCTCACGGTGGAGACCCGATACAATGGGGAGCCAGAGAGAGAGTTCACCCACAGTGCTGTGTCTCCTGTAGTGCCTGTGGGGGTGTGTACAACTACATTTAGAATAGAATTTCTGCCCTAGAAGCCCCTTAAGAAAATACAGTGTTCCTAACATGGTAGTGAGCTAACCCTCTTCCTGATTTTAGAGTAGTACGTGTCCAGTACTAGAAAAATGCTGTGCTAAAAATGCTCTACATTTGCATCTGTAATGCTGCCTTCTTTACTATCATGTCTCATTGCTGACTCTCATCTCAGCATCTTATTCTCCCATCTGACAGTGATCAATAGTTTTCCTTGAATTAGCCAGTTTTTTGTTAATGATAAAAAACCAACCAAAGAAGGGAAGGCAGAGAGTGTAACAACAATACAACTATTTCTCCAAAAGGAAGAAGCATTGCCTGGAATGTATCGAGGCAATATAATGAGAGATGATGGAGGAAAATAAGGGAAGGAAGATTTCCTCACAAGGAGGTTTTAAGTAGAGTCTGGCAATGATCTCCCAAAGGAAGTAGTGGAAGTCTGGTCACTTAAATCAATTAAAACTCACCAGAGCATCACACTCCACAGGACTCTGTAAGGAGAAAAACAGTGTCGGACTGAACTAAAATAGATTTTGCATGCATATTTTCTGCAGGGCTGCTGACTGTATTTTTTCCAGTAAATTCAATATGGCTAATGCTGATTAACAGCTCTCTTGATGGTGATTGTATCGCTGAATTATTTCCAAGCCATTCCTCAGTATCATAAACTTATGAGGGCATGGACATACAAAACACATCCCCTGGCTCAGCTAGCTCTATCTGAAAGACAAGTGGCAGATAAAGGGCTGGAGAACTTTCTTTCACCTTAGTGGTCAGGCTTGTTATTGCCACAATGCTGAACTGACATCGACTTCCATACCACATGCTGAGCATGGTGTACCTGTGGCAGAAGCAGGAGCTGCACATGGATCCCCAGTGCTTGATCTCTTGGATTGCTGTAGAGCGAGATGTGCCACGTGGCTTAGGTAGGGCTGAGTACCCATGTCCTCTGTGCACTCGGTGTGCAGAAGGGGTTTAATGCATACAAGACCAACGGAGGGAACAGGAGCAAGACAAAATAAACTGATTCATCCTTAGACTTGGTGGGGTATTTGGCATGTTTCAAGTACAGAAGTCCTCTCCTAGCCTGCCTTGGAAGAAAGAGTAAAGCTGAGATCTTTGCTTTGCTTTTCTTGTCTCTGTGGGCATTGTTGTTTTGTATGTATGTTTCACCTTTGCTTGGTTTTCTTGTAGCCAGTTGATTCCATTTAAACAATAGGGATAGGTAGAAATTGGAATAAGGCAAATGATTGGAGGGCAAGGAAGCAGTGACTTGGCATATGAGCTTGGACAAGGTGCCCAGTGGAGGTTCCCACAAATTAACCTTCCTACTTAAACACTAATTTGCATGGAAAATAAGGTTTAAAAGCAAACAAATCTTGGACATATGGCATCTTATATACAGTAGAGAAAAAAAAAAACAAACCTGAGATTGTTGCTGGCATGTGTTTTACCCATCCAGCAAAGGTCTCTTTCACTTGTAAATGGAGACTGTTATATCAGAGAAATGATCTGTTTCCTTCTGTAAACACAGATCAACTTGGTTTCACTAACTGTTTTCACTGGAATGCATCAGTCAGGTCAAATAATTTTAAAAGACTATTCTTACCTCTTCCTACAGAAATGCATGTGTGACGGTAATACATGCAGCTCTGAAGCCTTTTCTTTCCCAGTATGTGATGCTCATAGCCACGCTGCAGCTCCTCGATACCAGCCTTCCTGCCAGAATACATCAGATGCGAGTGGTCCCCAAAGCTGATGAGGCTGAGACAGGGGACCCACCACAGGAGCCAAATCAATATTTGGACAGCTTCAGGCGACAGAGATTGCACTGGCTTTCACACTTGGCAGCAAGCTTTGCATCATCCATTTGTTACCAAAGTTATTGTTTATGCAGTTTCAAGTGCTGGGCCCTCAAAAGGTTCCTCCCTGAGAGCAATGACACAAACACCGGGTGCTTGAAAAGAAAATTTCCCCCCTTGGATCTGAGAGCAAGCGAAGTCGTGTCGCTGGGTAAAGACTTGTAAGGAAACCAGGGCACACGTTTGGCCAGCATTTTCATCATCCTTCACTTGAGGGATCTGCTCTGGGCGTCCTGGGGAGCCCCCAGCACAATCTTAGGCTCTGCTTCTGATACATCCAGGGCAGAGCAGCTGTAACAGCTGTCTTGCTGCTGTTTGTTGTCGTGGTGGCTTATTGGGAGCAAAAACCCGAGCCAGCGTGGGACACAGCCTTTGCTGCGGGATGGTATGAGTCAGTCCGAGGCTCTGCAGAGTGCCTGAGCTGGGGCAGCACGCAGGCAGGTGAAGCCCTGGCCCAGCACAGAGAATTATTTTAATTTGCTTTCCAGTCATTCCACCTAGTGGCCAAGTGACACAACTGCCAGGAGAGCTGGGTTTGTGCTCCAGGGTTCATGCTTGTCAGAAGGGACCCAAAAACCCCAGACAATATTTATGGCTGCTCCTACAGACCTATGCTGCTGTGGAGCTTACACGACGCGTAGGAACATGTAAGCCCCCACACTGATGATCTTATCAAAGAGAAACATTGGCCTGTGAGTAGCTTATTAAGTTCCCAAGCAATTTTGTTAATCATGCTGCATAGATAAAATGTAGATATGCTTTTACTGAGCTGATAATCTAACAAATAGGCAGAAAGTGTGACACTGATAAAACAGAGTCAGTTTAATAGCCAGCTGTGAATCTAGGCAGTTCTGTGCCAGAGGCATATTGTAAAACAGGAATGTGCAAGTGTGTAAGTATGTGCGTGAAAATGCACCATTTCTTAAAATAGCAGATACAGCAGTAATATTATGTATGGAAAAGCTATTGGGAGCAATTTTAGAGGTATTTTAAAATATTTTTATCTCCATCAAAGTCTGTACCACTTGTGCTATCTTCATAATCCAGCATCACAAGTATAGATCTATGAATAACAAGGGCTTTTTTCTGGAAGTCAGGATTTTCTACAAAAATCTGTGAGCTCTACCACATCATCAAAGACAGTTTAGTGCATTTCTAGGCTTTTTATTGGGATGAACCAAATTATTCACTCATATTTATGCTAATCACAAATAAGACCATCACAAATGCACAGTCTGATGTCTCACCAAACTCTTGAACAGCTTCTTACTCAGTGGCATTAATTCAATTGGAAGGACAGGGAAGAGCCGCCCACCTTCAGGGTATCCCATACCTACTGGATAGGATATCCTTCTGAGTAGCTGGGAAATTAATCCCCACAGCCTGAGGAAGGGGCCTGGTTTCCTACTTTCTAGGTCCCTCTTCTGATCTTTAGGCCATTTTATGAAAAGGGGACAGTAGTGCTTTCTCTCTTTGTTTTAAAAGAAGAAATTGAACTGGGAACACCTACCGGAGATGCCTACAGCCAGAAGGAGGTTGCAGACTGTGCGTCCCGACCTCACATTGGCATGCAGGTGTTTGGCTGCTCTCAATCCTACCTAGATGCTTTTCTTTGGTATGCAGAGCACAGGGAACTCATATTTGGGAATACTACTTGCAAGCAAGGCAAGAAGATGTCTTGGTGAATTGAGACTGAAGTGACTTGCCAGGATCATGTAGAAGGTGGTTGGTGCAATGGGAAATTGAGTTATGGTCTCCCAAATCCCAACTTAGTGGTCAAACCACTGAATCTTCTTCTTATGGAGAAGCCTTTATCCTTAATGGTGAGCCCTGGTTTTAAAGACACCTCTCACTGCTTCATGAAGAGTAGTTTTCCCCAGACCTCTTTTTCCTGCCCATTGGGGGAAAAATGCAACGAAAGTTAGTGCCAGTGCATTTTTGGTCAAAAAATAAACAGTATCTGTAGTTTACTGTGTGTCTTAGCAGGTTATTTGATAGTAATGTGTGAAGATACCACTTTAAAAAAATCAGAGTGGGGCAGAAGTATGCGTTTTTTTATATAGGATATGTGAATGTAAAATGTAGATGGTACAATGAGAAAAAAGGATGAATAGTGGTGCATAAGTCAGACCTGGAAGAGTTGGCTGGAGATCAGTCTCCTGGAAACAGTTATTACTCTTTCTACAAATAAAATGGTGGAAAATTAAGTACTGAGGTGAGACTTGGAGTGATTTTTATCACTTGAACTATGAATATGGATTTCTTTCCTGTTAGCTGCCTTAGACTCACTAAAATCAGGAACAGCATGAGGAGAATAATCTCCATGGGAGGGAGAAAAGAACCGTGCAGTCAGTACTTACCTATTATTTATTCAGCAATGGCTTGCGAAAATTTGAGAAGAAAAAAGAAACAGGTTTGTTCTTCAAAGAGGCAGAAGGGTATTTTCTGTTGAATTTTGCTGTAATATTAAATGTTTCCTTCCCAAAACACTTTTGGGATTTAAGTGGTATCTTAAGGTTGAAACCACTGTTCAGCAGACCTTCCTTCCATCAGGGCAGAAGAATCAAAATTGAACTGGTACTTTCATGGAAGTGTGCTGCATCACAGTTAAATAAGATCCATTCAAGAATCAGCAGTGTCCACACCAGTCTGATTTTTTCAATCTTTTATTAGAGCAGAGGCTAAGTTAACAGGTCTTCAAGATATCTGGGAAAAATAATGCTCAGCTCAACCTGGACAGTGATGTACAGAAGCAACATAAAGGGAGCAGTGCTAGTTACGGGATGTAGCATCATTGCTGGCATGGTAGAAGGATAACTGGTACTGAGCAGTATTTCTCTCTGGGTGCTCTCTGTTAGGTTGTCTAACTATGCGATGAAGGACTTGGGATGATAGCATGAGCTGATGGTAACACTGGCAATTTTCCTCTCTTTTTTTACAGGTCACTGTCAGGGGATTTGGTCCATTGTTACAGTTTGCCTACACTGCTAAGCTGTTACTCAGCAGAGAAAACATCCAGGAGGTCATCCACTGCGCTGAATTCCTGCGCATGCACAACCTGGAGGACTCCTGCTTCAGCTTCCTTCAGACACAACTGCTGAACAACGAAGATGGCCTGTTCCTGTGCAAAAAAGATACCACCTGTCAGCGCATGCACGATGAGGAGAACTCAGATGGAGATGAGGAGGAGACAATGGAATCTGAGACATCAAAAATATCTTGCCCAAGAGAGAGGGTGCACCAAGAGCCGTTCAATTTTGAAACCACTGTTGCGGGAGCAGACAAAGGCGAAGGGATGCTGCCTGACTCTGACATACTGAGAGACAGCAAGGACAATTTGGACAAAGATGCAGTAACACGGTACCCCAGATACAAGAAATACCAGCTTGCTTGTACCAAGAATGTCTACAACACATCACACATCAGTACCTCAGGTTTTGCAAGCACATTCAGCGAAGAGAGCTCTGGAAATGGCCTCAAATCAGGACTTGCTATGGGGCAGATAAAAAGTGAGCCTCAGAATGAAGAGAACGATGAAGAAAGCATCACACTTTGCCTGTCTGGAGATGAACCTGACATCAGGGATAAAGAAGGGGATGTTGAAATGGACAGAAAACAGCCAAGCCCCACTTGCGTTGACAGGCCGAAAAGTGGGTCCTCTCCTTCTTGCTTGCGGTCTTTCTTCAACAGAACAAAAAGCATAGATTTGGTTGGCTTCCCCAGCACTTCCCAACAGCACTTTGGCAGGAGTCCAGCATGCCCTTTTGAAAAAGGGACAACTCAGGGTGACCACAAAACTGATTACATCCCTTTCACGGGGAACTATGGACAGTCCCATGCCATGCAGAAGGATGCTTCCAACTTCACAGTGGGATCACCACTCAGGGGGCCTGGCTTTGAAACTCTCTGTAAGCAAGAAGGGGAGCTGGACAGGAGGAGTGTTATATTCTCTTCAAATGCTTGTGACCAAGTAAACACTTCGGTGCATTCATATTCTGGTGTGAGCAGCTTGGACAAAGACCTCACTGAGACTGTGCCAAAGGGTCTGTGGGCTGGCGGTAGCCAGTCTCTCCCCAGCTCTCAGACCTATTCGCACAGTGGACTGACAGCTGATCACTTGCCGGGAAGGATGCGGCCGAACACGAGCTGTCCGGTGCCAATTAAAGTTTGCCCTCGTTCTCCTCCTTTGGAAACCAGAACCAGGACTTCCAGCTCGTGCTCTTCCTACTCGTACGCAGAGGACGGCAGCGGCGGCTCTCCCTGCAGTCTGCGTCTTTGCGAGCTCTCCTCTTCCCCTTGCTCCCAAGGCCCCCGATTCCTGGCGCCCGAGCACCAGGAGCCTGGTGTGGTGGGGGATGGATTGTACAACCCAGTCCGAGCCCAGATTAAATGTGAGCCATCCTATGGAACAAACTCCAGCGATGAGTCTGGGTCATTCTCAGAAGCAGACAGTGAATCATGTCCTGTGCAAGACAGAGGGCATGAGGTAGGGATTTAAGATAAGTACATATATCACAGTCGTCGTGACCCAATTAATCGCTCCTTGATTCTCTCAAATGACTTGGCATTTCCCCAGCACTTTCTTTGTTTATAGATGCAAAGAGTAACTTCTGTTTATTCCCTCATCCGCTGCGTGTCCTGGTTGACTTCACATAAATAGGTCTGCTTAACCTACAAGGTGTTTGGTGCTTATCAGAATCTGGGTATGGGACAACAGCAAACTGCTAACTGCTGTGCTTAGGAGTCTGCTAGCAGTGTCCTGCCCTCTTCCCTCCCTCACCCACTTGCGCAGCACAAAGCACCGTTGCTCATCCTTAATTTGCAGAGGTGGTTCCAGCTCCCCTTGTTACTGCTGCTGATGTGTTTGAGCACCCTCAGGCGACACGAAGGGTCAGGCAGCCTGCTTGAAGAGCCCCTGCTGCCTGTTGCTAACAGCTGAGTAGAGGAGACAGACAGAGTGAGAGGAGAAAGAGGTTGAAATGACTTGAACAGTTGCATAGCTGGCCACCCTCAGCTGTGGGAATGGTGTGCAAGTCATCTTCCCTCTGTGTGTGGGGGGTGTGGGTGTGTGTCTTGCACATGCAGGTAATGGGGTTTACCTCCATTAAGTGACAACCGAGATGGTGTTTCCTGCCCGTGACCCCTTTGTTTGGTGGTGAGCTCTGGCAGCTGTTGCATAAATGGTTCCAAAGAGAGGTTATCCTTTTAATTCCCAGGACTGTTAGGAGAATGGCGAGGGAGCGGTCTGGCGCTGAAGAGCAAGCAGTGAACTGAATTGCAGCAGTCCCCCAAGAGGGAGGAGAAAGAGGGCCTGCTCTAAAACTAAGAGATGGGCCAGCTGGAGATGCTGTGGTGATAACTGGCTACTTGTGATCGAATAAACTGCCTGTGTGAAGCCACTATTTGAGGGAAGGCTTAAATCATGGGGATGTGTTGTGGAGCCCAGAAACTGAAAAAAAGACTGGATGTTTTCATAGAGTTTCATTAGGAAACCACATGGCCTGGAGAGCATCTGGGTGAAATGGCGTATCTGGCTTCTCTAGTAGCGCTGAAATGCTGCACTGAGAGCTTGTGCTTCAGCGTGGGGAGCAGCGAGTGCAAGCTTGGGGCGTTCACATGCTGTGAGTGCCCAGTTCAAAACCAGGTGGGCATAGTTGTGGGGTAGGGATGAAAAAACTGAACTTCATTTTATCCCTTAATCCTTATTCCAACTACACCCCAGGCTCTGGAAAGACACCTTTTCAGACAGATGCGGTTGGTTCCCGTAGCTGGTTGCTTAGCTCTAAGGAAGGGCTGAAGAGCCTGGGGAGCCTGTGGTGTCCTAATCCCTGTCGTGCTGTACCAGTGGCTTTGAGAGGACAGTTCTTGTTTGTCCCCATGTCCTCAGCAGGGGACAATGCAGAAAGGAGAGGAATCTCCTTGGGAGGCTGCATGGGACCTCATTTGGGAAGCCCTACAGCAGAACTGCTCTGCGTGGCCATGCCAAGGTTACTTGGTGAAGTCCTGCCTGAATTTACGAGGGGTGGAAGGGAGCAGGGAGTGGGACTGGGAAGAGCATCAGGTCTCCACCCACATGTGCTGCTTGCTCAGCAAGGGCTAATGAGCAGCATGAGGCAGCAAAGAGGGCAGGAGGTTAGCCTTTTGGGGTTAGATGATTAATTAGCTGTCGTAATTGGCTAATTGTGTGGAGATGCTGCAGCAGACACAAGCCCAGAAGAGTTAAATGAGAAGGTTATAGGGGTCTGGTGGTGGTTTCCTGAAAAAAAAGTATGTGAATGTGTGCAGAAGACTGTGGATGAGAGGAGGGACATTCCCAAGAGGAGAAAATGGGTGGGCTACGGGAAGCCATCTTGCTGTGCTGCTGGCAGGCAGACCTGTCTGGCTCTGGGGCAAAGCTAGGGAGGGTTCGCTACACTCCTGGGTTTGCTGCTGGTTTCCTCCTGGGAGGATTTCTGCACTGTGGTGAGCAAGTTTACTCCCTGGGGTTTTTTTTTGTTGTTTTTTTTTTTTTCAGGGCATTTTGATTAGGACTGCTAGGCATTAAAAATGTGGTGAGGAAATCAATGCTCTGTGAGGCTGCACTGCACTTATCCTGAACAAACTATGGGTAAACAGATCACGCTAGATTTTGTCTGAAAAATGCATTTGTAAAGGTTGTTACCACTACAAGAAAGGACATTGCAGCCTCATTAAACAATGCCATGTTTATACAGCGACTTGGGGTGTATGTACTGCAATCCTTGAAGGTCTGCTGCTGTAGAAACCTCAGTGAAAAATATGTTAAACCAGGCAGCAGAAAATCTCTAATAGCAGCAGGAAGTTCTTGTGTAAGTCGTTCTACCTACTTCTAGCAGTTTGGCTGCCATTAGAACAGCAGGAGAGACTTGCAGCAGTCTGAAATGGGCTGCTTTCTGTTCTTCACCTTCCTGCAAGCTGCATGGCAATCTTTCTCCATTCCTGAAATTGTCAGTTTGCCCTTGCTGTCCTGATCACTTTCCAGATGGGGTCCCTTGCCCCCTGCCATATCAGATCACACAGTGTTTGCTGGGCTTCACTTCAAAAAAAACACCTGATAAGATAGCTGGGGATGACATGCAGGCACTAACCCCTCTGGAGATCAGCCACGCAGGCTCCTGAGCTGCAGGTGGGCTTTGGTTTGGGTGGGATGGCCTGATGGGAATAAGCCTGATGGACCCTGACCCTTGGTTATCTCATGGGGCTGCTCAGTTCCCCTGGAATTCGGACCCTGTTGGTCTTGATTTGGGTCCCAGAGTGCTGCCTTTTCCAGAAGTAGTGTCACAAAGCATCATTTGCCAGTGTATTGATTGTGTGAGAAGTAGGTGAAAAGTTTCTTCTTTCTGTTTATTTTCAGGCACTCTGCTTTCCCACAAACAGACCGTTCAGGAGGATGTGCCCAAGTTGTTCAGTGCCAAAAGAGTGCTAGGGCTTGGCGTGAATGCTGTGTGGGTGAAAGTGACCCCACTCTGTGGCCAGCCTCCCTGCCCCACAGGGGGTGCAGACTGCAGTCACAAGTGTCAGAGGAGGTGACGGTCCCTGTAACACTGCTCTTAAATGCTCACTGGGATGTATTTGCCTTTCATTTTCCTTCCTGTTAAGGGAGCCACCCAGAATTTTCTGAGATTTCCCTTTCTTAAGGTTTTGTGACAGGAGCAGCAAATGGGTTGTTCCCATCTTATGGAGTTGCAGGAATAGGGTTGTTACTTGAGCTGCTGGGACTTTAAAGAAATATATAAGTTTGTGTTGCTCTTTTCACCCAGCTCCCTCAGGCCCCAACAGGTTGTTCAAATCAGTTATTGGCATATAATACTAGAGTGAATACTTATGCTCAGTGCTTGCAGGCAGGTTCTGACAATCCTGCTTAAAATAGCAACAACAAAACAATAAGCCCTGAAATAATGAATTGTTGAGAAGGAAGTAGTCTGTCAATCTGTTAACCTACTTAGGAACAGAAACTTCAGCACTACCTACTTTCTTGATACTCCTTTTCTTCAGCAAGTATCTATGGGGTTTTTTTTCTGCTAGAAAACTTGTAAAAATATTATACTACTAAACCAGTTTAAAAAAATCTCAGCTCAATCTAATTTGATGAGTGAGTTATCTTAGGAGAAGAATAAACAAGGGTAGGAGGAGGTAAGAGGTGGAGTTTTCCAAGAACTATTACTATCTAGGGAATTGCATTCAATGTGTCTTTCAAAAGAATTTCCCACCTGGTTTAGTGACTTACTTTTCAAAGGAAATGTTCATAAAGGCAAAGCGAGCGCAATTGGAACATGGAGGATATTGTAGGCAAATAACCTTCAGTGAGAGTCCAGACCCCTCCATGGTAAGCAATAGGCAGCCACCCTTTCTCTGTTCATCTGCTGATGCTTAGCAAAGCATTAAAGCCCCAGTAAAAGGGGGTAAACCAAAGCTGTTCTAACAGAAATCCGCTGTGCTGAGTTACCTAACCTGAGCCTTCTTTGCTCTTAATATTTCAGCTTAGTTAAGAGTAATAGGTAGAAAGAAGGACAATCAAGAAAAATACATGTTAAGGTGTTAACTTGCTTTTTTATGTAGTTTCTCTCCAGAATTTGGTGATTGGTCACCCCATCTTGCCTGATCTTACTAGGTTTACTAATTTGAAAGTGAGAAAGTTACTCTCCACATTCTTCTGTGGTGGATGTTTTGATAAGGATCCTCAGTGCATCAGCAGAGCACTGGGAATTGTGTTTGGCAACATCTGGTTAAATGGAGTGTCATCAAACATCGGTCTTGCAAGATGAACTCCATGGCTGTTTTGGTTTTTTTTCCTTTCTCCAGTAGGAGTAGTATCCATGCTGGTAGCAGAGAATTACTGGATTACAACACTGAGAGTTTTCCATTACAAGTTTGAAATTTCAGGGAAGTCGTTTTAGACACTGTATTATTTCATTGCAGCCTACAATCATTTCTGTTATGCCCTGAGCTGAAGACCTTGCTGGAGCTCTTGAGGGACTGACTCTTCAGTTCTTCATTTTTTCCTGCAAAAGCAGATTTTTCAGAGAAACACTGCAGTTCATCCCCCCTCATTTCACTGCCTGATCTGCCCCTCTCAAAGGCACCTATGGCTTCTGTTGGGGTTTCTGAGCTATCCCTGGTCTCGGAAAAGCCTGTTTATGGGGAGGAGTACTGTATTGTTGTGCCATTTGGAGGTCTGGAAGCTGGGAACAATGCAAGTGGTGAATAGGAAGAGCTCAGCCCAGCATTTTAAGCACTGCCAGTGTGTGATCTGAACACAAGTGCAATTCATGGGCTAAAGGATGAGAACACTGTCCATCCCAACAAAGCCCTCAGCCATGGGACTAGCCCCTTCCACCAGTTCTCTGCGGCAGGTGGCAAATCAAAAGGTTATCCAGGCTGCCTCCACTAAGTGCATAGCAGTGCCCTCTCAGACAGAATTTGCTGACCCAAACACCTCTCATGGCCCTCAGGAGGGGAGGCTGGAGTTGACCCTGAGCAACTACGTGGCCATCATTTGTGTTGTGGCATATCAGACAGTCCGTTTGCAGTGGGACCTGCTGATCAAGGCCATTTCAGACCTGGTTTGTTGACACAAATGGTAGATCTTTGCTGTCTGGCTCACTGTTCTCCTCTTGCAGTTCTCTGCCATCATGGTATGACTGACACCTGAAAAGAAGAGGTGTTTTGAAGAGGTGTGCCACTAGAGTGCATCCTGCCTGTCCTCCCTCTTACATAAAGTGTGACCCCTTGGCTTTGTGCTTCATAGTTAGCATCTGTCCGAGCGAAATCAGGTAGGTCCCTATTCTGTAGGGCCACAAGTGGTACCTGAACTAGTGTGTAGGCAATCGAGCCCCTAACACAAGTGAACACTCCTCAGGTCCTGTCCTGGGATGAATTTTTTCCTGAGTGTTTGTAGAAGAGAGACTTGCATGCTAAGGAAGATACTAGGAAAAGCAACATTAATGTGTCGGGCTCTTCTATCTGGAGCAAATTACCCATTTCTACATTAAAAAAACATTGATTTGTTTCAGCCCCTGTGCTAGACTGCTTGGGCGGATCCTGAGAGCTTTCCAGGGCTGAGCAATTTTAAGTGTCCGAGGCTTTCAATAACTGGCTTTCATTTTATGGGCATTAAGGCAACAGTTTTATTTCTTTCAATGCTGGAGCACCTGACCAAGATTTTAAACCATTTATAAAGGTCAAGCTAGTACCTCGAGTTCCATCCTCCCATGCTCAGTACATAATGATGACTTTTTCTTACGTATAATAGATGAACGCTTTTAGTTACTGTGATATTAAGCCAGGCTTGGGAAGTTCATTGTCTCTACGAGAACTTGGCAGCTCAAGGAAGATGATGTTGAAATTTAGATAGAAAGGAGTGAAAAAGCTAATGTTACTTGTAAGGAAATTCCCAACACTTGGCATTTATATTTTAAGGTGAGTAAATACAGGGCCGTAGTCCTTTATTCCAAAGAAAAAGAGAGTGGGGAGAGCAGCGGTAGCAGTAACTAGTACAGTAAGTGAGCGGCACAGCAGTAACTGGCATATGATCCAAGCTGGCACTAACTAGTCAAGCTTGAAGGAATTAATTGATTATATATGGGCCTTTCACGTGCTGAGTCAATGGCTGTCCCTGTCTGTCTAGATCATTGCTGTTACTTAGCTGCTCAAAGCAATGACATTTACACTGGCACCCTAATGCCAATACGGGGGGTGGGGGGGTGGGGGGTAAATGCCACAAAGTCATTAAATTTTCTTTTTCAGCAGGGTGGTCTGGCTGATGTCTCAGGGGTGTATCAGCTAGAGCTGGTAGAGGCTGCAGCAGTAGTGGGAAGTGCCGTTTTATCTGTTGTGTTGTAGAAACAGAGCTTCTGCTGTTGCTGTAAAAATGCAGGGAAAGAGTGATTGTGCTGATAGGGAAGATTTTAGAGCTCTCTGAGATTAGCTCTGGCTGGAGTAACTCCTGGAAGGAGTAGAGATCCTGCTTACATTTCTAATTTGAAATAGCACAAACCAAAGAGTACAGAGCCATTTCCTGTATAAAATTCATAGTTATCAACAAGAGAAGTTTACAAGAAAACATACTTGCTGGGTTTTTCTTACACATGTTAGAAAAGATTGCCTGTTCTTTTTCAGATATCTCTTGTAAGGTTTCTCTCACCTGCTTTAGATACTGTAAGATGCAGCATCTTTCCTAAGTCTTACCTCAGCTCTCTCTGCAGCCAGGAGGAGGGAGGAGCCATGCAGGATGCATTGTAGTCCAAAGGCCTCTCTGTCCTTGATGCCAACAGCAGGGACCTAGACAGTAGCTAGTCCCAACCCATCATTTCAGACAGCTTTAAGTGGGTCAGACGAATCCCACCCATGGCACAGTCCTCGGCTCTTGCAAATTGACTTACCACCCTGTTATGATAAATACCAGCTGAGAGTCTTGCCCTGTGCCGGTGTAAAACACCATTAGTCTCTCACTGCAGCAATACCCCAGTGCAGTTATTCACTGTGCCCATGCCAAAACCTTGGTGGTTGTTTTTTTTTTCAGTTGACAGCTAATTTCGTAGAGGGAGACGGGCAATAAAAATGCTGTGAATGGTGAAGGAAATGAGTCTGACTCACTTCCACTCTCCCTTTCACATTTTTAATCCTGTGCCGTACAGCCTATGACAGAGTGGGATTATGCTGGATTTACTGATAGCAGTCTCTGGCCTGCTGTGTAGATGATTTTATTTTCAATCTGTTGTTTGGGGTTTTTTCCCCCTCTGAATCTGTTTCTATTTATTTTCCTATTTCCCTTCAACAACTTCTACCTGACAGATTTGCTTCCCTTTCATTCCCATTCCAGCTGCAAGCACATCTCCTCCTTGCAAGTAAATACGTTTTGAAAGGGAGAGGGAAGGAGAAATAAAGTTAACATCACTTTTCACTTTGGACTTAAGAAAATAAGGAAAAACTGGGAACGTGAAAGAACATTTTTTGCAGTCTTTCAGAGGAAAGCACAGGCTGTTTTCATTTTCAGACTCTGGCTGAAGCATGAGAGAAAAGCAGGTGACACCAAGTTTATGTTGACCGTCCAAAGGCTAAGGAAGGGAAATCAAACAGGTTTCATGTCACTGGTTAGCAGTCTGTAAACAAGGTAGTCCACATCACCTTGCCTAAAGTTAGCCTTTGTGTGTACAAGCGGGGGACTGGGGCAGTGTTTGGTGTTTCTTGCTGGTTTAAATTGACCTGTTAAGTAGCATGTTATGAAGCGATGCCTGGACACGTGGGGCAGAGGGGCAATGTTCAGGGCATGAAACTGTCTGAAAGGGTGTGGAGGCGTTTGCACTGGATTTCTGGCCCAGGCTTGATAGAACACAAGAAAACAAAAGTTTATAAACAAGGTGAGGAGCTGGTTATCGGCAGGTCCTGTTGCCTGGTGAGGGTCCATGACTGTCAGTACCAGAGGCCACCGCTGTGTTTATGTACATGTGTCCTCAGCAAACTGTTCTGCATAATCAAACTCAGCTCTCCGATGAAAGTAATTTATTTCTAATCTATGCTGTTATTTTCTTTATCTCCAAATAATTAAAGTGCACCGTTTGAAGACGATGACCATGTTTTCTATATCAAAGTGTGTGTATATATATATATATATATATATATATATATATATACATATATATTACCTTTTCCACCATATCTTTTGCTGCTGGAGCAACTTAAGTCATACCTTCTTTGGTAGCCCGCACGCAGAACAGTCTCCTAGCTGGAAAGGCTGGACTGCACCAAACGGGGACAGAAATGTAAATATTTACTGCCATCTTTCGGGCAGTCTGGGTATGACTCAAGAAAAGAAAAGGGGGCAATGGAGTTACTCAGCTGTCACCTCCTTCAGCTTTGTCAACTGATTCTTGTATGACCACCAAACACAGTCCACCGAGGAACATTATTTTTTTTCGATAGTCACGTTATTGTCTCAAGCTACAAGCGAAGCAAGGTTTGTAAGGGAGAGATGCTTACTTTGATTTGAGCAAGCTGATCGGTTTGGGGAAAAAAAGCTAACAGGAGTCTTTGAGTACACCTGCTGTTCTCCTTGTTTTCAGATAGTATGTGTTCATTGCTCCAAGCTGTCAGAAGCTTTGTGTTTTACTTTGCTTTAGTGAATAATCAGTAGGAGTTGAAAAGATGGTTTGAATTCCTGAAGTCAGAACCTAGAGATACTGTCGCATTGTCTACAGTCAGAACAGGATGGCAGTTCATGGCCCAGAGGAAAAATGTTTTTTTTGCAAGTAACTGAGGCTTTAGACTCAGTTGGGGTTTATTTCAAGAAATGCAACTGGGCTGCTCTTCAATCTACAGAAATATTAGGTTGTCAGCAAATATTGGTTTGTTTCAAAATGCATATATTTTAGCAGAATAGGATATGTTGCATGGCACTCCTCTGACCCTTTCTTCTTATATGGTATACTGCTCAGTTGAAAAGCTGAGTAGGAGACCTTTCCTAATTGCGATATGGTATTTTTCATCACTTGAGGTGTCAGGTTGCATTTTTTAACCTCACACCTAATCAAACTTTCAGTCCTGCAAGCCATGCACAGACAGGTCTCCTGCTGCAATAATAGGCTGTTCCTTGAAACTAGTTTGAAGTTAATAGCAGCGAGGTACTTCACTGTTTCCAAAAGGCCATGACTCTTAGTGGATGGAGCCATCTTTTAATGCAAGGAGATCTGTTACTAGAGCTTTTTAGAAAGATGAAATTTTTACCTGGGAGTCATCCAAATTGCTATTTCAGTACAATTATAATCTGACCCTTACCAGCTGGACCTCCACAATGTGCCACAAGGGAGTGTTAAAAACTTTCTCAGTGTAAAAACTTGGTGTGTTGTTTATTTAGGGGGCGGCAGCATAGGTAATCGTCCTTCTACTGACTTGTCTGGTTTGCATTCAGCAATCAAATTATGACTCTTTGCTCTTGTCTTGTATTTGTTTGGTTTAGGTGAAACTTCCCTTTCCTGTTGATCAAATCACAGATCTTCCAAGGAATGATTTCCAGATGATGATAAAGATGCACAAGCTAACCTCAGAGCAGCTCGAGTTCATCCATGATGTCCGCCGCCGCAGCAAGAACCGAATTGCAGCTCAGCGCTGCCGCAAGAGGAAACTGGACTGTATTCAGAACCTAGAATGTGAAATCCGCAAGTTGGTGAGTTGCCTGCTCTCATCTTGGGCCTGCTCGCCCTCGTGTCACAGCTTGCAGTGCACTGACAGCAATTCCTGTCCAGGGCTTAGTGGGTTCAGCCAGTTTGTACGTGAGTAAGCAGAGCCACTAGTACGAAAATTTAATATACAAAAATATATTAGCATGTGTGTGTATATAATATATATAGATAACACAAAGTTCCAGTGGAATGAGGCCTAGATATCTGCTTGTTTTGATATCTCAAGAGCAGATTGTTGAGTGAGTTGGAAGAGGAGGGAAGCCTGTATCCCAGCTCTCTTCTTGCAGTTTAACTTACCCCTGGTAGTTACAGTGCATCCACAAAGGTATTTCCTCATCTGAGCCCCATTTCCATCCCTAACTACCATAAAAATCAGTTGGTCAGGGATTCGTGGAGTGCTCAAAAGAGATAAGTATGAAGATAGCTTCAGAGGCTGTCTGGTCCAAACAGTAGTGTGATATGGCAGGGTCAGCTTCATCTCTACATAGGGATTTTCTTTCTCTTTGGTGTGCTAGAAGGCAGCTTAGCGTTTCCAGGACATTTCAGCTCTTTAAGCCTTTTCTTCAGCTCTTTCATTCACTGAGAAAATGGCAGAAATGGCAAGGGAAGAGAAAAACCAGGAATGTGAATATCCAGACAAGTGGGCATCCCTTAGTGTAGGTCAGTGAGATGGCAAAGGTATGTTCCTCCCTGCTTCTGCTGTCTTCTTCCCTGTGACACTCCTGATGTACTGTGGACTGAACCCCTCCCATGATTCAAGGACCGTCTAACACAAAAGGCCTGTACCCATGCCCCAGGTTCAGGTGGCAACTGTTGGTTTGCCCCAACCCTCCTTGACCTGTGTCTGACAGTAGTCTGCTGCAGAGAGGAGAGCAAAGCATGCCTCACTCCCTGGCCAGAGCACGTCTGGGGACAGGTCTCCTGTGTGCTAATGTGTCAGTGACAGTGCTACCACATTTTAATCTAAGGGAGTGAGGTGACTGGAGCAAGTCTAAATGGCAGGTTGGGAAATTCCTCTCCTTCAGTCGTGGTATGGACAACTCAGGTGTGGTTTGGGTGGCTAAACACAGATGTCTACAATATAGACACCTGTGATGGAGCTAGTTGTCCTGGTTTCCTTCATAGTCAGTGAAGTAGATACCTATCAAGTCTTATTTGTCTCATCCTGCAGCAGAAATGCCTGTTCCTCTCCATCACTAAACAAGATCACTGGAGAGCCATGTCAAATGTAGACATCTTAGCTATAGTATAAGTACCTTATCTGGAAAAACTCCCCTCCTTTGTGACAGTGCCCCTGTGGTCTCAAGGCCCTGCTCCTTTTCCCCTGACATCCCTTCCCCATTGAGAAAGCAAGCTGGTACACAACGAAAAAAAAGCTTGAGACAAGGGTCATGGAGGAGAACATGTCTACAGCATGTCATTCAGCAGGAGAAATGCAGCACTTCAAAATGAGTTAGCACCTCCTCTTCTATTTAAAAGTCCTAAAAGCTTTCTGAGACATCAAAAATAATGCAATATTACCAGTTCAGCTGTTATAAGAAGTGTGGGTGTGCAGCATGCAGTACTGGACAGTTTAATTGCATTATGCAGCATAGATTTAGGAGTCCAGCATTAAACCCAGCCTTTGAATATCCAAGAGTTTGAGTGATAAATTAATTAATTAACACAGATAGAACAAAAGGAGCTGAAGTTGATTTTCTTACTGAGATCTCTGCGTACCCAGCTTCCATTAAAATAAAAGGTTATTTGGAGTCTTTAATTTAAATGTCTATGTGCACATTTAAAACATGCTTGTTTGTTGGTTGTAGTTGGTGGGTCTGGGGAAAGGGGTACTTCTTGTTCTTGTCATAACAGGTTGCGTGTTGAAAGTGTCCTTAAGTGTAGGCTTTGTTGTACTTCATTCTCTGCACAAGCTGTAGCAAAAGCAGTGTGAAGGATGCAGGGATCTGTTGGAAGAAGCTGAGTTACCATCACCTCACAAATGGCAGAAAGCCACATGACTTTGGGTTACTTGCTTCCTGCCTGTGCCTGTCTGCTTCCCGTCTGCAACAGGGAGGTGACACTGACCCCACAAGCTGGTTAGGAGGCTTAAATCATCAAGGCTTGTGAAGCCTTCAGATGCTGTGCTGCCGAAGCCCTGGGGGAGAAAAAGAAATGAAAATCAAAACATTGTTCAGAGTAGTGCTCCAGTGATGCAAAACAAACAAAACATCAAAGATAAACAAAATAGTGAGCAACTGCTTCCCACACCAAGCGTAATCCACAGTGCTGCAGGGTGAGTCAGAGGTTCTGCAGGGTGAAAGAGCAGCTCCTCGTCCAGGTTGTCAGGAGAAGCACATCCAGTCTTGGTTGCACATGCCCATCCCTCTACACCGAGCTGATGATGGAGAGTACACGTCTGTCGTTCTCCACAGCAGAGCGCCAGGGGCAGCACTCTTAAGGGCTGGACTAGCAGCAAGGGAGGCTTCAGCCTGATACCTGTAGGCTTCACTTGAAAATTAATTTGGGTTCATTTGCTTTATGTAATCCTGTGACATTACCGTTATTGTTGAACATGATCAACTGTGTATAGGCAAAATACATTTTTTAAGTCCCCTTCTCTCCCCAGCACACATACACATCACAGGGAAATGAATGAAAGTCATGTGAGTGACCTTGTGGGCCTGATCTCCTGCTGAATTTCAGGAATAAAAACCCCTTTGAGATTCTTCAAAATAAATGTTGAAGTTTCTATTTAGCAAGCTCGCCTTGAGTATGTAGTGATACATAGTGAGGGAGCCAACTAGGGAAACAACCCGCTGGACCTGCTGTTTGTAAACAGAGAAGGACTTGTGGGTGATGTGATGGTTGGAGAGTGTCTTGGGCATAGCGATCACAAAATGGTAAGAGGTTTTGATTCTTGGAGAAGTAAGGAGCGGGGTCAGCAGAACCGCTACCTTAGGCTTGCAGAGGGCAGACTTTGGCCTGTTTAGGAGCCTGGTGGACAGAAGAGTCCCTTGGAGGCAGCCCTGAAGGGCAAAGGGGTCCAGGAAGGCCAGGCATTCTTCAAGAAGGAAAACTCAAAGGCACAGGAGCAGGCCATCCCCATGTGCCAAAAAACAAGCCAGCAGGGAAGAAAACCAGCCTGGCTGAACAGAGAACTTTAGCTGGAAGTCAGGAAAAAAGGAAAATGTGTGACTTTTGAAAAAAGGGGCAGGCAACTCAGGAGGACTTACAAGGATGTCATGAGGTTATACAGGGAGAGAATTAAAAGGGCCAAAGTCCAACTAGAGCTTAATCTGGCTACTGCCATAAAAGACAATTAAAAATGTTTCTATGAATACATTACCCACAAAACGAGGTCTAAAGAGAATCTCCATCCTCTATCGGATGTGGGGGGAAACAGCGCCAAAGGATGAGGAAAAGGCTGAGGTACTTAGTGCCTTCTTTGCCTCAGTCGTTAATAGTAAGACCAGTTGTTCTCTGGGTACCCAGCCCCCCTGCGCTGGAAGACAGGGATGAAGATCAGACCAAAGCCCTCATACTCCAAGGGGAAGTGGTCAGTGACCTGCTACACCACTTGGACACACACACAAGTCTATGGGGCTGGATAGATTCCATCCAAGAGTACTGAGGGAGCTGGCAGAAGTGCTCACTGAGCCACCTTCAATCACTGATCTGCAGCTCTGGGTAACTGGGGAGGTCCCAGCTGACTGGCAGTTAACAAACGTGACACCCATCTACAAGAAGGGCTGGAAGGAGGGTCTGGGGAACCACAGCCCTGTCAGCCTGACCTTGGCACTGGGGAAGGTTACGGAGCAGGTCACTCTGAGCACCATCACACAGCATGTGCAGGACAACCCGGGGATCAGGCCCAGCCAGCAGGGGTTTGTGAAAGGCAGGTCCTGCTTGATGAGCCTGATCTCCTTCTATGACAAGGTGACCCTCCCAGTGGACGAGGGAAAGGCTGTGCATGCTGTCTGCCTAGACTTCAGTAAAGCCTTTAACACCATTTCCCACAGGATTTTCCTGGGGAAACTGGCTGCTCATGGCTTGCATGGGTGTACTTTATGCTGGGTAAAAAAACTGGCTGATGACCAAATCCGAAGGTGGTGAATGGAGTTAACTCCAGTTGGTGGCCAATCACAAGTGGCATTCCCCAGGGCTCAGCACTGGGGCCAGTCCTGTTTAATGTCTTTATTGGTGATCTGTACAAGCAGATTGAGTGCACCCTCAGTAAGTTTGCAGACAACACCAGGTTGGGGGGG
>JAVJGJ010000059.1:4531551-4549253 GCA_035590215.1 Microhierax caerulescens
AGGTTTAGATTGGAAAAATTTCTTCCCTGAAAGAGTGCTGAAGCATTGGAACAGGCTGCCCAGGGAGGTGGTTGAGTCACCATCCCTGGATTTAAAAGATGTGTAGATATGGCACTTAGGGACATGGTTTAGTGGTGGGCTTGGCAGTGCCAGGTTAACAGTTGAACTTGATGATCTTAAAGGTCTTTGCCAACCAAAATGATTCTATGATTCTGTGGAATCTGGTGCATTGTTCTGAAAAAGGGCATTCATAAAAGACAGTCACAGGGTGTACAAGAGTATAAAGCTGCAAAATTAAATTTAGGCAGCTTCAACTGCCTCGCAAGCACTCCTGCCCTCCGCTCATTTGTACACTCTCCAAGCAGGTGGTCTGCTTTAAGACCTTATTTTTACTCTTAGGAAAACCAGCAGTGCAACTCCAGTTGATTTCACACAATACCTGATCACTGGAAATTCCTTTGTTGTTTTCTGGCTGCTTTGTGACCAGTAATTTCCAGTCTCCTGAGTTATGTAATCCTGCTAGTGTTTAAGGGTTTTTTCACTCAGCTGGGTCTTTTTTATGAAAGACCTCTTTCACCCCCTGCACTTACTTCCTGTAAGTCACCCATCTTCTTGACACAAATGGTTTTATAGCAGACGGTGAGTGAAATGGTCATATCCTCTGAGTTTGATAGGTAATTTTTTTCCTGCTTTCCCTCACTCATCCATCTACCCACTCACATTCCCTTTTTTCCCTGCAAACTCACAGCATATTCTCTTCCATAATTCATTATCTCAAGATGTACTTGAGCATCTGTTTATTTTTTTATTATTTTTATGCTTTCTTGATAGATTTATCAATATTTTAGCAGTTGGTTCTTTTCATGTGCACTGCTCTCTTTCTCATTCACACAGCTGTAGGCTTCCAGTGCCGCCTTCAGACCCAGGGCAATGCTATCAGCTGTTCAACAACTACCCATAGTTGGATTATCTGAGTTGTGGAGTTTTCACACCTCAGATGCCAAGACAGCTTGGTTTTAGCAGTGTTACTAGGTGAGGTACATGGCTGCGCTGCTTTTGGGACCAGCTCAGCTCTGAAAATAGCTCTGGTACGCTACAAAATCTCATCTACTCCCTCATGCTCTATGCCCACCTTCCTGGGACAGAAAGCGATGCAGCAGGACCACCCCAGTCAGTCTGCACTGAGTCAACACTGCTTTTTAGAGGTGTAACCCCAGGCTGGGTCTGGCTCTGTGCCTAACCCCTCCATCTCACTCCTGAGCATGGGGGGGGCAGCGCTCACCCCACAGGAGGCTTGCCAGCCACATGAGGTCTATGCTGGAGATGACTCCCACTGCAGCACATCACACAGCACCCCGGACTAGCTAGTAAGGGCTAGGGCCCTTACCAGTGCTGCGTTGTCTGCAGAACAGCCTGAGCTCCTTTTCCCAGTTGTTGAATCCTGCGTGAAATATCGGTCCCACCAGACTCTTTCGCTCTTCCTCCTCACCAGTACTGTCCTGCCTCTCACCTGACCCCCTCCTAGAGCAGCCCACTGACACAGTGAAACTCTGAAAACACGAGCTGGATGTTGGTAGGGGAGGACATTTGGGAGCATATGAGGCAGAATCTGAGCATAACAAAGGGGAACTGACATTGAGCTTGTTGTACTGAGTGTTAAGAAGCCCACCAACCTTTAGGGTTTTCATGTTTTCAGCAGCACATCTTCTTAAAAATACCTTGATTAAGTCAAGCCCAAACCACTAAGCACCAGGACATAAGAAAACAAGCCATGGTACAGGCCACAGAGCACACATCCAGATCCTCTCTGAATAACACTCCTCGCAGTGGTAATGGGTGCTCAGCTGGCACACGGGCCGAAGCAGGTGTACCCAGCCTGACCAACTGACTCAGCAGTTACAGGATGAACTGAACTTCTGTAACATCCTCGCTTCAGCAACAAAAACTCTGTTTTCTTGCTGTTTAGATGGGTAGTGGCTTTTCTCTGTCAAAATGTTGCTTTCTGAAATTTTTTGTGTCATCCATCAAGCAGCCTTAGTCTATAAAGGGAACTAACAGTCTCTTCAGAATGACTTGTGACTCTATCCAGTTCCAACTCAGCATGTTCTTCTCCAGATGTTCCCCAAACTGCAGTCCACACAGACCCCGTGGTGGTCAAATACCTGATGTCTTTGTGACTTTTCCTCTTCCTGTATAAAAATAACTGTGACGTGTCGGTCTTCTTGGGTACCGCTGCATATGTGTCGGGAGTGTGCAGCCAGTGGATGGCCCCTCCTCAGCCTAAGATGCCTTCTTTCTTTTTCAGGTGTGTGAGAAAGAGAAATTGCTCTCAGAAAGGAACCAGCTGAAAGCAAGCATGGGAGAATTGTTAGACAACTTCTCGTGTCTTTCCCAAGAAGTGTGTAGAGACATGCAGAGCCCAGAACAGATCCAAGCTCTCCACCGATACTGCCCCGTTCTCAGACCCATGGATCTACAGCCAGCCACTACCATCAGTCCCTCCCCAGCTGGCGTGGAGCAGAGCCTGGTGACCTCCCAGTGTGTTGGGGAAAGCATGCAGTGCTGCTCGGAGCAAGGATCAGTGCAACTGGGAGCACCCTGGCTGCCCAACAACATCTCAGAAAATTGTTCAGCTGGCGGGGGGTTGGATGGAGCTGACACAGGTACTTATCCCGAGAGAGAGCTTCCACCAGAGCAGAGCAGCCAAACGGTCACAGTAGACTTCTGTCAGGAAATGACTGATAAATGTACAACAGATGAACAACCTAGGAAAGATTACACCTAGTGACTTGTAAGTTTAACATTACACCTGGTCAGGTGTTCTTCAGTCAGCCAGTGGCAGTGTTCATTTGTTGTCTAGAAGAACGTATTTGGTGCACACTACAGTGGTCTTAGCAGCAATACTGTTTTTAAGTATTCCCTCCTCTCTACAAGCAGGAGTTCTCTTCACAATGGTGCTATCCCTTGCTCAGGCAGGGAACGAAGCAGTGGTAACACTGTCTGTTTTTGTATGTTGATTTCAATCTTAACAGGGATGGACATAACACCTCTGAGGACCCAACCGCAGCTTTTTTCTCAGTGGCCCATGTCACAAAACCCTAACTCAGGAATTTCCTCTGAATGTTCAATTTTTCATTGAAGACAGCTTCTTTACACATCAAAGTTTTATAGCTAAACTGTACATATTATATATAATATATATAAAATATATATCTCCATATGCAAAAGTCCCTGCATGCCTCAATTTTTCTCATCCTACAAACTGGAAGCTTTCATTTCTATTGTATAAACAAGTTCCAACATTCCTTTTTGTCTTCGATGCTAGAACTAGTTTGGTAACTTGTTACACGATAATTTTTTTTTTCTTGGTTCGCAGTTCAGCAATATCATTCGATTTGTACTTATTTATGAAATTTTGATGTTGGAAACTTATTTGAGATTTTATTATAGACGATTTTTTGGCACAACCATTTCGTGCCACTTGAGCAATGTGGAGTTATTTTATTTTCTTGCAGATACTGTACAGTAATGGTCAACTTTGCCACTTGCACTGAGTTTCTGGTCAAACCTCTTTTCATAAATGAAGTCGTGACTTCAGTATAACTTGAGTATATGGTTTTCTTTGCTTTATGGCTTAAAGAAAATAGAAAAGTTTTAGCTAATAGACAAACACTCAGGAGCTCATTATGTAGTAAAAACGGTCTTGCCAAATACTGAATTCACTATACAATTTGTAAAGAGAATCTGCTTGAATTATTTTTATATTCAGACTTCTTTCTGTTTCACAAACCAAGTTTAAGTGCTGTTAATGATGCTTTTGGATTCTTATAGGGGAAAGTATATTTCACTCTTTAGAGAAAAAAGTATTTGACAACTGGATCAGTTCATCATACGTTCCACGAAGTAAAGCAAATGGAGATCACATCAATACACTTGTGGGGGGGGGCTTTTTCTCCAGCCCTGCTCTGCATCCTTTACTCATGGAAGCAACTGCTGCTCCGGCTATTCCCCAGAGCCTCACCTCAGCTGTCCTCAGATGTTACCTGTTTTCCTCACTGGGCCCGGGAGTGGGTCTGGTGAAGTCTGATCCTGCTTGGGTAGGTGGAGTTGCAGGATCAGACCCCTAGCTGTTGACTTTGGTTTCCTTACAGAAGTCAAGTTAGCACTGTATCCTTTAAGAGCAAAACATACATCCGCCAACACCCAATTCGATAGCTTACCCATCAAATTCTTGTGTTCCAGGATCCTCTCGTCCTGCAGCATTGCCCTCAGCGCAAACCACAGCTAAAAGAGCGCTGTCTCAAAGGAGACTACTCAGTGAATTGGCTTAGTTGTAACTGTATTGGATTTGTATCTTAAGCAATGTTGACTCATGTTATGACTGTGTGAGACAGCAGCTTTCCAAGCATAACATCTGTATGTACAGTGTAGACAGAAGAACATCCTCCTAATGCTTTTTTAATAATAATTATTATTATTCTAAATGTACTGATTTTTTATTTTGTGGTTCTTTGCCCTATGTGTGCCAGGTTACGTGGCTTTATCGACGACAACTGTCATGTGCTTTACTGATGTTGTATTTGCTGATATTGTTTGTTCTCGCTGAAAAAAATTTACCAGCTGTTCACACCTATTTAAAAAAAAAAAAAAAAGTATAGGGAAGCAGCTTCTCAGAAGCACTAAGTGATAATGTGGTCTTCTGTGCTAACGTTTACACTAGAGGTGTGCGCTGGTGGTTTTTGGAGGCACTCAGTAGATCAGCATCTTGACCCTGGAGGAGGAATCAGCTCCCTCTCTCCACTTCTTCCATCTTCAGACTGTGCTCATGGACCGTCGCCCACTCGCCACAAAGTCTTGCTTTTATCCTCTTCACCCAAAATATTGTAGCCAAGCTACCGAGGAGGAAATGCATATAGCATGTGCCATGTTTGTTGAAAATACTTTTTTTCCCCGCATGTACAAAGAAAAGCTAGTATATAATGTAGGAGAATATTTATGTTTAAGTATTAATCATTACTGTACAAAATCCTTACCTTTAAATGTTCGGAAATATACAAATGCCATAAACTCCTAGTTCACACGGTTGAAAAAGGGGGAGGAGTCGTCCTTTCTTTTTAAAAGAGCTTAACCTAAATATATCTGAACCCCCTCCCAGCCATCTTTTGCAGGTTACTGACTGAGAAGCTCTGTGGCGGCAGAGGGGGATTTGATTTTCCTTTGAATTTGTTGACGTTGCAAAGCAGTTCTGTGCTTCGCAGAGAAGTTTTGTTTCTATGAGACCATGGTGAAAGCTAGAATTTAAAACTAAAGTTCAATCACATTATAGATTCATAGCTACTTGGAGGGGGTGGGGGTGGGTGAGAGGGAAGGGTCAACTGACACAGTATTTTAAAAATGTTTTTCTGTTGCCTTTTTTATTTTTAAGTGACCTCCTATATATATATGAATAGATAGAATGTTTTATGAGTATAAAACCAAGTTTTAACTTGCTTCCTGACATGAAGATTTACTCTACTAACAACTCATGTGCAACTGGTACTCTTGACCTCATTCCGACGGATTAAAAAACCCACCCACACAACCCATTGCGCTGCAGCTCTTAGGTTTGACCTGGCTTCATACTGGTGCTGGGTATCTTGATTTCCTCTACCTTGGGAACTGATATTTAAAACCACTGCTCAAATAAGTGTCTCTTCCTCAACCTTTCTCTCGTCTCTCTCTCTTTCCCTCCCCCGTGAGCTTTTCTGGATGTTTGATTTCATTCTTTCCCATTAGAAGTGGCTGATTTTATGTCATTGCTTCTTATATTTACATGTATCATGGTTTTTCAGTGGGGTATTTTGGTGGTGGTGGTGGTCGTCGTTGGTTTTTTTTGTTACTATTTTGTTTTGAGGTTTTTTTGCTATTCCAAACCATGCGGCTCTCAAAGCAGCTACTGAACAAACGTTAAAGGAGGACATTGGGAGAATCAGTTTCAGACTTGGACGCCAGTTGCCATACCCAGCCATTCTTGGCTTAGGAGGTCGAAACAACTGACCGCAAGAATACCATTGGAAAGAAAGAAAACCAAACAACTGACTGCAGTATTTATGAATTGTAAGAGTTTGGCCAGCAGTCACCATGATCTTAAGCAAGAATCTCTTTGCGTTTGTCAAGGAGGATGCATGCGGCATCGGTCCTGTCAGGCCTTGCTTGGTCATGGCATGGTGACACCGCATCTCCCCGCTGGGCACTGCACCACTTTCATGGGTCTGAAAGTCCCTGAAGCTTTGTCCAGTCTGTATCTAGTCCTCCTTTTCCTTTGTCATTGCTCTACTTGTATTGCCAAGAAACCTCATTTTATTTAGGCTTGTTGCGCTTTGTCGGGTGAGTACTACACTATATAATGTGTTTGTTTCTCTGCGTTCTCTAGGGGTGCCTTGGACACAATTAAAGCTCTTTGCAAGCTGATTCTGGAACAAAAAGGTAGTGAAAAAAAAATGAGAGGAAAAACAAAACAGAAAACAAGCAAAACAAAAGCAAAAATGTTGGCTGTGTTATCAGGAGATCCCAGTATTTATATCACAGACTTCCTAACATGATGACTCAGGCGTCAGAGTTTGATGCTGCAGTATAAAACTATTATTTTATATATTGTACAAGTAATTTATTAAATGTCTTTTTAAGGGTATATGCTGCTTTTAAGATGCACTATATTTTTGGATCTAATCCTTGTATTCCCAAGGAAGTAAAATGTGCTGCAAAGGCAAGCCACAGTGATTAGTATGCTAACTGCTACTTCTCTTTAAAAAGGAGAGTGGGAACTAGATGTGTAACTTTGCTAAATGGATTAACTGCTGCCAGAGAAATGATTAATGCCGATAGTGTGGTCGTTAATCTGGAGTCCAACACTTTGTCAAGTCTGTATTCTAAAGAGCGCTTAAATAGAAGTTAAAACGCCTAGATATATAGTTAGATTTTTTAATATGTAACTTTATGATTGCCTAGTAAATAAAACAAATCTGCATGCTGGAATCACTATAATCCTGTAATAAAATAAAATCTGATCCGCTAGAAGAAAGCACGGCGAAGCACTGCAATTCCAGAATCAACACCACATCCTCAGCTGTGTCCTGTAATCCACTGCTGTGGTGCTTGAGAGAGAGAGGGGTGGGTCTGCAGAACGGAAGACCCATAGTGAATTTTTGCAGTGAGACGTTTGCCAGGTTTCTGCAAGCTCACATTTTGCTCCGCTTCATGTCCTCTACTGTTGCAATAAGGAGCACTGCTTTCACCTTTTTTTTCTGATCCGAGATGCGTTCGGAGGTACCTCTGGGTGACGGTTGTAGCCCAAGGCTGCAGCATTTCAGAAGTCTCTATTTTAGGGCTGCCTAGAGAAGGTTTAGCTCTGTATGAGCAGTGGAGTTGATGGTTTTGCATGAGGATGGGATCTGCTAAGTACGGAGTGGTTTATTTTTATCGGAAGTGAGGTGAAACTAAAACTATTAACATAAAGAACTTATGCTCTCTTTCCTGCTAGAAATTTTCCCAACAGATTTTGACTTCATTTCAGTTTTGTCTCTGCCAACACAGTCCAAGTTAATTTTACATCTATATATATAATGTGTGTATGTACACCATACACATACATCTATAATTCTAGTCAGATTGTGTGTTTGTGTATTTTCCTGTTTATAATACATATATGTATATTTATAATACTCCCTGGAGTATTTCATGACTCAGGCATCAGATCTGATGCTGTAGAATACAATATATGTGTATATGCATATGTTCAAATACTGTGTGTATATTTAAAAGATCTATTGTTGGTGGTCTGTAGAATAATTATTCCCTTTACTCTCAAAGTTTTAATGGCATTACTTGCAAGGACTATAAGTGTACAGTATTTTCCTACACTCCACCAAGATAGGTGTTATTTATATCGAAGTCAGATATTGATATGCATTTTAAGGTATTACATGGGTAATGTTGCCATTTTTGCAAATGAAATCGCTTTTTGGCAGGAAGGAATGCTAAACATGCCTTTTTATAAGGCTGTGACCCCAAGTGAGCAACTGCTAAAAAAGCCAGTTAGATGACTCCTGTTCTTGTGCAAACCTTGGTGACTGTGGGCAGAGCCATTCCCGTAGGTGACAGTCACTGCCCGGTTCATGCAGTGCCACCGTTGTCCCTTTGGGCTGATGAAGGGCAGAAAGAAGCTAGCGTCCTAAAATAGAAATGGCAACTGGCACTGTTTGATTTCATTGATTGCCTAGAAGCAGAGACGGTCCCAGGCTACAGACCCCAACGATCCCTCCATTCTGGAGGGAGCCGAGCAGGGGCTGCAGTCGCCAGAGGAGCCCACCCTCCAGGAGGTGGGCAGAGGAGGGAGGTGGGGGCTGGGTTCCCCTGCGTTTGCGGTGTACCCGAGAGAAACGTGCGCGGCTTCAGGCCTGTTCTCACTGCTGCATCGGCTCTGCCTGAAGCCATCTGGATCCCTCAGAGCGGCAGGAATGATACTAAACACTTTGGTGATATTTGATGCGTGGTTGTTTACTCGTAGTTCTAAGCATCACCTTTGATTTCAAGGGTGGGGATGCCCTAAGAGTTTGTTCCAGAACCAGTTGGTTACAAGTGCACCTCTTATATATGCCTTACAAACTTCAGAGGCCATATTCAAAACAGGGTTTTATCAGTGTATGCAAGGGGGTGCAACCCCTCTTCTCTTCCTCCCCAGGTCAAACAGTATGGACAGTTTTCACACATATCTACCTGTATAACCCTCTGTACCTCTCATAACTGGTCAATGACTGTAACAGGTTACATCAGGTGTTTTTTCTACATACTTTTTACACAAATTCTATGCGATTAATGTAACTTAATTCAATGCATCATTTTATTGTACTAGTTCTTAAGCTTGTCTTTATTTTTTTTTCTAGGTGACTGTGGTTTCTTGTGATTTTTATTGTATAAATAAATGAGGTGGCTGTTGATGCTTACTCTCTGTTAACTAAGAATTTTTACCTTTTTCGAAGAAAGCATTGCTATGAACTAATGAATTTAAAATGTCATTTACTCATTGTAAATACAGTATTGTGCAAAAAACAAAAATGAAAAAAAACCACCCGACCCTTTTCATTCATTTGAATTGCTAGTGTTAACTGAATTTTGTCTAGACACCATTTCTGTTGATGAAATAAAGACATATCATTATGTATTGTAAATCGACTCATCCTGACTCTGAAATTGATGTTGCAGTGCTCAGTTAATGTGCAGGTTGTAGGCAAGATTCAAGGGGGGGGTGGGGGGGGTAGGGTGTGTAGGTTGGATGTGGTTGATACTGTCCGGTGAATCATGAAGAGACCTCCACTCACAAGGTCCCATTGCTAATTCACTAGTCATCTTTCATCCAGGGATCCAGCTATCTTTACCTGCTGCAGGAACAGCTGAGGGGTTTTCTTTGTGAAGATGAAGTAAGTTGGTTTGGAAGATCAAATAAGCTGTATCTATACCCCTCCCCTAGTGCTCAACTTAAGGCAATTCTGCTAAGTCTTTGGTTTGGTCCTCTAAAGTGTCAGTGTATGTGCTGGGAGGCAAGGGGAGGGGTTGGGGTATGTTTCCCCCTCACTGAAAACCTGAGAAAAATTGAGAGAGCTCTTTGTAGAAACAAAATGTAGCCGAAAATCTCTGTGTGTGTAACCCAGATAAGGTGGTGTTCCTCTGAAGGAGGAACTCGTGCCATGGACCATCAGCATCACTTACACTTACATTACAGAAGATCCAGAAAGGCAAAAAGAAATCACAGCAGCCTTAGGTGCTATTGCCACATGCGGGGTGCAGGGTCTAGCAGGGTGCATTTGCGCCCTGGGATGCCCAAACACGTGTCAGCCACCTCCATCCTTGGGTTGGATACAGCCCAAGAGCCTGCTCAGCAGCTGGGCAGGAGGAGGCCTGGGAAGGGGGCAGCGGCATGACCAGTTGTTCTGCCTTGGTCCACACACTTACTGGGATGCTGCTGCAGGGAGCAGGGAGGAGGGAGAGCTGCTAGAAGGAAGGTCCCCAGGCTTTTTAATCACCAGACAGGAAACCCTAGATCATGTGCCCTGGACCACCATCCATAGGGATGCAAACTGTGTCCTCCGTGTGCCTGCGATTCTTCAGTCTTAAAATTCTCATGGAAGAAAACCAAACGTGTTACTTTCCAGAGTTCCCCAGCTTTCTGTACCCTCCTGTTGAGCATGTATGAGGAAAGCTTCCCACCCCCTCCAATCTGTCAGAAGACAGAGCATCCACCGCATCCACTCATAGCCTGGCAGTAGAGAATGTACTTTAGCAAAGCTGTTTCTCCATCCCTGACCAGTTGTTGCTGACACTTAATGGCCACCATCTTAAGTATTTCCCTTTTTTTACTTAAAATACTAAACAAATGCACAGGCAAACTGTCAGTGGGTTTGTAGTGAGGCAGAATATGAATGCAAATCATGTGCACTAGAACAAATCCACTGTAACCTCAGGCAATCTTTATGCTTGGATATTTTTCTTCCTGCTGTCCTGCTTTCTTTCTAACCTTGCCTTAGAGTTGTTAAGTCATAGTGGATTTTTTCTGCTTAGGGAAACGGGCACAGCAAATGAGCTCGTTCCAAGCATCGCTTGCCCCTGTGGTGATAGCAAAGGCGAGCTGTGATAAGCTTGAGGTATAAAATCAGCCAAAAGCATATGGCCAGAAACAGGGTCAGGGACAGTCAGAGGAAGGTGCTTTATTTTACAGATACGCAGGTGGAAGCACTGCTTTCTTGGGCCTCACACAACCCAGAAATCCCACCTTCCAGAGCTAGTCTGTCCTAGCAAACTGAAAATGAGCTCTTTTTGGCTTTGCTTCTCGTTCAGTTCCTCTGTATGAACTAATGAGGCAGTTAAGAGAATAAGATTTTCATGACCCTGAGGAGATAACTTGCAGACCTTCTTGAACAGCAAACTGAAGCACAGATGTTTTGCACTTTAAAATAAATTGCCTGATTTGACTTAGTTTCAGTTTTGAAGCTGAAAGTATTGGCTACAAGGAGGCTACATTAGCATGGGAAGTCTCTATCGGAGCTTGAGGACTGCATTAACACAGGCAGACAAGCAGCAACATATTCTTCAGCTGTTTTTTTTTCTCTCTCTTAAATTCTCTGTCCCGTCAGATTCCTTGAGTGTTTCTTCCATCTTTTATTCATCAGCTGCTGAAGTCTGGGGAGACAGAGGCCACACAGCCTTCCAGGCTACTTTCAGATCGAACTAACCCTTTCTTGTAGGTGCCTTCCGCTACCTTGAAGGTCTACAGATCAGGCTGGTTTCTGATATGAACACTACTAGCACGCACAACAAGTTGTACATCCCAAAATGTTCTCCCAAGGACACAAGGCTATTCCTGCAGTGGCAGCACACACTGACCAGATCCAGCTCAGTCTACAGGAGAAAAATCTTGAGTCGTGGAGTGAGCTGCCCATTAACACCAGCAAGCAGAGTATGTTACGGTTGGGTTTGGCATAAAACAGAGGAACAAAGTGTTTGCTTTCTTCAACTGTATTACAAATTCAGCATTATAGTGGCAGGAGAGGGGAACATAGCAACAGATAATCTGCTTTTTATCTCTCTGCTGGAGGCAGTTTGTGCTCAATCCCTTAGTTTATTTCTTCTCAGAATGTCATTACTTTTTCATGATAGATGATAGTTCTAGGAGCATGCTCTGAAAGATAACAAGAGAAAGACAGCATGAAGCTGAATTGGCTTAAAGAAGAAAAATAAATGTTATCATGGTAATTAACCTCAACACATACATACCTGGGAAGGTGGGAATCTTGTGTTTAGCGGACGACACACTTACCTTGTTGGGCTTTGTTCAGTGCTAAGGGGAGGGGAGGGACAGGGGGAACACCTTGCTTTTAAATCAAAGCAAACACATTAATCCCTGAAGTAACTTGCTTGAAATCAGTGAACCCATCCTAGGGCCCTTGCTTTACAGGTTAAGGGGTTTTGTATGTTTCTGGTTGGTTTAAAACCATACGAAGGTGGACTCAACTAAGCAAGTTCCACTTTCTAAAATCCAGCTTATCCGTTCATTGCTGCACAGATCCTCAGAGGAGTTTATTAGTTGTCAGCTGCTGCTGGCCCCCAAAGTGCATCTGTGTTTGTGCAACTGGTGAATTAAGTAGCTTTTGCCAGCTAATTGGTACATTGGCTGTCATCACCATGAGCTTCTCCTGAGTGCTCCAGGGCAGAAAAAAATACAAGTACTGTGTAATTTAATTTTTTTTTTTTTAAGAAGTGTTTGCATAGAAAAACTGTACAAAACCAGCAGTAGCTACCAATAGGTATATGTGACTACCCTTAAGGATTCTCTAAGATCCTAGAGGAACACAGGGTTTTTCCAGACCCTTACCCCACCTGTAGATTTTCCTGGTGGAGCTCAGCTGTCTAACTAACTCCTCCGTACTTGTCATGTTTGTTATTTCAATGTACATCCATTCTTATCAAACTGTTCCCAGTCCCAGGAGCGAGAGTGGGTGAGCAGCTAGTTAAATGAGTGGACATTTATTCCTCGAGTGGTGTTGAAAGGGTGAGTAAACATGCCTAGTTCTGGAGAAGACTGCAAGCATTCAGGCTGAAGAGCAGCTCTCTCCTTCATACCCTGCTCACTATGGAGTATTTTCCCACTGGGTAAAAGGCTGAATGGAGAATTGAGAAGTAGAAAAATAATTGAACAGCACAGAGGAGTAAAAAAGCAATGCAGTGAGGGATACTGGACGCAGTGAATTGTAAAATTTCCCCAGCGTTGACAGAGCCAGGATTTCAGCCCCAGCGACTTTCTTTTCTGCAGATGAATAAAATCAGCAGCCCTATCTCAGTCCAATTCTGTGAGCTGACAGTATCAGCTTTACCAGCTGCTTTAGCAGCAGCTTTATCCCCCTCATTCACCATGAGGAGGGGGCCTTGCTTTTAAAGGTACTTCGATTACTTTGTAGCCAAAAATATAGACTGAAGGAAACGGCACTCTGAAAGCACCGGGTTCTCTGGAGAAGAGGGTGAGCTAAAGAATAAGGAATGGATGTGAGGGTGAAGAGAACTCCGCACTCTTGAAAAAAACCCAAAAATCTGAAGTTGAGTGCCTAAAATGCCTAATTCTTTCTGAAAACCTTGATCTAGTAATTTTGGTTTCCCAGGAGAGCTAAAATATTGCTAAGGATATTATAAAACTTCTAATGATGTCCATTTTTGTTCTGTGATTCCAGGAAGTTATCTTGGCTCAGTGAAAAGGCACAACCATTAGATAATGTCAAGTCTCCCCATCTTCTCGGTGTATCTTTGGGTATTCTAGCAAAAGGCCAAGCACAGTAGTTCTCTCCGTGCAGGTTTAGGCTTAGGGTGCAAATGTCCCAAGTCATCTGAAAGATGGTGCCTTTGTGAGAAAAGTTACAAATCTAGTGTAAATACTTCCAGTCCCAGTTAACCAAATTAAAGTTTACAGGTTTTACAGCACACCTGAGGATTCTTTAGGAAACTATTATACATAGGCCAGAAAGAACCGATGCTGGACATGCTCAGATAGCACGCAGCTGGCGTCCTCTGCTTTAGAAAGGTGGGGAGAGACACAGTTAGCAAAAGACTTCAGACACAGCTAGCAATGAAGTATCATGCAGCCTCCAGCTTTTGCAGAAACATTTGCATTCAGCTGTTGGATTGTGATGACACTGTGACGCTCTGGAGATGCAACACCAGGCTGTGGCCATGCTCAGCTGAGCTTTCTGATGTTCTGCAATTGTTCCTTTTGTTTGTAGAAAATGGCCAAGGAGGAAGATTGCTTGATTCTGGCAAAGGGTAACTTTGGAAGTAAAGCTCTCTTCCTCTCTAACTGTTCAGTTGGAGTGCTCAGATCTTTCCTTTTCATCCCTCCAGAGAGTTATTCGATGGCTCCAATGGCTTCACACAATCTTGCACACTTAAGGCAGTAAGCCAATACCCCTTAGCACAATGCTCCGAGAGCTGGGTGCCTATTATAGGCTGTAACAATTCCTGGCCCTGCCTGTTTTCAAGAGAGCGCAGGTTTTATTTGTACTAACTATATACTGACCTTTGACTGCATCAGCCTATTATTTTTATTGGACTTGGAAATGTATCATGCACCAGTCAGGTGCCTGGCTGGTGCAAATTATGAGTTTTTTTTATCCTGATGTCATTCACGCAGAGAATCCTATTGAGAGCAGCGTAATTCTTACACACCTTTGTGAATCCAGCTCCCAGCTGTCCTTTGTGATCGTAGTTATAGTAAGTTCAGTGCAGCTTTTTTCACTGCGTTGTGTGGGAAAAGCAGCCATTGAAGGCCTGCCTGCCAAAGGGAGGCTGGCAGCCCAGGGCCATGCAGAAGGTGCCCCTTTGCTCCATGACTTTGCTCCCCTCAAATAAAAGCTAAAATGTGGCAAGAGATGCAAAACTTAGGGAGAACTATGTGTGTACCCACAATATCTCTTAGAAGGTAAGATGCCATATATTCTTTAAGATGTATCCCCTAAGTGAGCCTTGGAAATGATTAGCTTGGAGAGTTATCAGTGAACAAATCGTTCAGTATCACTTCAAGGCATGCTGACTGCGTTCCTCAGTACCGAGGTTTTGGAGGCTTGCAGACAGCCTGTTTTCAGCTGTACACAGAAGCTGAATTCCCCTGTCAATATAGAGTTTTGTAATGTTATTTATCCCAGGTCTCCAGGGGGCTGGGATTAGTTCACCTGTGTAGCTGGCGATGCTCTGGTCATTGTGTTTAGGTAGACTGAAATCAGTTGGAAATTACCCTCGTGTCATGCAGTGGCTCATTCCTCCTCTGCTTTGCCGTGTGCTTTCCCCGATGCAATGGAGGTCCAGTTTTGGTGGTCTGTCCTCAAAACCTACTACATCTAAAGTTTGACCAACGATGGCTCAAGGAAAAGATTTTTTCCCCAATGGGTCAGAGTCTCTTGAGAAGCCTTTAATCCGATAATCTGCTTCTCTCATCTTTTGCTTCCCAATCTGAATAACGGATGACTTTGGATAATGCAATGACCAAGGAACTGAAGAGTATGAAGAGTGAGCTGTTTGGGTCTAAAACTAAACAGTTGGAGTGTAAATATTTTTCCAAGGTTTTATGCCAGTTAGACATGAAATAAAGAAATGGCTCTTCACCTCCATCAATTCCAGACAAGGAAGTTTTAAACAGCCTTGTTAGTTTGCGTTGTGGCCAAACATGGTTGGCTTGTACAAATCCTTCTAATGGGAAGGGCTTTTCTTCTTTTGTGTATACAGCTGGTCTGGTTTGAACCAAAGTCTAAAAAGTCTAAATCCTCATGCCAAATATGCATTTTGGATTCAATATCCTACTGAGCCATTCCATGAGGGTTTTCAGAGAAGGACTGAATGCATTCTCTCTTAAGAGTCCAAAGTAATCTTTCCTCCAAAGAGGAAGTCCTAAGAAGAATTCCCTGTTCTCTTTGAGGGATGCAGCTTTGTACTTCCTTGCAAAAAAATCACTTGATCATGACCTGGCCAACTACTATCCACCACCTAGTCTTCATGGTTTGATCAATACATTATGAGGGGTAATTCTGACAACATTTAGCTCTCCCTAATAGTAATTCTTTACCTGTTAGACACTCGAGTCTGGTGTGGAAATGGCATTGATAATATTGCTCAAAAAACTCATCTCATCACGGGCTGAAAGTCAAGCATCCGTGACTGCACTATTAGATCTGATTGGTGCTTTCATTGCCATGGCTCATGGGATTCGGCTGACTTGTATGCAGACTCTTGCAATATCAGATGCACTGATTTTTGTTGTGTAGCTTTGAGACTTTCTTTCAGCTAAGAAAGCTATGGTGGTTGTGGGCAGTTGCAGTTGTCCTGCTGTCTTAGCATGGAGCGTGGGTATGTGTTTGATTGGAGGTTGCTAGAATGGTAGTTGAGGCAGAGAAAGTGATAATTTCAATGTTGAGTTGATATTCCTCTCTCATTAAGACAATGCAAAGAATGCTACAAACAAATTCTGACAGAACGGTATGGATGAAAGGAAAGAGAGTATGGAACTAAAAATGATAGCTCGGGAAAGTTATCAAAGAAAATGGAAGAACACTGTGAATTCCACTATGGTTTTCTCCATTTGGCTATCTGTCTTAGATTAGTAAGAGCCAGGTTAGAACAGACTGTATTTTGGCTGTTTAGAAAATGTTTGTGCATGGGGATTAATTGTTATGTTAAAAGGCGTCTGTCCTTTCTCTGCATTACTGTTGTAAGTCACTATTAATCAGGCATGGTGGTAGATAATAATTTTTGGTGTGCTTCAGCTGGAATTTTTTAAATAGTTCCTTATAAATACTTTAGGATCACCAATTTTTGAATGCCCCTGTCACCCAGATAAATTTAATCATATATATTTTTCTTTTATCTGAACATCAATACATGATGATTGTTTCCTGGAAGGCAAATTAAAACATATCAGACCGATGCTGAGTGCCTTCGACAACCAGAATTAAATAGTGAATCTAGGAACTGGGAAATACAGACCAGAAGGATATACACGTTGTAATGCCCATATTCAACATTTTTCTGATGCACCAGCGTTATTTGTTTATTGAAATCTGTATTGGCAAACTGCCATACAATGCTAACAGCAAAGTGCATTTGCCAAAATCCTGAGTCAGTTGTATAGAGAAGCACCTTTACTTTTAAAATATCACGTGTAGTAAGCGGGACGCCACAGGTAGCGTACCTCCGTGAGTCATATCTTGAAACGCTGGCATCAGCCCCGTGCGCAACGATACCCACAGGCGGCAGGCCAGAAGCGTTACGTTAAAGAGTAACGGCATTGCTTTGCAACCTGCCTGCACTTCTCTGCGAGAGCTCCCTGGAAGATAGCGTCACTGCCGTTAAACACGGCAGAAGCTGTCAGGCAGCTTCTGGGAGTTCTCAGCAGGGTGCTGCTGAAATTCTGTCTCGCTTGAATAACTTTTTGCCTTTCACCTTCTTAAAAAGCCGCCTCATCTGACTATCGAAAATCAACAGATCGACAGATTGGACTCTAGGTCTTCTCCCTGTATTAGAAGCATCGAAGTGGAAAGTGGTTCGATTGCATCTAAGTGACAACTTCACATGGCTTACGCTGTGTATTGTAGAGAACACAGCTCAGCTCCGTCAGAACAGGGACCCACAAATGGTCTTCCGATGAGCAACGTGTAAGAGTGCCTTCTGCTCCTTACCACATGAGATTTGAAGGGGGGTTTTGCTTGTTTACTTGGGCTTGTTTGTTTTGTATTTAGGAAAAGCGTTTACTTTTAAGAAGAGTGAGGAAAAAGTTGAACAGAATCTATAACTTTGAGTAGTGCGTGAAGTAACCTCACGTTTCTTACACGCCCTATAAAAAGGCGTTTAAGGACTTGCTCCTGCCAGCACTTGTAAAGGAGCTTTTTTGATCTCAGAGGACAAATCCTGCCGTCTGGGGAAATCAGAATTCAGTGTAGTTGTCATAAACCCAGACTCGTTGGTTCTTGAATGCCGGCACTACACCTGGGGTCCTCAAACTTTGTAACCAGGGGCCGGCGCACGGATTCAGTGGCAGGCTGTCATCTGCGGCTGCTTGGTTTTCCCCCCCCAACCCCCGGGCGGGGGGGGGGGTGTCTGTAAATACAGGGGGGGCGAATTGAGGACCCTGGGGGCCGCAT
>JAVJGJ010000059.1:4552422-4582138 GCA_035590215.1 Microhierax caerulescens
GGGGGGGTTCCTGCAAATTTGAATTTTCACAATGAACTTCCCTTTTGACACTGGGAACTGGCTGAGGAAACCTAGCTAGTCCAGCAATTTCTTTGGTGCTGTGATGCACCTGGAATATCTTCTTTCCCTGCTCTTTCTCTCCCTTGTATATCAATGAAACAAGATAACATGGAAAAAAAAAACCCAAAACCCTCAGCAAGAATTATTGTAGTCCATTTTCCTCATCTTTAACAAACAACAAACAAACAAACAAGAAAATATTCTGACTTCATATGGATTTTATTCAGAGCAGATATCAAATCACAGCAATGTCGTAGGTTGGGTGGGTGTAAAGATGTTCGTGGCACTTAGGGGAATGCTTCAGTCATGGGCTTGGCTGTGTTAGGTTTACAGCTGGACTCCGTGATCTTAAAGGTTGTTTCCAACCTAAATGATGCTACAATTCTACATTAAAATATTTGCTGGAAAATGTTACATCTCAAGTTAACTATGTTCAATCTTTTTTCCAAGCTTGGAAGTGCTGATACAGAATAGTTCACCTTCAGTAAAGCGAGAAGTAGAGGTTTAGACAGAGCAAGCTCCCAAACCCAGAGTACTCAAGAAGCCACGCAGAAGTGGGTGACACTTGCTGACTGCTCTGTGCTACTTCCCCTGAAAGGTGACTGAACGGTGTCAACACAACAGTCAAGCAAAGGAGCTATGGGTATATTTGATGCCTGGTAAATAACTGATCCCTCACTGAAACTGATAGACTCCACACACAAAACAACCCCAAACAACAAACCCAACAAAACAAAACCAAGGGATGTGCTAAAATGTAAATGCAGGAATAAAAGGGAAAGGAGACATGTTTTAATCCCAAAGCTGAAATGCTGGCATTCCTCTAGCAGTAGGAATTACCATTGCCCGTTTTGAAACAGAAAGTGAATGTAACCATTCGGGGTAAGAGAGGACAAGAAGAGGAGTATAAACATATCACTGGCTCTCCAGATGGTTGCTTCTTAAGTTGTTTCTGCCATTATTTAAACAACTCTGTCCTTACCTTCCCGTTATAGCAGGCAACAGGGGACAGTAATTTAGACAGTAATTTAGTAATTTAGACAGTGGTCTAATTCACTTTCTAAATGAGCTTATTATACCAAGACACCTTCCCTCAAGCCTGCACTGGTAGAACCACAGTATAAATATTGTCACGGTAATGCTGTGTATAAGAAAGTTAATCTAGAGCCACAAAAGCCAGAGTTTCTAAGAAATCAGCCAAAATACTTTACAACCTTGTCATAGCAATGTGCTTCCAACTATTCCATCTTTTCATTCCCCCATCTTATTTAAGTTCTGTGTAACAGAGTACTTCAGTTCACTGTAGGAGAGTAATCTCAAATATCAATGATATCATTATTTCCAGTCTACTAATAGACTAGAAATTCTAGTATTCTGGTATACTAGCCTAGTATATTTAAAAAGACACCATTTTTAGTACAGATAACACATACCTGAGATAGTTCTTATTATACCATCTGATCACCTTTGTGTCTGTCCAAATATGTTTAAATTGTTATTTAAAACAATAGAAACTCATGCATGTCATCAGTTAGAACCAGATGGAAACCCACCATTTCTCTTGTAAGTTTATTTCTCAGTTTTGCCACTTCTTTATTTTAAAGTTTGTTCGATCATTTGCCACTCTTCAGATCACTTCTATATTAAATTTATGCCAGGTTTTCATCAGCTGTGATTTGAAAAAGCAGAGTTAAATCTTAAATTTCTTGTCAGGAAAAGCTAAATGCTAAGATGCAAATACTCCTGGGTTTAATTCTCATTGCTTCGAGGCTGACAGGGACCTCCCTGCTCCGTTATGCCCTAGGAAGAATTATTTTTCTGCCGCTTACCTTAGGAGAAAGCCCTTGGTTAGTCTATCTTAGAGCATTTCAGAAGGAGCACGCAGCGCTGCCGATTGCTACAGCTCAGAGACCTTCCTTCAGCAGCGCTAGGACATCTTTTTATTTTTTCAAGAGCCAAACCATAGACGTGGTATGCTGAGCGGACTTCTCGGTTCTTTGTAGCTGGATGCCAAGATCACTCAGTCTAAACTGTCTGTGCGGGGTTTAAAAATCATCAGATGATAGGATGGTGCCCCTAGCCAAAATTATCGTGCAATTATTTTAGTCAGTGGCATCTAACAAAGCTATTCCCTCAAGGCTCAATCTGTACAGCAATAGTTTGCAATGTCCCTACGACTTGTTTTAGTTGGTTCTTCAAACATTACGCGTCCACCCAGCTCTCAAATGAAAATTTTTTTTGTAAAATGTCTAAATAGGCAGCCTTTACTGTACAATAGATTCTTACATTTTCTTTACATTCCATTAGTTTCGCTTTGAATCAATGCGCAAGGGTCGATCGGTCATGTCCGATTTCATACTCTGTTGCCTGGTGAGTTAATTTAGGATGCGTTAGACTGAGTCTTTGGAAATGGAGGCCACTGGGACCGAGACTCGAGTCTTCAGTTAGAAACACAGGCTTTTGGCACAGTAACCCTTCTTCAGTTGGGTTAAAGTGCCATCCCCAAGCCCATTCAGAATCGGAGACAAGGCTTAAAAAAGGAGGGCGAGTTGCCAAAATGGGGTTTTGTGAGAAATCTGGGCCAACAGAGCTGAGGTTCTGATACTAAGAGCTTCTGCTGCCTAGGCCTAAATTTTACGGAAATCCCGAATACTCACATTTTTCTCTCTTGCTCCAGAACTTCTGTCCCTTTTCTTTCATCCTGTAAGAGGTGTGACTGATTTCTACTTCAGTCTCTGCTGCCCGAAGGTATTCCCACTAACCGGTGGCCAGTTCTCAAAAGACACTAGCCCCACCTCTTCTTTGGTTTATCGATCTCAGATGTATGTACTGGTGCATCCTTCTGTCTTGCACAAGCTGTACTCGTGTCCCTTAAAGTCCCGTTTAGCCATGCCTTCAGAGCCTTGCCTTGCAGCAGGTGAAATGGACACAGCAGCTTTCCTCTAGCCTCAGTCTAATGCACCCAAGGCATGGTTTATGCAAATGTTACATTTGCTTTAGGGGCAGTAGCACTACAATTCCTACTCCTGAGAGACGTGTTAATCCAAACCACCCAGACCTCCACAGGCCTTTCTCATCCATATGCTCTCGTGCTCTCTCAAGCCCATGCACACTGCTGGCATTTTATTTTCATGTCTCTTCTCTCCAAATTCGGTCACAAAGCCCCTAAGGCTTTACCTTGCTGCTACAGTTGTCTCAGTTTCAGCTCAGGCCTGGGTGCCCTGTGCTGCCTCACCAGAAGGTGGTGTTGACCCAACATCTCCAGCAGCTTCCACAGCTCCGCGGTGTTTCTCAGGAGCACCCTCGTGTCCTGGTTTCAGCTGGGACACTGTTAATTTTCTTCTTAGTAGCTGGTGCAGTGCTGTGTTTTGGATTTGGTGTGAGAATAACTTGATAACACACCGATGTTTTCAGTTGTTGCTGGGTTGTGTTTATACCAAACCAAGGACTTTTCAGTTTCTCAGGCCCTGCCAGCGAGAGGGCTGGGGGGGCACAGGAAACAGGGAGGGGGGACAGCCGGGACAGCTGAGCAGAGCTGACCACAGGGATATTCCACACCATATGGCATCATGCTGAGTATATAAACTGAGGCAAGTTGACCAGGGCCTGGTGATTGCTGCTTGGGGACTGGCTGGGCATCAGTCAGTGGGCGGTGAGCAATTGTGTCATACATCACTTGTTTTCTCTTCTCCCTTCCCTTTAGATTTCATTCCTTTCCCCTTCTTCCTCCTTCTCATTATAATTGTTATAAATATTATTATTTCATTTTATTTCCATTATTAAACTGCTCTTATCTCAATCCTCAAGTTTCACATTCCTTCCTGTTGCTGATTCCCCTCCCCATCCCTCTGGGGGAGGTGCTGAGCAGGCAGCTGCCTGGTCCTTAGTTACTGGCTGGGGTTAAACCACAACAGTTCTTCAGCTCCGCTTGCTGTGAAAACTTGAGAACTGAGCAAGAGCTGCAGCACCTGTGATTTACTCACCCCTTTGTGAGAACATGCTTTGTTGCTTACTGCAGAAGCAGCTTGCTCTTGGCCCAGTCCACCTCTTCTCCCCCTCAGCAGGCCGCAGCGCCAGAACCACAGGCTGCCTACCTCAGTCTGCCATCAGAGTTTTATGTTAAACTTGGTTTAACGGTTTTGTTTTCTCAGGGGACAGTGGCCGTGACAGTAGGCTGCTTAGGGACAATTTGCTGTGTTTCAGCTTTTGCAGCAGAATAACTAGTGTTGCTAAAGGACTGCTCATGCAAACTTATTAAAGGATGATACAGTTGTATGTGGAAGGGAAGCAGGTTTGGGGCACTGGGGCAGTGACAGGAATCGGGACAAAGAACAGAAGTGCAGTGTAGTCCTTTGCATTTGGAGATGAGCAAGAATCTGTGGAGGTTGAGGACGCTTCCTTGCTACAAGCACCCGCCATAATCAGCTTACAGTGTGAATGCTAACAGGCAGTGTGGGGAGGGGGGGTGGAATATCCTGGGGATCAGAGGTGGGACCTTGGCCAGTGACACCTGAGACAGATAACTGAGTGGTAGCACAGTGTGAACCAGCACAACTTCATGCTTGACCTTCCTGGACCAGAAGCACCTCCCTGCTGTGAAGCAGAGGGCCATAGTGCTGGTGGCAAGAGTTGGAGACAACCAAGTAGGGCAAAAACTCTAGTCTTGCGCTGGTTCTTCATTAAACCCCAGTATCCAAATCAAGTATGGGGTGTTTACTATGTCTGGGCTGTGACACCATGTAAATCGTAAATGGCAGCTATTACAAAATAAGTTCTTAAAGTATTAGGTCCAAATACAATTTTTAGAGCATTACAGCTTTTGATCTTGTCAGGGATTCACACATTTGAAAACCAGAAAAGGATATGTGTGGGAACTAATTGTAATCTTCTTATAACACAGACAGTAGCATTTCCTTGTACTAATGCATTACCATTCTGACATTCAAACCAGCTAACATTACAGGGTCAAAACCACTTCAAAGAATGCATGCTTTCTGCTATCCCACCAAACCCACCATAAAGCCCTGAAGCCAATGCATGTGGAACAGCGAGCTGAACAACAGGCTGTGGCTGAAGCAGTTCAGGTACAGTCACACTGAAATGCCAGGATGAGACTGCAGAATTTTAGCACCTTTACCCAAAACCACTCCATGCACAGTGTAACTGGACTGGCTAGAAACCCCTTTGTTTATTAATAAAGTCACCTCACCTGAACTTACAGATTTTTCCATTTTACTAGAGATGAACATTACCAGTACTAGACTAGCTGCAGTTTTGGACTGGGCTAATTATCAAACACCCACACTAATTAGTTTAATAACTGGACAATTCAGGTTCACAGATTCCAACCATTGGCCTCTTCAGTTTAACAAGACCTGTGCAACTTACTTTCTGTTGAAGTATTTCTCTGTTCGTTTTATTCCCCATATTATATCTTGTGACTCAGATGGGGTTACTTTTGGTGGCACAGCACAGTACTTCTAGACTCCGATGGGAGAGGATGTGCCAGCCACCACTGAGACGTTATTCATCTTCTCTATTGAAGCCAATTTTGCTCCTGAAACGCCTCTTGATTGATTTTGTACATTCTACTAAGAAATCCTTAAACCTGTTCCTTGGCATGTTTTATTACTGCTGCCTCCCTTCATGAAGACAAATTGCTAAAGATTATTCTGCAGCTGGCTTTAGAGTGAAGACAATTAGAGGAAAGACTTAATGGAAACAGCTGCGGGTTCCTAGATTGACACCTAAGAGAAATGCCTTCAGTCCAGTCAGCAGCTATATGTAGACAGTTAGCTGGCACTTCAAAGAAAATCACTCAAGATTCAATACCCGATGCTCTATGATTTCACTGTTATGCACATCTCCATAAATCCTGCTCTCTGAATGTCTACTTTGGAAAATTTTCCAATACTCACACCCATTAAGGGTTTTTAAACTGAATCCTGTAAAAATATGTGTAGGATCAAAGCAGACCTATCCTTCAATAGCGAACTGGAGCAAGACTCTTGAGGAGCTGCCATCTACACTCTTCCAATGAAAAGCCTTGGATGAAAAAAGGTCATTCTCCTCTGTAATGTTCCACTCAACACCAACCTAATGCTTCTAGAAAAAAGAGGAAAGTTGTAGGTTCTAATTCATAAAGGTTTAAAGGTTTTATGTAGCTTGCGAAATTGTCCAATTTCTGATCCAGTCACTCACACCCACTAAGAAACAAGTAGTATGTATTCAGAGCAGTAATTGCATCAGAGCAGCAGCTGATTACTTCCATGTTTATTGGCCAGAACATCAACATAACTACTCATTTATACAAACCAACGTAAGTAAATTTTAATGCTGCTTCACAGCATTTCTGGTCATCGAACCATTAGCCAACAGTTCTAGAAAATATTTTCATTTACCTGAGGTTTCACAAATAAGACTGTAATTTACATACAGCACATTTTGCATATACGTATCAAAATTCTTGGAGAAATAAATTACAAACAATGGTACAAAACCACTCCAAGCCACCCTTTGTTCAACAAGAATGTGTGTGTGTGAATTTTACAGTTTTATTTTTTGCATTACTCTTACAGTAATCAAACTATTCAGTTTATACAAAATAAACCTGGAGTTTTATATAGTTAAAAAAATCATCTTTGGCTAAACAAAGCTCTCTATTTTTGTACATATATTTATATATATACACACACATCAAATATTTTACATTAACCATGTAGGAACCTGTACACATACTTACAACAGACAGAACATTAAAAAAAGTTATGTAATTTACAAAAAAATGAATCCAAGTCAGAACCAAAACAGTTAAAGCCCTCCCCCCCCAACCTGTACAGATAATAAAGTAAATAAACACAGACAAGGAATAAACAACTTTGTAACAAAATACTGCCTGATATTTTGAGACAGAGAGGAAGCACTTAAGTGGAGAGAAGCTACTTCCCTCAGTGCCTTCAGTACTGTGCACATTTTGATCTCTAAGGATATGGTTAAAATAGTACTCTACTATTAGTAGAGTCTGGGTTTTTTCCACAAACATGAATGCTACTCTGCAAACTGACTATTCTGAGAACCGACTCAGTTAGATGTAAATCTCCAAGAAGTAAACAATTGTCACAAATATTTGTTAAGAACAAACATAAGCAGGTATACCAACCCCCCACTGTAATCACTAGGCGCTGCCAGCATAGCATGGAAAATGACACTTGTTCATCAAAAGCAAACATTTCAGAAGCAAGCACATAAGATGGAAGACTGCCAGAACTGACATCATCACCTACTCAAGTCATTGCTTGTAACAGTTTCCAGAGCACTGTCTAAAACGAGGACAATGCACTGTTTGGCAGCACGACAATCCATTCTGTAGGTAACATTTACAATACTGCAAAGGTGCAGTGGCAACATCACCGACAAATTATCTGATGGTTTATTAGAATGAGAAGCTTGTCCCATTAGTTGGAGAGGCAGCAAAAAAAAAAACCCATTATGCTAAAACTGAAGAAGCAGTCATTGGATTCTGGAAAAAAGCCAATTTAATCCCATATTGAAAGGCAATGTGCTTCAGTAGGATTCTTAAATGAAGTCTAACTAAATTCTGCAGATGTTCTGGCTGAACAAGGACTACAAAGTTCTGATCTTCAAAAAAGAATAAAACCTCAAACATCAATGAACTCCTAATACAAAAAATTGTGCAACTTCCAGGTATGTTTATTAGGGGGGAAAAAAAAAGAAAAAGCTTTGCAGAAATTTGGGATAAAGAAGTAATATATATGAGGGTATGTGTGCGTATACATATACATACATACACACTTTTAGCATATACTACTAAAACTGGAAGCAGTTATAAGAGTTCTTTAAAATAGAGCATAATGAATTTCTAATGTACTAAACAATTTGTAAAGATCGATACAATTTCTGTCAAAACATGCCAAGTTGACAAGCTTTTGACACTGCCAGTTTTTACAGAAAAATTTTTCTTCTGGTTAGTAAGTATAAAATCACATTTTATAAAACTGTAAAGGTCTGTTTCTAAATTAATTTTAAAAAGAAAATCACTTGTCAATTTTTATTTTTTTAGTAAGACAGAATGTTCATTATGTTGAATGACCTAAACTAAGTACATTTCCCAGATGTAATTTGGAGCAGAAAAACATACTACCCTTTTCCAAAGGGAAAAAAAAAATCTTGAAAAAAATCCCAATGTATTTTTCATGGAAAAAAACCCTCCAACTATTCAAAATTCAATACTGTATTTTAAAATATCATCAGAACTGCAAAATGTTTTAAACTACAAGACAATTCTTTGTAAATGAACACTCACTACAGCATTTCACAATTTAAAAGAAACTGAAAAACTGGTCCCTGCATTAATGATTGGCTTCATTCTCTCACAGAGCTTGGGACTCACTTTATTTGACTTTAAAAATTGAAAAGTTAGGGGTTTAGACTAGACAATTGGCTTAGATTTTCTCCATTGTCAATGACAACAGATGGACATCCTAAAAGAGAAATTCATTCATCTCTGTTGAACACTGGAGTCATTAAGAATTGGCTTAGATAATGTGCTTACAGCTGAACACAAACCCTGAACTCAGATTCTCTCCTTGGAACCCACTACGAGTGACTAACAAAGCAGCAAGAACCACCTATTCCTTACCACCAGAATCTGGTGCTAGATAAGCAGCTTTTGGAATCATTGCTATCATTGCCCTGCCTTATTTTAAATGGAAAATGCCTAACTTCTTAAAATATGGTTCAGGATAACCAAGATTACATACCTGCCATTTTCCAGGATTATCTACCCACTGGATTCCAAAACACTCTTCCTAAAATCCTAGTTTGACACCACCATACGCAGTACTTCCGAAAAGTTAAGCAAGAGCCACCATTTTCACTTGACTGCATGCCCTTGTTGTTGCTTATAGAACACATTTAACCAACAGATGTCACCCCCTTGAAATGATGCCTCTCCATTTCCACGTCCCCATTCTTTCCTAGCTAGCTTGTTTGTAAAGTCCCCTCTGTGTTATTCTGATAAAGCACTTCAAGAGCAAACTGGACAGGGAAGTAAATAACAGTGCACCAGATTACCAGACTTAGTGTACTGGATACCTTCCACTAATCCCATCACATGAATGCAGTGGTTGTAGTCCAGTGTTGCTGGTAACAGTTAAACCCCGTAACCATGAAGCAACTTGGTGGTAAGTTTACTTGCACTTGGATTTCTTGAACAGCTTCATTAACTGCTTGAATCTTTCTGAAACCTAATGGAGGACACAAAAAGACATAACATTAAGGCCCCAGATTGCTGTACCTACAAAACCAGACTGATCTGACAGCATGAAGTTTTCTTAAAAAGACCACTGTTTTGTTTTTTATTTGCTTCCAATAAATTTTAGCAGGAGAATTTTAGGAGCACCATTAACAGGTTAACTGGATGTAGGAGGTCTTCCTATTCCTTTGACACCTGAAATAGCCTCTAAGTTAATCACAGAGAGCTAGATCAACTACTGGTTTAACACAGGTTTCCTTACAACGAGGAGGGGAAAACTGAAGGTTTCAAAGTCAACTGGACTTGAATTTCACCAGGTGTAACTGTGAGTAAGATTCAAATGTAAGGACAAAAGCTTGTTTTGTACTCCACAGTTAACTGGTCACTTTCTACTTTCTTGTACAACTGTTGCTTCAGGTATTTATGGCTCACCATAGAATAAATCTGCCTACTAAGGGTTTTACAAAATTGGTCTGTACCTCTTCATTGAGCATAGTTACAGCTTACATGGCAACCCCATTCAATAGTAAGTTAGTATTTCTCATTGCTACATGCATATTGCTATAGCGTATCTACCATCCACCAAACACCTAACTGGAAAGAGTGGCATAAAAGCACAGATAACACTATCTTGCAACACTATCTTGCCCAACCATCCACCACAACAGCTTCTAAACCCTGCAAAGATTCTGTAACCGTACAACACAACATCCTAAAAGCCAAATCCTGAGTACAAAGGATTTCCTAACTTAGTCAAATGGGTGTTTCTCCCTTTTCATATTTGCAGGATAGAGATTAAGATAGCAATTCAAGACATGAACAAAGTTATCTGCAAACCTCTGGAAATATTCTACATCAACTTGACATCTGTGTCAAGTTTGGTTTTTTTTTTAGTTTTTTAATTAAAAACTGAAAGAAAAAAGGAAGCATTTTCATGAGACATGTCTTTTCTACAAAAACCTGGGGTACTTTTTCCCAGCTTTAATTTTAATTCTTTTCTAATTTACTGAAAGTGTGCAAAGGCTTTGGGCCTCTCCAAAATTGCCTTTCTTTAAGTACTGATTCAACGACAGAAACAATCCTGTCATCCCTAGCTTATGATTGGACACAGCAGTTTCAATACCAATCAAACAGGTACTGAAGAATCTCTGGACCATAATATCCCTATCGTGTATATTTTTTAAAAGTATTAACTGGGAGAACCTAAGATTCTTTTTTCAAGAGCCACCCAACAAAAGACATGAGAAAAAAAATATCCAAATTTGCAGAAGATCTCCAAAGGTTTCTGTTCAACTGCAATCATAAATGTAGCAACATAGCTGTTATCAAATATACGAATGATAGCACCTACCTGATTTGGGCTTTTGTTCAGCCTAGTGGCTAAGGAAACAAAGGTTTTGCTTGATGGCCCTTTTCTCTGACATTCCAGTAAAATTTCTCGGTCATCATTTCTACAGCAAAAACGCATTTAAAAAATATTAATACATATATATGTGTACATGCACACAAAAAACCAAAAAAAATTATACAGGCATATATAAAATTCTGAGTATTTCCAAACTATGGAACATGAGTTCAAACAGCAGCAGTGAACTTATGGAGGATCCTCCTCTCCAGCACAGAGTAACAGGAGTCACTACAAACAAGTGGTAGTGGAGATCATGCTACCCTATTAGAAAGGGTAATATGTATCTATATGAGGATTATTACAATTGAGTCAGCCCAAAACCAAAGTAATCAAAAATAATTTTAAGCTTCTAGAGCAGACATTTAAACTTCCATTGAAAAACCCCCTCATAAATTTAACAGGGGCCAGCAGTTCTAGACAGACTTGCCTCATTTTGCACAGCTAAGCAGTAGCTTTCACCTTAGCTCCACTGACGCAAAGATTAAGCAGAGATGTTTGACTTCTCTAAGTGGCTTAATACAATAAATACTGAGCACATCTACTGTCCACACGAGAATAAAGGACCGATAGTCTATTCTTAGGTGTGTCACTGATTCACTGTTTGTCTCCATTTTAATGAATTTAGGTATATGTAAAACGTATATAGACAGTCGTTGTACAGTAGCTACTAGGTATATTTGGTTGAAACCTACCATATTCCAATAAATTATATCTGATATCTAAGAAAAACATAATGACTGGTTATTTAAATAAACTCGGGTTTTTTAGGCATAGTTCAAAGACGGACAAAGACTGTGAAACAAAAAACCTAGTCATATTCATAAGGAAAACTGTAATAGTCTCTTCCTATCTCATTGGTTTGCACATTTAAAAATCATGCTAGCTTTCATAGTCTTTTTTTCATGAAGGACTGCATTTTCTTTTAACATGCTACCTAGAAACTTCCTTTATATCTGAACTGTAGTTCAGAAAAGTATGTCCTGAAAATTTTAGAAGCCCCTTTATAAGGAATGTTGATTGTATCAAGTTGTAGCAAGAACAGCAAAACCTGCTAGCTATAGTAAGGATAAAAAGAGTCACCTCACTCCTCACCCACATCCTAATAACTGGAATATAGGGGCTAAACTGTTGACTAGTACATTCCTGCAGACTGAGCAGCATAGGCCCCAAAGAAGAAAACTGTTTGCTCTCATCTCCTCCATAGAAAGAAGGCATCTTTAGCTGCTCTCCTTTACACAAGACACCAATGCTTCCAGGCCTTGCAGGAACGTAAAAGACCTCCATCCCCTACCAAGCCTGGCTGGAATTTTTGGACAGGAAAGGAGCAGGGAAATAAAAATTACAGACAGTGCAATATAGTAGGTCGTTACCTTAGCATTATAAACGACAGCAAAATGTATCCTTTGTCCTGGAAGATTGGGGTAAGTAATGGAATTAGTGATGATACATGGAAGCCACTGTCTTCAAGACAAATCTGATATAACCTACCTAAGAAATTACTACAAATTGTTCTCTTCCAAAGACTAACAGGATTATGTTAAATCAGTTCATCTTTTAAATTTGTATTCCTCTGGACAACTGTTACAGAAAAAGGATAAAACAGATTCCAGCACCTCTCAGTGCTACTCTGAAAGAAGACATCAATCTCATAAAGCCATCCTGCATAGACAGGAAGATCCTGCTCCACTATTTACAGAAGGATGTCAAGCTACTCAGTAACTTCAGCCATCAGCTACATATCCTTTTCTTCCCACTTTTCAGTCTATCATGTAGTTTAAAACACCCTAAACCAATCAAACAGATCAAATCAGAAATTACCTCGTCCAGGAAACTACTACTTCTCCTTTCTTTTTAATGATGTTTTTGGCATACAGACTAGGTGATGATGCAGATGACGCTGAAGGAGAAGAATCTTTGTTCTGCTGCAACTCATTCTTCTTGCTAGAACATTGTTTGGGTGCTGAATTTACCTCTTCAGACTTCATATCACTTGCATCGCTCCCTTCACCTGCTGATTCAGTTTCTCGTCGTTGCCTTTTTGAGTTGGAATCCTCTCTGACAGACTCCTTTTTCCTTTTTTTACTAGTTTTATCATCTACATTTATCTGGCATCCTACGTCAGTATTTGAAGTGGATTTTGTTTCAAAATTACATTCACCTGCTGCAGTCTCATTGGAAAACTCTTCTGTTAAGTCTATAAATGCACCAGAGCACTCTTCCAGTTCTTCCTTTTTATTACTGATTTCCAAATTTCCTGCAGAAGTTTCCTGACTCCTGTTATTTCCAGTGGATTTCACTGCACAATGTGAAATTTCACTAACAATATCATCTGTTACGTCTATGTATGACTCTAAACTGCATCTAGCAGGAGAAGCAGCTTGAGATCCAACACCCGTTTCATTTGTGTTTTCAGATACTTTCAATTTGTGTGCCTGAGATTGCTCAGAGCCTTCATCTGGGCTTTCAGTGTCATGGTTCTCTGTGTTTGGAGATTTTCTACAGGGTCCAAGCAACCCAGCAGTTTCTTCCTTTCCAATACTATTATGTGACTCCTTTAGAGGCTGAGGTAAGGCAGGATTTTGTTCTTTTCTGATGCTGACATGAGGCAACCGATCTGTCTTAACCAGATCTGGCTTGACAGTTCCTTGCACAGTGGCTACTGCGGCAATCTGACTGTCCCTTTCTTTTTCCCCTCTCCTTATTTCTTCTTTTTCAATCTTGGCTGAGGACACCCGTGCCTCCTTCACTGAAGCCACCTGATCAGATGTGGGTGAGATAGACGGCACTGCACGCCTAATCTTTACAATAAAATGGTCATTGGATTTCTCCATTATTACTGCTTGCATTGGTAGGCTGGGACGACACTGAAAACCGGGAGCAACAGGCCGACTTGTCCATGAGGAAGAACAACTTGATTTACTGCTTGAGTTATCAGATTCTAAAGCCAAATGAATGTCTTGTTCAGTGGCATCCTCCTCTTCAAGTAGTGCATCTTCACTGTAATGTGCACTGAGAACACCCTCAGGAGTTGAGCTAGAATTATTCTCAGGTTTTAGGAAGCTGAGGTGAGCATCTGATTTCAAAGGTGATGGAATAGTTAAGGAAACAGCCAAATCTTCAAGAAGGATAGAAGAAACAAATGATTTATTCTTTTGGAAGTTGCATTCATCTTCTTTGCATGAAGCCGCATTTGTAGGAACCTCAAACATACAGCTTTCATCTAGTACATCTGGATCAACAGACATCTGAAGCCTAGATACTAAAGAGGGAGCTTTTACAGGGGAAACAATAGGCCAGTTCATATCCTCTACTGGTCGAGATTCCACACAAGTCTCCTTTGGAACAATCTCTTGCACCAGTTCAGCAGCATTACCTCTGCATTTATGACTGTCTAAAACCTGTTTCTCTGGAGTCCTGAATTCCCACTCATTTCTGTCAATATTGCCACCATTTTTTTCCAAGAGATCAGAACCTTGCAATAAGCTTTTGAAAATTTCGCCCATCTGAGCATCACTTACAAGATTGAACGTAAGGCTGGATGCTTGTTGTTCCGTAAGAAGCTCATAACTAAGATCAGGTTTGTTAGCATCTCTGGAGAGCTGGAATCCTTCCTTTTCGTGTTTTACACCCTTAAATGGAGTGAGAGTGCCTTGCAAATTATTCTCTTTAAAGAGGTGCACTTTGGCTTGGGAGTTCCTCGTGTTATCAATGGAGTTAAGACATTTTGTAAAGGCAGGTTTTGGTGCATCTGTTTTATTTTTCTCGTGCTGACACTTAGGTCGCTGATAACCCACAATTTGCTTTGAAATGATATATTCTTCGTGCTTTTGAGATCTGGCTTTCAGGGACCTTTTTCTAGATCTTTGCACATCATTTTTATGACCGATCTTGTGTTTTTGCTTTCCTGCTCTTTCAAATTTCCCTTCCTCGCTCTCATTTTGCACATCACATAGTTTTATTATAATTCTCCTTATCTTTTCAAATAAGTAATCAAGCTGTTCATCTACAAATTTCCATAACTGTTTTTTCATATCTGATACTTGTTGTTCAAAAAGACGGTCCACTATGGCATTCTTTTTAACTTGCTTAAGTTTGGACTCTATAATATCACAGATATTCAATTTTACTGTCTCACCTAATGTAGACATCTTGGAAAAGTTCAAGTATTTTATTAGTGATGTAAAATGTATGATACCAGATTCTATAATTCTGTGAAAACGTTGAACTGGGAAGTGTACCTTGAACTTCATATAATTTTTCCTCATCTGTTTTCGTACAGCTCTTAGCATCTGCATGATTTCTTGTACATTTGAAGGTTCAACAATAACATGAACTATTTTTTCAAGAGAAGCAATGCTCACTGTTTTATTTTTCTTCATATCCTTCGAAGATCTGAAAGTCTGATTTTTATGCCTCTCTCCATTCTTCTTTGTACTTACTTTCACAGAAATAAATTTTCCATAATCTTCATTGCAACACACAGTTTTGCTCTTTTGATTCTGCGGACTGCTGGTCAAATTTCGTGTCTCAGGAGAAGCTTTTGGTCTTGCCTTCTTTGTACTTTCAGAGCCTCTTTCTAGTTTAGATTTTTCTTCATCACTGCTCACAATTTCTCCTTCTTCTATTTCATCTGAAGAGATACTCAGCTGGGACTCCATCTCTAAGTGTTCATCAGACATGCTAACTGGCTTCTGATTTTCTTTGTTTACCTCCTTTGACAAATTCTTTGACGGACAGACAACAACCGTACTTTCAGGAATTACATCTAAGAAAAGAAAACAATTTGCCAATCACCATAAAGAATGCAATTATAAACAGACATTTTCAGAAAAACCTGGAAGATTCTTTTCTGAAAAGTGACCATTCAGAACTGTTCAAAACTGCCAACGACAACTCAGGAAGTCTGAGCTGTAACAAGTTTGGGTGGTTTCCTTCAGCAGCTGATAGTTTAAAGGATTTTTCTGAGCCTCAAAGGGCAAGTAAGACCTCAATGTTTCACTAAAATCATGTGATCTCTCTCAGAAATACATCCAATGAAAACAGAAAAATCTAGTGGTTTCCATCAGCTTTGAACTTCTTTCCATCTATTTCAACAAGTTTTCTGAACACTGCACAATCTAAAATTTAACTTCAACATCGTTATGGACTAACATCTACATACAATAAGTGGCTTTTCTTTTAACGAAACAAAATGAGAAGAACAAATACCCTATTAATGACCTATTAATGTCAGGGCTGAAGTAAAGGTTCTTTGAGTCTTCCAATAAACCGACTTACTAAACAAACAAGTACTAGGCACCACACGCATGATAAATCTCCTATTTCAGTTTTATGTGCATTTAAGATTACCAGTACTGTAACTAAGCACAACCGCATAAAAAGCTTTTCTCTTAGAAATTTTAGCGAAAGTCTCCAGTTCAGGTTCCTGAATGACAGAAATGAGCTATGTGAGAAGAAAAGCTAAAGTTCTGCCAAATGTAGTATGCCTTACTCTGCCTCACAGATGTTTATTAAATCTTTTATATTTTTGAGATACCATCAAATATATATTCAATCATTATTTTAAATGCAAACCAAATACTATTTTGTTAAGAAAAACAAGCAATTACAGTTAGCTACAAAGCAGCGTGCTACAAAAGCTGAAAAGGCAAGCTCATTTCCATTGTATAAAAATTCCACTGAAGTGTATATGCATAATTAACAAAATCTGCAGTTAATTTTAGGCTTGCTGGGCACTCTAGTTAATAAAATACTCATGTTCAATTGCACATAATTAGACCGCTTACTGACCTCTAACAAACATTTAATCTCATAAAAGATCATATTTAAATTGATCTCCATAAAAAATGAACTTGCAATTAAAACTTTAAAGCAACATTTAAAAAAGTTTACTTCACAGATTCTACAGGAGCAAAACCATATTCTATCACTGGTCCACTTCAGTTTTACAAGGATCAATACCTACTCAAACAAATCGATATTTTGACAAACCAAACTATAAAATGAAAGTCGGCAAAATACAGTATTAATATATGTACCCCTGTCCTACAGAACAGTAAAAAGGCGAGTACTGAATTCAAAGACCAAGAGAAACCATTGCCTCCTGTCAATTTAACAGATGCAGAACATTTGACGTGCGTATCATCAGTCAGATCACCAAGACAACTAGGCATCTAACTTCAGAGCTGGAAATCACTGCTGAATGGATTCCTCCAATAAGTAATTTGGGGAAACACTACAAAATTATAAAAATACTTTTATTTGATGTTCATCTACTCTGATCCCAAAGCTCTTGTGCTCCACCAGATATTCCAAAGAATATAAACTACTAAAGGAATTCACAGTTAAGACAACAGCTGTCTCAAGCACAAGAGACAGAATTCCTGAGCAAACCACACTGCAAAAAGATAAGAGGATTAGCCTCCAAAACATAAGAAGTATTTCAATGAAACTCTATAATTCTTCTTCTAGTAGGAAATCCGAAGTTCCAAGAAAACTTTTGATGAGTTGCAGCAGTATATTACCGAAAGATTTACATTCACACAAAGAAAAGATCAAAACTTCGGGTCACCTATTTTCTCTTCCTGTGACTACTGTCATCGTATTTTATCTCCCTGATATCTTATTGAGGACTTATTAGTCTCTTACTTCATCAATGATAAATCCTAATTTTCTATTTGCTCTATTATCCCCACTGACTTACAATTACGAAGTATATATATGAATTCATAGTGAAATTAATCCAGATGGAGAGCAAAGCTACCTCTTAGCTGACATTCCTAGAAATTGTCTTAGATACTCTCTCCAGCTTTCTCACAAATAAATACAATAAGATCCTAAGTAACTTTTGCCCCTACAGTTTCAGAGAAAAACCTAATGTCAACTACTCAGAACTAAATGCAATCAAGAAACCTACATGTATTTCTTTTTTAGAAGTTAGTACATAACTCTTATTTCAACAACTTATCTGGCAGTAGTGAGAAACTCCAATTTTTATAGCAGTAATGGTCAACTGGCTACAGTGTTGGCTGTACTGTCAAATGGTTCCAACCCAAACAAAAAGGACCACTGATACTTACACCCCTTAAGAAAAAACAATTTATATTTCTGAGAAAGCAGTTAAAAGAAGTAATTCCTGCTTTCCATGAATGGATCTTTTAAGCCTTTATGCAGAAAAGAAATTTGAATACACGTGTACAAATACCTTTGTTATAACTCTTCACAAGACCTTTGCAGGGACTTTCCATCTTAAGTGCTTTAGCCAAAGGGCGCATTGGACTATTCAGTGGGCTGATTGCCTTCGGAATATACCTCAAGTGATTGAGATCAACGCTTAGTATTGAGCTGTCATCATCAATAGGAAATGGGTTAGTTTCTCTGTCTTTAGTTCTAGGATACATCTCACCACTAAGAGAAGATGCTGCCGTATGGATTTCAGTTAGGTCTGGCTCCAGATCACAAGCATTCTGGTCAGCTAATGTTTCATCCTTCTCAGTTAACATAGTTCTGTCTAGTGACTGAGATGTACCCATATTAATTTTGCAGATACCCTTTTCCTCAGTGGGACACTCAACATTTTCTACAGCCAAAGGATCATCATCCTTCACTACTTCCATTAAAGAGTCTGGTTTTGTTTTGCTAGTATCATCTGTGATATCACAGGACTCCAGGTCACCAGAATTTCTGGCTTCAGAGTCATCCAAGACAAGGTTTTGAGAGCCACATTGGTCTGCTGAGCTTTCTATGGTAGCAGCTAGCCATATTTTATCTTCTTTCTTCTCTGCTGCTGACTCTGGAAGGGCTCCCATACTTTCACTGGCAGGTTCAGACTGTGCTGCTGCTGCTGCTACGTTATCATCCTGCATCACACCCACCATCACAGGCAAGTTTTCACACTCTGCCACACTCCCTGCCACCTCCAGGGGCAAAGATTCAGGGTGATTCAGATCTGTCACTGCTGCTGCTGTAGCTGAGGCTTCCGATTCAACCACATCACAAGCCTCTGCTGCTTCTGACATTTCAGCCTGCATCTCATCAGGAACGGGTACCTCTGCTGCTCCTGGCAAGGCCTGAGGATGTACCTGACCCACTTCTGCTTCTGGTAAGATTTCCGAGCTCAGTTCATCCACTGCCACTGCTGACAATGCTTCAGACTGTGCTGGATCTGCGGCTGCAACTTTCACTGCTTCATCTTCAGAATTAACAGGAACAGGCAGTGCTGATGCCCCAACGCTTTGAGCTGCACTGTCCAGAACTTGTAGTGTTGAATTAGATTGCTCTGTGGGACCACAGTTAACAGGGTGGGCAAAATCTAACAGTTCTGCCTGCAGCGTGAGCTCTGCACTCCCCTCATCAGTGGCCTTTTGGGAAGATGTTTTAAGTCTATCTGTTGGAGAGAGACATTGCTTCTTAGCAGGAGAAAGAGTTAAATTTAGCTTTTCCATAAAGCTAAGTTTTAAGTCTTTGCTTTTTGTGCCAGTGTGATCATCTTTAGTTTTGGGAACTTTATGGTCTTTAAAACTATCTGCTACTCTGGATGTTTCTTCTAGCTTATAGGACTTGTTTCTCTCACTTTTTGTAACAACTATACCTTTCTTGGATTCTTTTGCAGATTGGTGAGAAAATTCTTTTGCAACTTTTCTTTCATTTCTAAAATGTTTATTCTCATCCTGATTCTCTCTTTCTCTTTTCCTTTTTTCTTCGGTTCTGTGTTTTTCTGATTTGGAATGTGCTGTTTCCCATTCATATCTGCTACTATTTTCCTTCAAGCGTGCGTATTTATGCTCTCTGCTTTTGGAGCTAGAAGGTGAAGTCCTTCCTTCTCGACAAGTATAATCGTTGGCTCCCCTGTCTCTCCTGCAGTCAGTGTCTTTTCCTTTTCTAGGCTCTTCCACGCGACATTTACGTGATTCATGAAGACTCTTTGAATGTTCATTCTTTGCGTGTGGACTGCTCCCTCTACCAGATCTCCTTGGTTGCTCTTGTAGCTTTTCATTTGGTTTATTTTTTTGGCCAGCATTTTTTTCATCTTTATCATATGTTTTAATGTCTTTTTTTAATACATTTTGCGATCTCTCATCAGCAAACAATTCACCTCTTGTTTGAAATCTGTCTTTACCAGTAGTTTGTTTTTCCCAGGAAGAAACACCTCTTTCTACTCTTCTTTCTATACTTGGACTGCATTTGAGTTTTAAGCTCTGACTCTTTTGTTGCAAGTCATTTTTACTAGCTTTCTCTGAAAGAGTTTTCAGCTTTTGCTGAGGATCTGAGTTTCCTTCTTCACTGTCACCATTGTTTCCGGTGCTCTGATGTACTTCTCTTTTGTATTTGTTGCCATTTCCCCTACTGTACTGTTCGTTACTTTTAATTTCTTTTCTTTCCTTTCTGTTATCCTTGTTGGAACTATGGTCATAGTTTGGCAGATAGGTATGAGTACTGTCAATGCAGAGCTCTTCGGGAGGGTATCTCAGCAAATACGGAGTGTTTCTTTTTTCAGAGCTAGACTTCCCACTGTCTGTATTATGAGATGAGTAACTGTGGTATGTATCTTTTGAACAGTCATTTTTCATTCTGTGCTCCATCTTTACACTGTCACCTGAATCAGGAGGCCTGAATTTGGAATCTTTTGTTTTACACATCTCAGAGCACCTTCCATTAGTTGATCCTGGAAGGTATCTGGTGAAACTACTTCGATGACTGGGAAATTCTGATAGCCTGTTTATAAAAAGAAAAATGTTAGGTTATTTTTGCATTAATTTAAACATAACTAAAGTCAAATTGCAATGAATCCATTTTTCATGCTTTCTTTCAGCTTCAGTTTGAAAAAAAATGTGGGATAAAAAGAGAAGTTTAATAACTTCCATTAGCACAGAATAAAAGAACGTAATCTGTATCAGTGTTTTTGAAATTAAATTAATCTAAAGAAAATCCAAGATCTGTGGGAAAATAATGTACTGGGTCTAACCAACAATTTTGGTAATTCTGATTAGTATTTCATTGTCCAGTAATAGAAAGTCTTCCCCTAGAAAAAAAAAAAAAAAAAGTGATTCTTTACAGCATTAGTAATTTTTAAAAATAAACCACAAAGCAATTAAATACTTTACTACTTGGTAAAATGGCAGCCAAAAGAACAGGTAAAATGTGACTGCTTACTCTATACAATAAGCAAATAAACTACCATGTTTGGAACTTGCTGCAAGCTACAGAAAACAAGTAGTAAATTACAGTAATCAAGCCTCATCAAGGCCACGTGCTACTGCTGCAAGGTCATAATAAAAAGGAAAAAAAATAATTTAAAGGGACACAGGCAGCCTGTATGGCCTGAACTTACTCACTACTGACAGAACTCAACAAAGTTACCTCACCAGAAAAAAAAACTAACAAAAAACCACAACAACCCACTTTTCTGCCACACTTAACAAAACATTTCATTAAAATGACATGATTAAAGACAACTGCAACCTTCTTAAATACTCTCCATTATCTAAAAAGAATGATTGTATCTAATTCATGCAGAGTGAAACAAAAGTAAAAGTCCTACCAACAAATGATGGCAGCAAACCACCAAATGTATGGTGTTTTTTTTTAGAGCCAAAGATGAAGCAGCTGCTACACAGATATTTGGGTTTAGCCTAAAATTCTATGTTGAGTCAGTGTCCAGTTGCACGGAGTCAGTTCATTTGTAAAATAAATCTGTATTTATCTCCAACACAAAATGGGGTTAGTTTTGCTTTATAAAAATCAAACACTTCCTATGGGCCAATACAGTAAATTTAAATATGTAATGCTCAGCTTATACAACTGGCTCTACTCCAAAAATGTGACACTCATGTGAATGTTGAACTAAACCAAAGCTGCAGCTGCTGTAATCAAAAACCCTTTCCTATATTTCTGTTTAATTTTGAATGATAATGCTAAGTTTTTGCCACACTGTAGTCTGGCTATTAAATCTGTATACATATGTGATAAATGTAATTGTATTCAAGTGGGGGTTTTGTTTTGGTTTGGGTTTGATTCTTTGTTTTTTTGGTTTTTTTTGAGATAAGCACTAACATGTCCCCTTAAAGACATTATCTTTGAAGAAGTCTTTACAGACAGGTAGATTGCTTAAGATGAGCTACTTTACTACAGACCACGCAGCAGACAAGGCATGCTTCTAATACCTCAAAGTGCCACTTTCTCCACAATTTTCCATGATGTATGCCCCCGAAATACCTAGATCAAATACCTTGTTCATAAATTTTTATCACCATCAGAAGGTATTGCAACAAAGTTTGTAAACTCTTTAATGAGGTCAAGTATTCAAAACAAAAATATTTTTCAAATAATTTGATTTAAAACCCAGAATACCACACTCAAAGGTGTGAAAATGATAGCTGTCATATCAAAGCCAATCAACTGAAAGGATTAGACATGCTAAAACCTCTTAACCTCCATCAGATCATATCTCATAATTTTCTGTATTTAGGAAAAAAAAAATACATCGCATAGTTACTATGTATATAGCCTCTAGCACAGTAACATCAAATGACCTTTCTTTATGACACCTTTGGAGCCAGAAAACATCAAATTGTCAAACTGAAACAAACTAATGATGTGGCTGATGTCACACAAGTGACAAGCAGGTAACCCTGCGATAAGTTAGGGGTCCCCAATCCTGGAACCCTGCTCTGGTTTCAAGTGGTTCAGAAACCTTAGACTCGGCTACTCTCCTATCCATACTTTAATAAACCCCTTGCCATAAGATTAGTAGTACACAGAAATTACCAAGAATTCTCTAGCTGCTACTTCCCACCATTGGAGGGAGACAGGGCTTTCATATCTTGCCATGAAAACATTACATAGTCTCTTCGTTATTTTCATTTGTTGTCTGCAGAGTTCCAAGGAATTAATGTCTGAGACCATAACAGACAAGTTCTGAAGTTGAACTGTGTAAGATAGCATCTGCTTTGAAACATGAAAAAAGGTTAGGTAACCCACCAGGAATGGTGGCAATGGTCACCCTTTGGCTTCCTCCTCATTTTCTTAATTAGAAACCAAAGACTTCATCAAGCAGAGACACTTACCTATTTTCTGATTTTACCAGTACTTAAACCCACACAAACAATTATTTACTAAGTAATGATTTTCTTCATTAGTTTTACTTAAAACACACACAAAAGTTTCTTACAAGTATACAAACATGATCAGACAAAAAGCATGCTTTCAGTTCCACTGAGTAGTTGTACCTTTGATGGAGATTACTGATTTCTTCATCCTTACGGTTAATTTCCACTCTTGCTGTTTTGATAAGGGCTGAAATATTCTTTTTCAAAGCTTGGTTTTCATTCTGTAGAATGACATTCTATTTTATATATACATATCAAAAAAAGAGAGGGGGAGAGAGAGAAAATAAAAGAATTAGCTGGGGTATCCAAACACATAATGAAAAACAGTGCAAGACAACCATTAGAAAAAGTCCTGTCAGGCAAACTGACAGCAGAACATAGAGAAACTGTTTTGGAGAAGTCAGAGTTACTGAGTTCCAAAGGAATTTATTTTTTTTTAAACATCAATCACACTTATGCTCCTGTTTCTGTTCCTAGTAATTATTTAAGAAGTTTCAAGCATTCAACTTATTAAAACCGAAAGATGCTAAAAAATTATAATCCGCCCCTTAGCTTCATACTTTTACTCAATTTATTCCTTTACAGGTCACTGTATCAAATGAGAGATGTAGCTTTTAAGCACTTTCAGAGAAAGAGGGTAATTGTATTTCTTTCAAGGTATTAAACCCAACTTTGGGTGCTCTTATCATTCCAGCATTTCTAGAGATGATGTTCCAGAATGCTCTGTCAGTCCTAGAGACAGCCCCTTCTCCTAATAATTATCCTCAGCAAAGCCTGCTCAGAAATGCAGACAAGTTTTGCAGAAAACTAAAGATGTGTCACAGGGCAGAAGCTGCTTACCCACTGCAAAGCATAGAACCTTTGCGACTTATCTGTAATACACGGTAAAGCACGTTGCAGAATTGCGTAAAATAATCTAACTATGTAGAGTGGCACAGCATGGGGATACCAGCTGAAGTAGAAGAGCGGTCCAGCCTCATCAAAACGGCACTGCGCTCAAAGCAAGGCAGACATCCTCTTCCAGTTCTAACGACAGCTCAAGTACATCTGCAACCCTCTTCCTAGTGTGGTAAATGCCTACTTTTTTAAAAAGCAAGAGAACTGGATACCTTTCTGATAACTACTCATTTGACATGCTTATTTTTCTAATTAAGGAGACAGAAAATAGCTTTTAAGCAACTGAAGTCTTACCGCACACAACACAATGAAACTAGTAAAATCAGTGATTAAATTCATCAGCAGGCTATCCTACCAACTGTCCTAGGCAGAACCTCCTACAGAGATGCTTCACAAACCATCCATGTGATGGATCAATTCTGGAAAGCATATGAAATTAACTCTCTCTTAAAGCAATAACAAAAAAAAGTTTGCTTTACATAAATCTTGATAATGTTGCCCTTTGAAATACAGTACCTGTGCCTGTATTTCCTTAAATTTCTTCATCAACTCTTTAATTTGCTGCTGACATTTTCCATATTCTGCCTGCAACTGCCAAGGAGAGAATTCACAGCACAGAAGTGGATTTAATTACACAGAAAAGTTACTCCTCCGGATTTATAGTTAGTTAACACAGTTATGTGTATTACAAAGCTCTGTTTTTCTTCCAAAAGTAACATATTAAAGCCACATTAGAACAAAAAGCCTCAATATGCTCCAACAGGTACACAAGTCTCTAAAACATCACAAACACCCAGATAAGAGGAAATCTGTATGTGCTTGCCCAATAGACTACAGACTAACAGGAAGCCGTATTATTGTGAAATTCAAGACAATTACCAAGGAGCAGGAGTTCTCAGAGCCCTACAGATAGCGACTTGTCAGATTTTAGATAATGCAAGAGAGATAAACAAAAACACAACAAAAAGTTACTACTGGACTGTACAGTACAAAACTGGACTGCAAAAATAGACTGCAAAGGACATTCTCCTGTTGAGATCACAAATTAATTAATACACATTTGGCATGAGCCTTTCTTTAAAAGCAGATACAAACAAAACTTTCACAGAAGAATGGACAACTTCCCTATTGTTATATTTAACGGTCAACTGCTTTCAAACTTTGAAAGTGACATTTTCATCACTTAGTAGACTCCTGGAGGTTTTGCTCGTGCTTCTTCTTCTTCTTTTGCTTCTTCTTCTTCTATATAGGCATTATACCTATAGATGTCTGTCCCTTTTACTCCAAGGTTAGTTAAGATGTGTCTTATGGACAGGATAGGTGATGCTACATGAGTAAGTGTTGTGCTAATTTGCTAGCAGCTACCTACTGCATGGTTGTCTTCAGTCTCAAGGACAAAATTTAATGACATGTAAGATTAATCCATGCCCTATCTACTTTAGTCTGGTAAAATTTGTTGGGAGAAATGTCAAGACTAGCTTTGTATCAGACATCTGAACAGTTATTTAACTGGAAAGACATTACGGCACATATTCCCATAATGTATCTGAACCACACGCGAAGGGCATTAAATGAGAACAGACCGTGTCACAGAGTGGGAGATTCACTTACTATGATAAACTTGTTGACATAACAGTTAATTAGCACACTCTTGGGTTTACTTACTTAACAAATTTCCCTATTTTCCCAATAATGTGAGCATTTTGACAACATTTTTTGCACTTTACACAAGAAAATTTGGAATAAAAAACCTCCAGAACACTACAATTATTTCTGCCATGTTAACACGTACCTCATTGTAGGATGCTTCCTTCGCAGTCCCTTCTTCAATTAATATCTCATCAAATAAATTTAAGCTGTTTCCAGCTGGCGTAGAATTTGGAGCAGAATTGTCTGTAGAAAGAAAACCAATTACATCAAGAAAATGGTACTTTTCTAGCCAGGATGCATTGTGTCACTGAGGAAAACACAGGACCTCATCTGGAGAAATTTCTTTGCTAAATTTCAACATCTCTTTCAACATTTATGTTAGTTTTATTGGAAATATTTGATCCAATTTACACTGACATAGAAGGTAATGATGAAAAGTAAAGTTAGCTGAAAACACGGTGTTAGAAAAATTAAGAGATATACAGGACATCCAACAACAAAGATGGGTGCATTTTATGACTGTCTAGTAAGTTGTTTTAAGTCAAAGGAGAGCTAACTCACAGTAAATCTACCCAATTTACAAAGCAAGAAGGACTATACCTTATCAGTGATCTGAGGTTCTGCAATTCCAGAGCCAATAGATAGCAGAAAGGCAGAACAAATACAAGCATCCTACAATTCATACAGCTTTTTTTGGCCAGACCTCACCTTGGAAACATTTGCAGTTGAAAAAAAAACAATTACTGAGAAAAAAAATACTATGATGCCAATTACCTGCACATTCACATACACTGACCATTTGATCCAAATCAAATGGAGTTATGCTGTAGAGTTGGTATGAGGTTGAATACCGTGCTTCTTGTGTTGAACAAATGGTTTTTGCTGGTTTATATCCCCTCACAATGTAAACTCCCCAGCTCTACTTCAAAAGAAATGAAAGAAAAACCCCAGAAAACAGAAACCAACCCAACACCCAAACACCCCAATTATTTAGGTAATGATGCTTTTCCTTCAGATCCACCTGTGTGCTCTGTTCACCAAATAAGCATTGCTGACAGGACCTGACATGACACCTCTGAAATACAGATCCATTTGCAGATGAATAAATGAAGTTAGCTACCAAAGCTGCACTTCAATCCCTTGGACAATACTATAATACAAAGAGTATTATTAACACAATGCAAGATGACATGCAAATAATGTTTTACCTGTATAGAGCAAAATTCTCACCAATTCTCTTTTAAAATTTAAAACCAAGATACCCCAGAACTAGACTATATAAAATGCTTGCATTGCATTCTTATTCCTCCTTAAATCTTTTACGTCTACTAGACAATGCATCTCAGTATGTGAAACATGGATTTTGAGAATACTCTTATATGCTGTAACAAATACAAAATGGAAAACAAGAGGAAGAGCTATAGACGCTTTATGTCTGTAGAATATCATACAGCCCTTCCATAAAAATTCAATGGCCTTGCATTAGTCAAGTCACTAGAGATACACTTGTGTAAATAACAGAAACAGCATTTCATTAAACGGTACACTAAGACTCCTAAAAAAAATAAATAAATAAAAAGGTGCAGGGTCCATTGCTTTCTCATCTTCAAAGTAAAAAGAGGAAATTAATTTACATTAGGATGTGAAATTACTGAGAAAGTAACAAAAGATTAAAAAGATTACTAAATGCACTGTATCACACAAATTACATTTTGGAGCTCTCACTGGGAGCTGTGACTGTAGGTTCTGGTCCTGAAGCTATTTAAAACCCACAAAATAAAGGTGCCTTTTCCAAGGTAAAATGTACCATGTCAAGGCACAGATAGAATAGCTAAGATTACTCTGCACCTCTCTATATGCCCAAGTCTCTTAAAATAACCAGTATCAACCACATGAAAACTCTTATAATCACTCAGCTAACAGATTTAGGAAGTTGCTGTATTTACACAAGAGTGTAGCATACATGTCTTAAATTTAAAGAAGTAGCTCAGAGCCATATGTTACTATACATATAAATATATATAAAGTTAAATATAAACTTAAAGCTGGTTTTTTTACTTGAAACCAGCCTAAGAAACACAGAGATGCTCCAATCCAAGCAGCAACAAGATACAATCAACCTACCAGGAACTGTCAAACCATTGTCCAAGCCATCATAAATATCCACCGAGCTCTCATCACCTTCCTTGAAGGGGGAAGCTTCAGCTAAACAAAACAAAACCAAACAAAAAAAGAAGTCAAAGTAAACATTTAGTAAACTCCAACCTCTAACTTTCCCATAAAATAAGTGCAGCTGTAATCCTAGACCAGTAAAGAGCAGTAAAAGCAGTAGCACAAGCTAGTAAAAGACAAGGCAATTTTACTCAGCAAGCTACTGCTATTGTGGAGAAAAGACCTTTAGCCATCACGAAGAAAAGACAGTCTTGTAAGATCAGTTTCTAAATACTGCAAGAACTGTGCCATATGAAGCAAGTTTTATGGCATTAAGTACAAATAAATTTTAAAATTATATGCTAAGCCAATTTGATCCTAAGTTGAAACTGTTTTCTAGAATACATTGAATACAAAAGTCAGACAACTCAGAAATAAAAATAAAAGAATTAGCATGATAAAACCCCTACTGTGAAAGGACACATTTCAGGCTAAACAAAGTAGTGTAAAAGTCTGTATCATAATGCAGAGTTTGCTTTAGTACTGCTATCTACTCCCAAGACTAACTGGTTCTGGAAAAGTATTTTAATCAAAATCTCCAGCTCTCTTCACATCTTTTTCCAATGCCTCTTATCACTCTCATCTCCTCTACGTGTATGTCTCCAGTTCTGCAACAAATATTTTTACTATTAAAAAAAGAATAATCAATATCCACAGTCCTTCTGAGGCTGGGAATCTCACAAACATATGTTAGATCAATCAACCGTGGAGCTGGAAATAAAGTTGGTGGACCCTGATTGTTGGTACTATACCAGACGATAGCGCATTTGCTTTTAGAAATAGCAAGCACAGGAACAATCCTCCTAACCATCCAAATACTTGCTTCATTAAGATGCAGCAAAGGTTAAATTGTATACCATAAACCACAAGGGAGAGACCAGTTCCAGGAACCCCCTCAAAACATGCTAGAAATCCAAAGTATAGAGTTACAGTTTAAAATCTAAACTTACTAATTGGATAAGGCTTACAATACTGTGCCGCTGATGTTTAGAGTTGAAATTCCGAAGAATTTCTCCTAATCTAAATTGTTTCTATTTTGTTTTCTAAGTTATTTTTTGATCTATTAATTTTCAGAAGACTGCCTGTGTTACTTGACTACAAAACAAAGTAATCTAACACATCTTACCACTGTAGCGGATATCAAACAGTCCCAGTCCATCCTCATCTGTTGCCATGATATAAACTCCCTATGGCTTCCCCATCTATGAGTAAGATATCAGACGAAAGACAACAGGTTAACTGACAATTCCAGAACAACATCATAAACCAGAAGCACCTTGAAATAAGTCAATTACACCTGAGCTACCTGCGTCCCTTGCTCTTCAACAAAATCCAACACCAGAATGAGAAAACTTATCTCAAGATAACAAAAGCAGAGCCCCATCAAGGGGAGTAAAAAACTATCTGTCCCATAAATACACCTTCTGAAGATCCCCAGGTGTATCTTTTAAATTGTATAAGTCAAATCAAGATCTTACAAAAAAAATCGGTATGAAAACAAGCAGTGCATGCCATGAACAGGTTACCTGAAGGCGTACCATAGCCCGTTAAAATAACCAGACTTCTCTGCTGACTATTTAAGAGCAAGTTGCCCCTATCTGGCACCACCAGCCAAACCAACAGCAAGCACCGGCAGGCAAGACGGACGGTGACGCTGATGCTCGGCCACGGGACGCAGAGCGTCCGCCACCACAGCCGCTGCAGACCGACTCTGGGAGCACAGCCGCGTGCGGCACGGACACACGAGCAGTCCTGACGCCAGAGCTGCTGCCCGCACCGCCACGGTACCGGCTGGGCGGGGACGGCGAGCCCGGGAGTCCCGCGGGGGTGCCGGGGCGGGCAGAGGCACCGAGCAGCCGCCTGCCAGCTGGGAGGCGGCGGCCTTGCCCCACTCCCCAGGCCTCACCGCCCCTGCGCGGCCGGGAAGAGGCCCCCGCCCGCCCGCCCCGGTGCCCACCCCCCCCGCGGTACCAACCGATGCCCACCCGGCATCCACCCAGCTGCCCCGGTACAACGCAGTCCCCCCCCCCAGTGTCCCCCGTTCACCCCCCCCCCGCCCGGGGTACCCCCCCCCGCTCCCCCCGGACAACCCCGGCCGGGGGCCCCCCC
>JAVJGJ010000059.1:4582620-4634595 GCA_035590215.1 Microhierax caerulescens
CTGCGGCCTGGGGGTGGCCGCCGGGCCCTCCTGCCAACGCTGAGGCGAGTGGAAAGCGGAGAGGAGCGGCCGCGGGGGGCTCCCTGGGCCGCGCCGGGCGTTGCAGCCCCCGGAGCGACGCGCTCGCGTACCCGGTGCCGGTTGGGCGCGGGGGGCCGTGCCCCGCGGCTGCGGTGGGGGTGGGCGTGAGGCAGCTCCGGCGGCTCCCCCGGGAGGCCCCAGGTCTAAGTCTGGCTTCTGCTTTCAGCGAACCCGCCGTCAAGCCCCCCCGCAAACACCGCTACTGCCTCGGAGCCGTACTCGGGCGTCATGAGCCGGCGGCGGCCGGCGAGCGGAGCCGGTGAGGCTGATGTGGGGGTGCTGGACGTAACGCCGGCGTTCTTCCTCCCGAGCCCGAACCGCCGGTTTGGGTTAGTCACCACCCGCCCTCCTGCTCGGTCAGGACCGTGACCTGGATTTAAAGGGCTTAAGGGCAAGCGCCGCGGCTGGCGGCCCTCGGCCGGGCGCGCTATAGGCAAGGCCTGCGGCAGCAGCGGCAGCCAGCTTCCCTGGGAAGCAGGGAGTGGGGCCCCGCACGCGCGGGCTTCGAGCGCGGGAGGCAGAGGCTCGCCCCGCTGCCGGACGGGTCCCCGCGGCGGGCAGCGCGCTCCGCCGGGGGGCGGCTCCCGGAGGCTGCACCTCCCGGCATGCGGCAGGCGCCCGCGGTTGGTCCCGGCGGCCGTGCGCCGCGGTGCGTGCTGGGAACCGTAGTTCAGCGTGGGCGCCGTCACGTGAGAGGCGGGCACCGGCGGCGCTTCCCGGCGCCGGCTGTGTCGCGGGCGGGTGACGACGCCGGCGAAGCGGAAGCTGGCGCTGCGCAGCGCCTCTGTCCCGCGCCCACGTGCCGCACGGTCTGTGCTGCCGGCGGCTGGGCACGCGGGCCCTCTCCTGCTCCCGCCGCTCTCCTCAGCCGCTGCCCGCGCCCCGCCGGCGGCGGGGGATGGCGGAGCTGCGGTTCCGCCTGGCGGAGCCGCTGCAGCTGGTGGCACGCAGGAACGAGAAGAGCAGCGCGGAGCTGAGCAGGTTCCTGGCGAAGCAGGTAAGTGGGCGGTGCGGGGCTCGGCGCAGCCCCCGGGCACCCTCCCTTTCTCCGGGCGGGCCTCGCAGGGGCGACCCCCGCCCTCTCCCGCGCCGCCATCTCCTCCCGGCGACGGCGTCCGCTGCCCCGGCGCCCTCCCGCCCCCTCGTCCTTGGGCCGCTGGCGGCGCCGCTCTCCGGGAGCAGCAGTCCCCTCTCTCTGTCTTGCTGCGGTATCTTGCCCTTCCCGCCCCTTGCAGGGCTGTGCGCCTGGAGCCCTGCGAGGTGGGTCCTCTCCGGTGCCCTGGCACCCCTCGTACTGCGCCTCCTGAGGAGGCATTTTGCCCCAGAGTTAAAATCTTGGGTGTCTTCGTGCCTCAGGTGACTGTGAAGGCATATAATAGCGATAGCGAGAGATGGCACGTTGTTAGCAGGCACTGAGACAATATCTAGCCCCTGAGCTGCAGCATGTTACCCTGATGTTATTTGCAGGTCTTTAGTTGCCTTAAAACAGCATGAGGGTTAAATTACAGAGAACTCAATTTTCTAGGGTGTGCTTCCCTTTTTTAAATCAGAGTGATGCTGGAAACATGTTCCTGTCTTCTGTGTTTTCATGCTTTGGCTGCCTTAAGGTGAAAAGCACACCTGCCATTTAGGAGAGTTTAGGCCTAACTCATTTCTGCCTCTGAAATACTGCAAGGCATAATAATAGGCTATCAACACATCAGATATTATAGTAGTAATAATTTTAATGACAAAGCTTTTGGAGCCTCGATGTTGTATACGCACTTCGGGACTCAAAATCCATATTTCTGCTAGAGTGTCTGGGAGATGTCCCAGTTGTTTGAAAATAAGAAGTCTAAATCATCCCATTTTTTCAGAATACTGGCTTTCAATCTGAATTAGTGTCTCATAGTTACGGGTGGGGAAGGCTTTCATACTGTAAGTCAAGGTTCCCTGTTGGTAGGCAGATGGCTTTTTCTTCTGTCACTACAAATCATGGCATCAAAGTGAAATTGAAATGAATATATATATTCCAACATCGGAGAGTTGATGCTGATTGGTGGAAAACAGTGATGAAGAACTGCTATTCAAGATAAAGAAAGAGCTGAGAAATAGAGATGGGGATGATGCAGATATGTGATACAGCAGACGGATGGAGCAGTGAACCAGAAGTGAGTCACCAAGATCTGAGACTGGGAAAGAAACTATGCCCTTTCCCTTCTGGTGACTGTTTTGAGATATACTTTGGATTTCAGACTCTTGCAAGGTGGAAATTATTAGGGTGATTATATACAGAGAGTCTGGAACAGCACATTAATGAACAATGACATGTTCTTTAGAAAACTAAATTACTATTTGCAAGCTACAGATCTGTAAGCATGTTAGGTTTATGTTTCCACTAAACAATGACTAGCTTCAGTCATCTTACAAATGAACCGGTAGGAATTCAGGTATGTAAGTTGAAAAACGTGTGTCTGGGAATATAGAACTCTCTACAGCTTCACTGTTTCTGGCAACTTAATTCTTCAGTATTTGCTTCACAACAGTGAAGAACGGTCTTCTGAGATTCATAGTAAGGAACCATTTCTGCGGTGATGGAAGATCCTGTATTTGTATACCATTAACTCTGCAGAGTTTATGTGTTTGTAGTGAGGAAAATGGGATGAAAAGCTCTTCAAAAGTCTTTGTTTCCTGTCTTTCTATTTTTTGGATAATTTAAGCAAACTGTGTAAGCAGTAGGGTTCCACAAACTGCTGGAATGTGCTTTTATCAAAGGTCTGTTTGAATCAGAACATCTTCCTGTGTAGAATTCCAAATGCAGATTTTCTGTAATTGCAAGTGCTTTGGCTTCCTGTAATGGTGTCATTTCAGTAGAAAAGTTCATCAATGTCAAGGTTAAAATGCTAGTAGGAACAGAACTTTAGTGCAAAAATATTGTTTCTGTCCTTCTCATCTGCCAATGTGCATATATGGGAAGATCTAAATAAAAAAAAACCCAAACTTGACCTTTTGGATATTTACTCTATTTAGGCTATGGAACCATCCTGAGTGAACTGGAGATCTCAAGCATGCGATTATGGATCTCCTGTTCTATTTTGTCAGTGTTTTAGCTTGGCATTCTTCACTTTGCCTTTAATTTTTCTATGTAGCAGTGAAAGTTGTTTTAATAATAACTGCAAGCTCTTATTTATAGCCCTTCAGTCTTTGCATTTGATGTTGGGAAGTGCTTCTATTCCTTTTTTTTTTTTTTAATGTAGGGGAAAAAAAAAGTGACCTAGCTGTCCCAAATTCAGCCGGCTGGCAGAAGAACATTCTGACATCCTGGCAACTAAGGTAGACTGGTTTGTTCCTAAAATATGACTTCAGGTTTTTTATTTGAAAGATTAGTTAGGCTTTACATCATGTAGCATTATAAATAAGGGAAGGTATGCTGTACTTCTGCCTCCATCCTGGAGTATATTCTCATCTTCTGCTTCTAGTTTTTTAAGAGCTGTGATTTTTGGAAGACAGTATGTTAATAAATACACTGTTGCAAAGTCAAAGAGAACGTTCTCACCATCCTTGAAGGAGCAGTCTGTCCAACTCTATCAAATGCAATCTGTTGGAGGAGGTGTAGGAAGCTACAGCTTGTTCTGCAGGTGGTTGAAGTCATCTTGTTCTTGTGAGACTGTATATCCACCTGGCATTTTTTTTTTTTTTCTTGAAGTATGTGGGTTATAAGAAGAGTGCAGGCTCAAGTTCTGCTTTATCTTACTGAACTGGACATATGCCAAAAAACGTGGTCCCACTCTGTTTCCTTTTTGCCTATTCCCAAGGCCAAGCCATGCCTTTCTGTTGCTTCTCCTACCCTGAACCCAGTGAATGTGTTGATGTGGAAAATCCATTCAACTTTCCCAGCCAGTGGAAGACTTTAGAAGAAAGATTAATTTGGATCGTCTTGCCAGATTGATTGCTGTGCAGTAGAACTGTTTGTATGAGGGAACAAAGCTGAAAACCTGTGTTCCTGTGTTGGAGGGAACAAGTATTTTCTGTGCCTGGGTCTTAATGCCCTCCCTCTTTAGAAGTAACCCATTGTTAAATCTATGTATGGTGTAACACTGTTGGAAATGCCTGTAAACCACAATAATTTCTTTCACATGAGCCCAGATTGTTCCTTGCTGTGATCCCTTTGTAATCTTGGGATTTGGATTAAGCCAGTTCTTAATAAAGACTTATGTATCTTGTGATCACTGAGTAAATGTACTGTCCAGATTGGGAAGAAATATGCAACGTGCTGCTAGAAGAGCGACTGGGATCATGTTTGACTCCAGGTCTCATTCCTAGCTGTGCTTCTGTTTAATGTCTCTCTTGTTAATAATACACAATGTGTGTGTATATTCTGTATTTGGAGGGACAGTCTTGTGGTGCTTTCTTAAAGCAGCTCTTTGGAACCATGGGTGTAGATTTACTCTCCCAGATTTGAACATTAGAATTAAACATTTTCAGATCAGCTGTCCTTTCTTACTGATTGAGGAAGCTGGGTATTTCAGAAAGCCACTTCTAGTTAAAATCCCCTCTGACAGTATTCTTTTCCATAAAATTTTTAATTTACACTCTGAAAGGCTCTGAAATCAAACAGTCTCTGTAGAATGAGAATGTTGCCACTGTGGTTTTTGAACAGTTTTATATGTCCTAAAGGTATTGCACACGATGATTAAAAAACGGCTTGCTCTCACAAAATTGGTAATAGAATGGATTTGTTGTAGAGCAGTCATGTAACTACAGAATTTTACTGAGTCAGTCACATTATTATTACCATTGTTAACTGTTTATTTGATATTGAAAGCTCTGGTTAATAAATTAAGCACCCTGTTGTGCCTTGTTTGGGTAGCAAAAGATGTAATTGATTTGGAAATTGAAGATACTTTTCTTACAGTGGATTTTCTTCAATTTTTTGAGCCCTCCTGCCTTTGAACAGCCTGTCAATCATTTTACCACTCAGAATCTGATCCCTTGTAATGAACAGTGTCTTGTTTGCTCTGTGATGAATGCAGACCTTCAGCTCCATTTTTAAAATTATTTTTGATGCTGATCTCATAGATGAAAGGAAGATAAACTTGTACCATGTTTCATAAAAATAAACACAAAACCTGTAATAAACTGCTGCAGTTAATGTGGTGGGTTTTATGTTTGTATTGTATATACTGCAGTTTCCCTGATTTCTTAATGTGCTGTTAGGGAATGAATATCTTTTCAAATTCAGAAAGAGACCCAAGGAACTCGAACAAGTATGCATGACAGTGGTGTAAGCTTAGGTCACTCTTTTCAAAGGCAACCTGTAGGACCTTTGCAGTCTTATCTTGGAACAATGGAACCATTTACCCGACTAGCAAAAGTCTAGGAGAAGGAGAAATGGGCTGCACATTTTGCTAAAATGAGAGACTACCAAAATCACAGAATATTTCTGTAGGAGTTTTAGTAAGTGCTTGTTTTGTTTCGAAAGCTGCCTTGCCTAGCTGTATTTACCACTGTTTGCCAAGAAAGATAAAGCAGTCTTGATAGGATAAGGGTTCAGTCAGCAAGGCTGGGAGAGAGTGGAGCATCAAAGTTAAGAGCAGAACTGCTACAATGCAAATTCATGATCCTGATTAGTCACAAATCAAAATTACTTATGCTGCATTATATGCTAAACATCATCGAGGTGGATAATAACATGAGCTCAAAGACCAGCTCTTTGGTAGTGTAAGACACAAGAAATAGGTTGTTTTTCTTCAGTAACAAAAGTTAAGAAGGTTGAGGGGGATGTGAGGGAGAGTCTGTGTGGGCAGGAGTTGAGGTTTTTATTTTACTTTCTTTTCCTCGTGGATGTGAATATGTTTTCCATCTATTTTAAAGCCTAATATTTTGTTTTACACAAAAGTTCCATCTTTATATAAAAGAAAAAAATAATCTCAACTTCAAAACTGGATACATGCTGCTTCTTGTCAAGAGCATTGCTCAGTATAATTGCTATCAGGAATGTGGAACTAAGGCTGTGATTGTGATTGACTGAATGGTTCTTTTTTTAAAGGAGAGATAGTGAATGTAATGCAACTCAAACTTTTTTTAAGAACTCTAATTCTTAGATGTTTTGTGGCTCTTGTGAGACCGAACTTTGACATCAGTGGGAATTCTATTAACAAAGATGTATTAGTTGTTACAACATTTTCCCATTTTTTTTCTTTAGGATAGTATTTAAAATTAGTTGTCTTATCTTTCATCTGTAAAATGTAATTTAGGATTTTGACACTTTTTTGCAATTCCTGTTTAGTGTGTCATTCTGCATGTCACTCATTCTGTTGCCCAAGTTTTTTAAATACGGAGAGCTGTATCAAGTAATTACTTCCATTGGGATTTTTGGACTCCCTTCTGTTTTTTTGAAAGATTTATTCCTGTAGAATTCACTGTAAATCCTGCATGAATAGTTCTGATATTGTAAGTCCGAATGAGTTCCCGTTAAAACCTGCTGTTACTTTCCATTCCTCTAGATTTGGACTCAGCAGGATCGGCAATGCATCCTTGATACTTTAGCACAGTTATTACTGGATAAAGAATGTACTCTACTGATCGGCCGTCAAGTTCGGCCAATCTTGTTGGATTTGCTGGAAAGAAATGCAGAAGCCATTAAAGCTGGTGGCCAAATCAACCATGATCGGCATGAAAGGCTGTGTGTAGCGATGAGCAAGCTGGTTGCTAACCACCCTGATGTTTTGCCGTGAGTAATGTAATGTCTCTGTGCAGCGTTTGAGCTTGGGGAGTATATACGCTTGTCAGTGTTCAACAGTGATGAGAGGTGGTGTTACAGTTTGGATTGTCTCCTGCAATAACAAATGTGTTTTGAATTGAAAGAATTATTTGGAAAACACAAGTCTTAAACATAGCTTGAATTAAATTTTGTTGTAAGATCTAATGTGATGTTAATCTTAATGATCAAAAGAAAAACAAAACAGCTCGCATGAAAATTCCTCACAACCAAAATCTCTGCATTTATGATTAGACCTGTAGGCCAGTAGAATACAAAGTTATGTAAGTAGGAATCAGTATTACTTTTTCGGTACACAAGAGCAATCAAAGAGATTTCACCAAAGGCTGCACTATTTCTCCTTGATAATTAACTAATGATTTCTAATAAGTTCAAGTATATGTTGTCAGCTAATTGCTGAGGTGGTTGGCTTTCCCGAGTTTGAACAAAGTTAAATATAGGCCTTAGTTCTCAGTATACTGTCAGTTACTGTCTCAGGACCTCTGTCCTGACATTTTTATTAGTGTCTGTTTTCCTTTCCTCTGGCTTAGATGTTTGATTTCATCTCTTTCTCTGTCTCTCTCTCGTCTAAAGATTTGCTTTAAGATATTTTGAGAATACATCACCAGTTTTCCAGAGGCTTTTCCTGGAGAGCTCAGATGCAAACACAGTCCGATATGGGCGCAGACGAATGAAGTTACGGGACCTCATGGAGGCAGCCTATAGATTTTTACAAAAGGAGCCATCAGTTTTCCGGGAATTATGGGACTGGAGTGTGTGCATTCCACTTCTCAGGAGTCATGACACTTTAGTCCGTTGGTAAGTTAAAACCCACAGATCTTCTTCATTGAGAAGATGTATCTGTATCTTGAATTCTACTTAATAATGTTCACGTGCAAGTAGAAAAGAATCTTCAGATAATACCAGCAAAATCTGTACTGATGGTATCCATACCAGTGCTTCTTAGGTGATTTTTTTTGAAACCTGTAGTGATGTATTCCAGAGTGAAATAACTTCAGTTTACCCAAGCTGGATGCATGGGAGATGGTGAATTTATCACTTCACTTCTACTGTAAGCCTGTTGTGTATTGCGTGCATTCTAGCATGTGTTCCTAGAAAAAAGTGGAGATGGACCTACTCTCACTCTAACTTACGTTACGATGATACGTTATGCTATTCTGCATTGACATGTTATTAATGAGTTGTCTATATACAAGCAACAGAAGAAAACCATCTCAGGCACTGTAAAGCTTGGCTTATTTAAGTTAGACTTCCTAATTGGCCTTGTTGCAGACTTTGCATGTGGTTTTGGTTAAATGTTTTATGTTGGGCGTCTGCCTGCAAGGGCTTCAACGTAGTCACATGATCTGCCTTATTTATGTGAGTGCTAGTATTGATAATGCCTCCTATCTATTTAAGAAAAGGTCTTTAATAGTATTCAGTTTTTTTAAACATAAATTCAGAATTACATTAGAAACGCACCATTTTAAATTTAGGTGTATAATTTAGGAAGGGCAAGAGCAATAGCGATGTCAAATCTATCAGCCATTTCTGAAGCTCTTCAGGATGACATACACTTAGATAGTCTTATAAAAAGGAATAGAATTTATGTTTCATTGACTGGAATTGGTTTATCTGGTGCAGCTAAGAATCTTAAGTAAATGAGCTGACTTTTAAATTTTGTCCTGAACCAGTCTTCTTCTGGCAACTCTTTTTTTTTTTCTCCCCATTATCCACCCTTGAACTCATTGAAAGCTTTGTTCTTGGAAGGTAAAACAGTGGTAAAATAAATGAAAAGTGGTTTATGATTTGTATTAAATGCCCTTTTGTTGAAAAACAGTTTTTTATAGTAATGAAGTGAAGACTTAGGAGTTGGCTTCTTTTGGCACTTAGTCTTGAGTTCATTGTGTTACGGCTATTTTAGAAATAGCATGAAATGGAAAGCAATTTTGAAAGGGGGATGGTAGAAGCTGAAAAAGAAACCAGGCAAAGAAAACCTGATTTTCGTAGTCTCATATGTTAGCCTTCATTTATTTGGGAAAGTGCTGTCCTTTACTATATTTCTGTTGATCATTCAGTCCTTCAGAGAAAGGTTAGCAAGTTGGTATATAAGTGGTATATAAGTATGCCATGATAGAATTGCTTTTTTTAGTTCTGAGATATTTGTCTAATGTTAAAGAATGGTAAGCACAGCACTAAAATAATTTCAGTAAGAAAGTTTTCAGTGTATTTTTCCAAACTTGATGTTTTGGTTTGCAAATGACAGTTATCAAACTAAATCTCTTAAGACTGTTTTGACATGTTTTGTTCTAAATATAATTTTTAGGTATACTTCAAACTGTCTTGCTCTGGTTACATGCATGAATGATGAGCATAAATTATCTTTCCTGAAGAAAATATTCAGTGCTGAGGAGCTGATACATTTCAGACTAAAGTAAGAACTTCTAAAATCTTGAACACCATTTAATTTTGTTGATGACTTTCAGTTGAGTTAATAAACACTGATTTCACAGGCTACTAGAAGAATCTCAGCTGCAGAAAGTGGAACAAGCCCTTGTTTTGGCCAATCCAGACTCCTCATTTTGGCAAAAGGAGAAAGAACTGCAGTATACACAAGGACATATTGTATTGGGTGACCTCTCTGCAAATGTAGTATCTGTTTGTGGTATTGTGCTGCCTAGACTACAACTTAGTTCTGAAGAGCAGGTATGTAAGGCTTAAGAGGGTTAAGTTTGTACTTTTTTTGCTTTTTCATTTGTTTGGATCCCTAAATGTGTGAATAGTTCCTGCTTAAATGGTATTGAGATACACACATTACCTTGTAGTATCTTTAGTTTCTTGATGTGTTCTGTAAGCTAGTGTTGTATAATACAGATGTCGCAAAGAAGCTCTGCAGTGGAATGAAGCAACGAAGGTATGATAATGCTGTTCATTTTATCTTAATGTAGCAGTTCTTACACACATACTACCAAAAAAATACATGTATCTTCAGTCCAAGTTAGGGTGCTATTCCATAGCTGAGTAAAGCCAGGATCTGGTACAGTCTGTTTTACCTGCACGAAGCTGTTTTTTGTGCTCTACAGATGTCTTATAAACAGTCTTTCTGCAAGCTTATTCATAGTTCTACTCTTAAAAGAAAACAAGGCTGCTACTTACTCTTCTAGAAGGCAGAAAAAGGAGAGAGGAAGTGAGCAAGAACTTTCTCCACTTCAGTGAAGTGTAACGCAGAATGTAGTCCCTTAATGGACTTCCTAAAAACTATAAAGGCATAAATATTTTTGAGCAAACAGTATTTAACCTTTTTGCTCTTGAGAGGCGGTTCATCTTGAAGTGTGCAGGTTGTTCTTTGTAGCTGCAGCCAGTATTCTTGACTGGTTTTCTCATTTAGGTACAGTATTAGCTGAGTATTTCTACCTAATTTTACAACACTGACAAAAACCTACAAATGAAGAAGAAAGAAATGAATGAAGACTACCAGTGGTCAGAATTCCTTGACTAGCAGAAGCAAGGAAAGAAGTTTCTTCCCAAATTCCTTCCCACCCCCGCCTCACAGCTTCTGTAGTTGCATTTGCTGTATTCTAGCTTTTTTTTACAGGATTGAGTATGTGGTTTGAAATTTGTTGCAGCAGGGGAAACGGAAGAGCTGTTTTAAGGAGATTTTTACTTAGTGTCATTGCTCCTGCAGCTGTGCAGAAGCAAGGCCATATTATAAACTGGATTGCTGAAAGGATACTCTTAGTATATGAGGAAGGAGAGAACTTTCCAAAAAGGATTGCTTTCATTTTTTTGTTAGCCACAGGATAAGCCTCCAGTTAGACTAGGGAGGTTCCAGTTAACAGCTGAGGAGGTCTGACGAAGAGGTAGGAGCAAACGGAGGGAAAGCAGGTACTCTTAAAAACTAGCATTGTTACCAGAGAAGTACACAAAATTATTTCATCTGAAATGAAGATCAAACGTAAATACAAGACACTTGTTTCCGTGCAGTATGTACTTTCTTTTTTCTTTTCTCTGCACCTTTTGGCAGGAAAGCACTCATTTTTGTGCTGTATACTGATATATAAGTGACTGTAGGAGAGTTGTAATACATGGAGAGTATCTGTAGCATTGATTAATTACTGTTCCATAAAGTACATTCATTGCATTTTGAAGAAAATAATTCTTACTGAATTTACCTCTCTTTTTTCATGCACTGAGTTTAATGATCTTATGTTTTGGCCTGTGCAAAAAGAAGTAAATACAACAATTAATATTCACACTTGTATCATCTGAATCTAACTGCTGTTTGAGTTGTCCTGTGATTTGGATGACTTAATTTCATTAATCAAAGACATTCCGATGACTTAATTTCACTTATATTGCAAATTGTATTTGATTGACATGTATTATGATTGAATAGTTACTGTGCCTGTACTGACAACTTAGTGTGAACTTCCTTTGGGAATACATTGTACATATACTTTTATTAAGTGTTTCACCTATAATAAGTTTCTGATGAAATCTATTTTAATATCTGTTATTAAATACAACTTTAGAACCCTGCATTTTATTTGATATGTGTTGACAGATCTGCAGGCCAAAATTTTCTAGTTGTCAAACTCACTTTCCTAATTGTTATACAACCTGTAAAAAAAGTAACAATTTCAGTGTTGTAACTCAAATTTTATGTTTGAACAGGAAAATGACACCAGCCATTTTGTATTGGTTGAATCTGTCTTCACAAATCTTCAAAACCTTGCTATTGCTGTAGCATATCAGAGCCCTGTTTTATTAGAAGGACCAATAGGATGTGGCAAAACTTCTTTAATTGAATATTTAGCAGCTGTTACAGGAAGAGCAAAGCCTCCTCATATTTTGAAAGTCCAGCTTGGAGATCAGACTGATAGTAAGGTAACTGATGAAGTTGTTTTATGGTTGGATGATCAGACGTAATTTTTACTTAAAGCATGGACTTCGTTTTCTAATAAGATAATGTTAAACTTTTTACCCAAAGACCCCCCAATACCCAACTCTGTAGTATTGGTGTTACTATGGATAAGAATAAATAAATGTGAAGAAAAGTCACAGTTAAGCTTGAGTAGGTTTTAAATTCTTTGCATAATTGTGCTGTTTCTGTTTCATTCATATTATGCTTTATCAGGTTTTTCTGTGTGGAAGAGCACTATTGATTTTATTTACTTATTTTTTTCTCCATTAAAAAAATTGATTATCAATGGGAAAAAAACTGAGTCTAGAATGACTCAAGCTGGTGCCCAAGGCTGTATGGACACTTCTATTTCAGTTTAAATGAACTAGTATCAGTTCAATCTGATGCCAGTTTTCTGCAGTAAAGGTGAGATGAAGTAATATCCTGTGATGCTGAGGACACTTGCACTTAAATAATAGTCATCTAGCTCTACCTGTAGTGACAAAACCAGAGGTGAAGATAATTTCACATTCTTCTGGTTTTGCATATATATCTTTTGAACTTGAATTGATTTATGGTTTTTGGCTTAATTTGTATTTAATTTTCCATTGTGGTTGGTATCTACCAGAAGTACTATCTGAAGGTTTTTATTAGCATGCATAAGCACCTTCTTTTTTTGTATAGAACAGCTGATTTCACCATTTCACAGTTGTTCTCCACAGGAGTATCTTTGCATATACATGAGTAAGACCACCATATTAATAAAAGTGATAAAATTCAAGGTACAAAATATGTAATAGTGAAACCATAAATTTAATAAATTAAGGAGTGCTTAAATGTGGAAGTTACAACTTCATGGAGAAGCAAGACTTGACTGATTTTGAATCTTTGAATATCTTGATTTACAATTCCACTTCCTAGCTTAGTCACAGACTTTTCAAAAATGTAAACCAATGTTTAGTGCAACCCTAGACAGTTTTGGATGTTACTGTTGATTGTTAATTATGGTGGCACAGCTCTGTAAGTTCACTTCCAATTACCTGGTTCATTTTAATTACTAGGTTTTGGTTGTTTCGCCTTTCCACATCTATGATAATTTTTCCTCTTCATTTAAAAAAGCGTAACACTGGGCACAGATTACCAGATGGATTGTTTAATAATGTGGAGGTTAAGTAAGTGTTACCTATGTATCAGCTTCGGGATGTAATGAACAGGTCTCTAATTTACTGATTGTTTCTGTCACAGACACTGCTTGGTATGTATCGTTGTACGGATGTGCCTGGGGAGTTTGTGTGGCAGCCTGGAACCTTGACACAAGCTGTTACCAAAGGTCATTGGATACTTATGGAGGATATTGATTATGCTCCTTTGGATGTGGTATGTAGGTTCATGCTGGTTGTAAGGCCTGTGCTAGTAATTTCTGCAGTCTAATCACCATGCGTTCTGCAGCAACATGCTGAAAATAATGCCACTTTAAAAGGGATTAGAAAGTATTAACCTGTCTGTCTTTGTTCACATGTTAGCATGCGGCATTAGTTTTTGTCATTGTTTCAGAGTAGTCATGACACTGCCATTCATGCCAGATTTCACTCTGAAGATTTTGGATTGACGCTGATAGTGAGCTATGTGTCTTTTAAATCATGTTTAAATATTTGAAAAAAAAACAAGGGTCCCAAACACCACAGAGTATTGTCATTGTATTAAAGTGGTGCTGTTAATAAGATTATTTTTTTTTTTTTTTTACCGTTTTGTTGTGTAGGGGTTTTTCTGTTTTATCTTGTTTGGTTTTGTTTTTTTTTTCCTTACGCCTTTCTTACCTCTGGCTTAGATATTAAAAATGTGTTGTTACATTAAGCAGTATAGGTTTTAACGGATTTCCTGTTTTCAGCTCCAGAACGACTAGTTAGACTGTCATCCTTCCTTTTTGAAGTAATGGTTGCTGAAAGCATGTCTTCTGCAAGAACTATGTCATAGAGGCGTTTTGCTGTATAAGCTTGCTGAACATGCCAAGGATAGTGGTTTTCTTTCATATCGGTTCTGTAAAGCATCCTTTGTTTGTTAGACTAAATAACCTGACAGCTTGTTCATTGGGTTCTAGGCTTCTGAAATACCGGGAATTTATAAGAAAGCCAAGAAATACTGCTTGTATATACTAGACAATTTTCACTGCCAGAGGGTCACGCACTTATTTGCTTCTGTGCACTCCGCTCATTGCACTCATCATAAGCATGCCCTGAGTAGGGTAGTAGTGTCCTGCATTCATTTCTCCCTTCTTCGGGTCCTCCCTGCAGGCATCCTGTCTCCTTTCTCCATATCAAAGTCCCCGTACTTGCTGCCTCCTGTGCTGAGGGATCATTGTGGTCCTACCTCCCTTTTTTCTTTTTATTATTATTATTTATAAATTATTATTATTATTTATAAAATTATTATTACTGTCCTTCTGCATGGAAAAATAGATTCTTTAAATAGATAACCAAATTTTCCTGGAGATACCAGGGTATAAGGTGAAAAATGTTGATATTTGAGAATGACATCTTTGAGATGCAGGTCATCTTTGTTCAGGCAGATAAAGAAAATAAGGCTTCTGATCAGCAAGTGTCCAATAATTCATTTGGCAACTCAAAAGAAATGGTTTTGATTTGGACTTGTAGTGTAAAGACTGTCATTTCCATTCTCTTATCATTAAATCTGGATACAGGAGAAAGAAGATAGGTAAGCGTTACACCTGTGACTTCCACTGCTGATTGAAATTACCAGGGACCCTGCAATTCTTGTCAGTGTCACTTGGAAGTGCAGTCTGCAGGAACAGCCTTTGCTGACAATGTAGTTGTGCTCGGTGGAAATGGTCTAGCATCTCCAATGTGAAATGAGTTTGAATGGGTGTGCTGTCTGTTAAGTTTCACACACAAAAAAAGTTCTTTAAATTTTCTTCTCTTCTTCAGATCTCTGTGCTGATTCCTCTTCTGGAAAAAAGAGAATTGCTGATTCCTGGTCGTGGTGACTGTTTAAAAGTAGCGTCGGGATTCCAGTTTTTTGCAACCAGGAGGTAGGCTTGTAAAGTTAAATGAAGTTAAAAGCATGGATGTCCTATTTTAAAGTCAAAGACAGGAGGCATTCAAGGTACTTGAGCAGCAGTGTTTTAGCAATTTCCGTTCAAAAAATAATAGAAGCCTTAGAAATTGTGAAAGGGATTTTTAAATTTTAGAGCAACCTTATATTACTAATGGGTGAATCCACTCTTTGTACAGAAAGGTCACTTCAACAAGGCTGAAGGAATGAAACTTGCTGGGGGGAACCCTACAAACCCCACCCCTTTCCAAAACAAAATACTACTCTGAGGAATTACTGTGTGAAGAAGGCTTATGATAGATATCCACAAGGTGTCTTAACTTGCTAGTTTTAACAGCACCTGTGTAAAAATATTTCTTAGCTGTGCTTGATCTTTGGGTAGTTGGTAGTCTGACTACTGAATAATTAGTTTTCTGTGGTTTATTTTTTTTATTCCACCTCCTTGAGCAGTTATATACATGTTTTCCCTGGAAGGTGTTTTTTTTAAGAGTTTCATGAACAATTTTAACTGAACCCTGCATCTATAATAAGATAAAGTTATTTTATTTGGGATTAATGAAAAAAAGAAATAAAGGAAACAATTTTTTTAAGGAAATCTGATTTGTGAAAGTCTTGTGTAGATTTTTTTTTTTGAGATGAGAAAAAATTTTTTTCTAATGAGAAAAAAATCTAAGGTATTGTTCCTGACAGTTTCACTTAGTAATGGCTCACGCATCAGATGTCTAAATGTCTTCTTGTGTATTAAGACATAATATTGTATCAAGATTGAAGGTAAGGATATCTAGAAGGAGAATGTGTACATGCTTTTCAAATGCTTTGTAGCTTGCTTTAAAGCCTTTAACAATTTTTTCTGCTTTTGTCTTCCATAAATTTGTTTTTATTATTTTTTATCTGATCTGTTTCTTCTGGAACTGAGTCTTTTGGATCCAACTCTCTTTTGGTTGCCTTGTCTCCTAAGATTTTCTTCTTCTGTATACTTGATTGTTATGGTTTAACCCCAGCCAGAAACTGGGCACCACACAGTCACTTGCTCGCTCCCTACGCCCAGTGGGATGGGGGAGAAAATCAGAAGAGTAGAAGTGAGAGAACTCATGGGTTGAGATAAAGACAGCTTAATAGGTAAAGCAAAAGGTGTTTGCACAAGCACAGCAAAACTAAGAATTCATTCACCACTTGCTGTTGACAGGCAGGTGTTCAACCATCTCCAGGAAAGCAGGTTTTCATCATGCATAATGGTTACTTGCCAAGACAATGCCATCACTCCAAACGTCCCCTCTGCCTTCCTCCTCCTTCCCCCAGCTTTATATGCTGAGCATGACATCATATGGCATGGCACATCCCTTTGGTCAGCTGGGGTCCACTGTCCCAGCTGTGCCCCCTCCCAACTCTTGTGCACCCCCAGACTGCTCACTGGTGGGGTGTGCTGAGAAGCAGAAAGGTCTTGTCTCTGTGCAAGCACTGCTCAGCAATAACTAAGGCATCCCTGTGTTATCAACAGTTTTGGTCACAAATCCAAAACATAGCACCATACCAGTCACTATGAAGAAAATCAACTGTTCCAGCCAAAACCAGCACAGTGGTCAACCCTTTGTAGAGCAGCAAATTATATTTTCCATTGGGCTTGTTAGAGCAGATTCAGTAAGTCTGTTGCAGTTTACAGCTGTGGAATATTATTTTAATTAAAAAACACCACAAAACAATCAAAAACAAACAAAAAAAACCACCAGAAGATGAGAAGCAAACCACAAACCCAATAACAGATGCTTTGCACAGTCAGTATAAACACATGGCTGCATAGTTATTTGTGCAACAAAAAAAGAAAAAACAAAACTGGAACAAAACATATAATTGAATGGACTGTGAGCCTGAAGATTGAGGCAAAATAATCAGTAAAGACACTGGAGGGGACAGAGACTAGACATGCTTTTCCTGCATGTCTGCAATAGAGCACAGACCTTTTAGGATCTGTGGAAGGTATTTCCCAGGCTACTTCTGTCAGGCTTCTCTCTTTACAAAGTGTTCTATATGTTGCTTCTGAAAAACTTATTGTCAGTTATCTTTCTGCAAGTATCTCTAGGAGATTTTGTACTACAGCACAAAAAGCACTGTGATAAAAGAACAGATAATTTGAAAAGCAGAGATAGGCAAGGTAGGTTGTGTGACAGGTACAGTGACAAACACTAGGTGTTCTATGCATGTGCATTATGCTGTAGCCACAGTATGTAACATGTTCTTTGATGCACAAGAATGCACTGAAAACGTTGAATTCTTCAGCAAGACACAGTGTGGTGTGTTTCTTCATTTTGTTTTGATTTAGGATATTCAGTTGTGGTGGAGGTTGGTACAGGCAGCAAAGTAGCCATGCAGCTCTTTTGGACAAATATTGGACTAAAATACACCTGGACAGTATGAGCAAAGGAGAACTCAAGGAGGTATGATGTGTTTCTCTATTGTGTGTGAATAATTGTTTCAATTAAGGGTAATAAATGTTTTCCATTAATAAATTTGATCCTGATTTTTATCTCCCAAGTTGCACAATACGTACTTACAGTTTCAGATTTATCCTGCCAATTTTGAAGTAAATGGTGGGCAGTTACCATTTTAGGGCAACGAAGCTGGTGAAGGATCTAGAGAACGAGTCTTAAGAGGAGCACTTGAGGGAACTGGGGTTGTTTAGCCTGGAGAGGAGGTGGCTGAGGGGAGACCTTATCACTCTTACAACTACCTGAAAGGAGGCTGTTAGGCAGGTGGGGGTTGGTCTCTTCTCCCAGATAACAAGCAACAGGATAAGAGGAAATGGCCTTTTTTTACACCAGGGGAGGTTTAGATTGGATATTAGGAAAAAATTCTTCCCTGGAAGGGTGGTCAAGCATTGGAACAGGCTTCCCAGGAAGGTGGTGGAATCAGCATTCCTGGAGGCATTTAAAAAAAATGTGTAGATGTGGTGCTTAGGGACATGGTTTAGTGGTGGACTTGGCAATTCTGGGTTAACGGTTGGATCTGATGATCAAAAAGGTCTTTTCCAACCTAAATGATTCTAAAATCGGGAAAATTTTGAGTTGGGCAAAGATTCCTGGAACTTGCCTTCACAAACACAGTTCTGCTTTGAATTGGTCTAAGAATCAAAATATTTTTCCATTTTGTAGTCTACAGATCTAAAAACAGAGAAAAAGGAAAAAAAAATTGAGCTTGTTGGTCAGTTACCAATTACAACTGTTTCTATTGACATCTTTTGTTAACATCTCTAGGAAGTGTTTGCTTTGTTTAGTCCTTCAAAACATTAAAGAAGCCTTGGGCTTAAATGAAAATGGAATTCTATAGGGATTCTCCTTGTGATATGAAGTTCAGAATAGGATCTGCTTTTGAAATGAGCCTTGCCCAAGGGAAAAGGAGGTGAATATTCTCGAGCGGAAGAGTTGATGAGAAAGTTCTGTATTTTCTAGAATGAAGAAGATAGACTTTCAATAGTATTCCTTGACTCCTTGGGATTCGTTCAGCCGCCAGCACAGTTAAGGGTGATCTTAAATATCCATGTCTTTTTCTGGTTTGTTGTCAGCTAATTGTTAGGAATGGGGCAAGAACAGCACTTAGTTCATACTTGTGGGAGAATCAAGTAGATTCATAGGGAGGCATTTGCAGACAGTTTGCTGGAGATACGTGTTTGTGTGCTGTAGTTGCTTCTACTGCAAATAGATCCATGTGTCCAGGAATTCTAGGAAGCTCACAGCCGCAGTATTCAAAAAGGCTGTCTGGCCAAACTGATGTTGAAGATGACCTCCAGAAAGGGCCAGTATTGAAGTAAAACTTGGATGTCAAAACCTTAGGAAAAAAGGAAGCTTCAGTGCTAAATGTGTCACCACCAAGTTCTTGCTGTTCTTTTTTGTAACTTTGTAACTTAAGTCACAAAAATACATAAATCAAATGCTGTGTAAAATCCTGTAGTAGTAGTAGAACAGACAGTGGTAGAAAACACCCTTGTGCTTCTCTTGAAAATAGACTCATGTTCTTCTGTCTAGTCTTAAGTCAGTCTGCCACAGTAGGACCAGTGTTCCTAGCCTGTATCTGTGAAAAGCTTATTTTGCGAAGCAATAATTTTGGTTGGCAAACTTTAGTGGAGAGAACTGAGCTGAAAGGAAATTACAGAAGAAAAATTAGTCCTTTAATGTGTCTTTGTCAGCACAGTGAATAGACAATTTGAATTCTAAAAAAAAAATTCAGTCATAAAAAGGACAGGAGGTAAGAACTTTTGTTACCGGTTGTAAAGTTGTATGGTCATGATTTGCGTTTAGATAGGGTTGAATGTACCTTTTGTTCTTCCTGTTGGTACTTGTGCAACTGTATTAAATGAATTGTTGTAGAGTTGAACTGACAAAATTAACTCCTGGCATCCAAATCAATATCATGCCAATCACAATAACTTTCATTTTCTTCAGATGAGAGATTCCAAGGGGGTGGGTTCGTGCAGCTTGCTAGCTTGAGTATCTATTGAAGTATATTCTATTAAAATTGGGGGGGGGGGCTGATGGGTTACTTCTGATGCTAAAGATTTAAATTATTCTTCTTAATATTTTTTTTTCAGGTTCTTCAAAGGAGATACCCCAGCCTTGCTCTTGTAACTGATCACTTGCTAGACATTTACATTCACCTTACAGGAGATAAGTATAAAGCATCAGAAAACAATGTTTCTGGCTCCAGGCACGTACCAGAAGACTCATCAGAATCAAGATCAGAAAATAAGAAACCAAATCTGGAAGGAAGAGAACTATCTCTAAGGTTGCCTTTTCTTATATGTTTATTTGAAAGAAATTTAGTCATCTAGCTGCAGAGACAGAAGGATTTATCTTTGTTGTTTTGTTATTTTTTTTAAATAGTGATAAAAGTTTGAGCAATTAAACTGGAATTTCATAAAAGCTGGGAAAATCCATTTTTCCTTTGAAAATAATGATTATGTTATAAAAAATTCTCAAGTTGAATTATTTAGGACTTCCTGTTTGCTATCCTTTTGTAGGGGATGCGATGCAAAAGTGTATAATTTGACATATGTGCTGCTGATTTGGTATCAAGCCATATGAATTATTTTTCTGTTCATTTTAACACAAAATAACAGTTTTAGCTAAGAATTGAAATGGATTTTATAATGTTCTCACAAGAGCTAGCACATGTTTTTTCAGCAATAGTATATATTTGCTCATCTAGATTATTTCATATTAGACACAGCATTCTAACTTAGATGACTGAAAATAATCATATCTGTAGTGTACTATTAATTTCAGAATTTTTATGATGAAATGCAGCTTCGTGTTCAATTATTTCTTAGTCTCATACCAAATGTTAATTCTACTCATGTGGAATTTCTATAACCAGTAGTGCTTTGTGAATTAATCAGTAAATACTAGGTGTGGGTAGTACCTAATATTTTTGAAGCATAAGAATGCCACTAGTTTTAAAACAGCAGTTGTTTTTCTAGGATTAGATGTTTCCTGTTCTTGTCTTTTAAAAATTTTTTGTTGATAAGGGGTCTTGAAAAGTGGTAGAAAACACCCATGTGCTTGTCTTGGAAGTATCTTTCAGTATCTTGAAAAAATAGGGTTTTATACCTTCCTGGATGAAGAGCTTGCTGCTTTGAATTTTTTCAATTTGGTAATTACTTTACGTTTTAATAGAGTATGTGTTATCTTTTTCTAAGCAATGTATCTGAAAGCAACACTGTTGGTCTTAATGTGCTCAGCTGCTCTTCAGAATTAGTACCTTACTTATATGTGTCTTCCTGTGTACAACTTGCACAACAACTAAATTTGCAATTGCCAGAAGATAATCTAACAACCAAAGCTGAATGTGAAAGAAGATACTGTGTGTTTTTGGCTTGGGTTTAGTTGTACAAAATTTTTTCTGGTTTTGTTTTTAGAGACTTACTGAATTGGTGCGGCAGGATTGCTTACAACTTCGACAGCAATTCTTCAACAACAGCAGTGAATATTTTTCAGGAGGTGCGGTAAGACGTGATCCACAAATTGCTTACCCAAATTCGAGCATTGTCTCACAAATCTTAAAATAATCTGTTTGGGAATGTGAGATGGGCGTTTACGTTTAGTTTTATCTGAAGAATTGGACTGTAGTTGGAATTTTTATGATGCATCTGTTGGAGGCTTTCTTTACTACTGGGAAAGTTGTTTTTGGTAATGTACTGAAAGCCAATCCAGACTTACTGCTGTCATATCAACAGCATGCTGCAACATAATTTTAACTGATAGTGTGGACTGCATATGACTAAGAGCAAAATTTTTTGAATCTTCCTTTTTCTGGTAATAGGAGGCTTTTTTCCTACTTTCCTATGCATAATTTATATTCCAGGTTTGGAATTTTTCAGGTGTGCATCAGTCAGAAGTAGTGTTAAGATGTGAGGTCTTACAGCATTGCTTCCTTCTCAGTTTTGGTCCATTCATCTAAAAATAGCTTCTGTGACTGAGCACTGAAAGGTTTTTTTCTTTCAGTAGAAATCCACTACACTATAGAGTTTAGAAGTTTTTATTAGATCCTTTTGAACTCCATTGTTTGAGTCAGTCTGCAGACAGTGAAATTATTTTATTTACCATGGCTGGATTGGATTCAGGCTCATGTAAATGGAGATATGGTGCTTGTCAGATTATATTGTACAAAACTGATATTGAAGAAGTTGGTTTGGTTTACCCTTGACAGGCATTGGACTGTTTCACAGCTATGCTGTCCAACCAAGGGAGCAGGCAGAAAATGGCAAAAGTTCTTGGAAGTAAATTAAACATTTCCAAAAAAAAGGTAAGTTAAGTTAATCATAGCTCATGTTTATTGGTAATATTCCATAACTTGTAATTTTTCTAGTGATCAATTTAAATGTGTTCTGCTATTTTTGATAAAATTATGCCCATCTCTCTGTTCCAAACACTTTTTTTCTTTCTGTACTATGACAGGATCTATGTTTTCCTCCAGTTTATTTTCAGCTATGTTTTCTTCTCTGGAAGTTCCAGTGAACCTCTTTCAGAGCAGATTGCAAATGGCCTCATTAGGCAAAAGAATGGTCACACAGCTGGAATGGCACTGTTGCCTAAGACAATGATACTGCTAGATACATAGAGCAGTAAAGAATGTGGTTTTTCTTTGGTGGTTACAGTGAACTTAATCACTTAAATGAAGAGATCAGAAAGAAACATCCATCTTCCTTACTATTTCTGTAATCATTGATTCCAAAATTGAGTCTCTCTCTAGAGCTTAGGAACTTTCTATATATTAATAGTGTGGGATATAAATGTCTGAATTACACAAAATAATTACTTTGTCAGCTATGTCTGACTATAGAAGTTCAATTACAAAGAAAATTTCCTCCTTTGTTACTTTAAGATGGAAAAATTTGCCAGCTGGGCAGACAGGTGGATCCTTGAATCTTCTATGATTTTTTCTGTTTATTCTTCTGACTTTATGTTATTTCAATACAGGAATGTATTGTCCTCTGCCAAGGGCGAAATATCCATGTTTACACAGACTTTTTTGAGGGATGTTGTTTGTTGATTATTAAAGGTAACTGTTTCCAGGTTCAAGTTTATGTAGTTGAACTACCATGGAAGTAGATGAAGTAGAAATATAATGGTATAGATATAGACCCACTACCAAGTTATTAAATGGAAGGTCATTGTTTGTGCACACAATAACACTTCTGAGGTCCTGAGAAGATGATCATCTTAGGTGATGAGTATGTAAAACCTGCAAAACCTAAAATCTTACCATGAAAAGTTAGCTTGCTGCAAAGTAAAACTGGTAGCACAGCATGGGTGTTCTTGTGTGATGTTGCCTACAACATCAGTATTGGAAATGTTGATGTTTTCTCCACAGGTAGAGTTCTTCTGTGAACTCTATAAACCAGAAATTCTAATACGGGAACAAGAAGTCTCTGTTGGAAGAGTACATCTCATGAAGAAGCAAACCCAGGCTCTCACTGTACAAAGGTAGAATATGTGGTAGTTGCCATGTGAATCAAAATATTTTGTGGTGGAATAGAATAGATGGGATGTCACGGGATTTTAAAAAAAGTGGAAATTGGATGTTCTCACTGTAATGAAAGGAATGTGATGAGTTCTTGTGATCTAAGTCTTACCTTGTGTATCTTCAAGACTGCATCATACTTCTGGCAGTCAAAGCATGGATATTTTCAGCTTCTGTTGAATTAGTTTCTTCAAAACACTGTGGATCTACAGCTGCTGTTGTAAGATTTGATTAATCTATCTTTGTAAAGGGAGATTTTTGTAGTATGTGGTAGTAATTCCACTGAACAGGAATTTCTTTGGAAAACCTGAATTTCTAGGTTGTATCTTTAGAAAAATAAGTATCTTACAAGGGTATCTTGGAACTATTTTTTCCCAAACCTGTATTTTCAATTAAAAAAAAATACTAAATTCAACCACTCCTCTAAAAAAAATGATAAAGTTAAAATTGAAGTGAGCTCCTTGGTAAATTCTGGTTTTTAGTTGCTTCCTTTGTTTTTTCAGAGTGAAACAAACCTTTGCTGCCACACGGCCATCTGCAGTATTGATTGAACAGCTTGCTGTTTGTGTTGTCAAAGGAGAGCCTGTGCTTTTGGTTGGTGAAACAGGAACTGGCAAAACCTCGACTGTTCAGTACCTGGCTCATATTACCGGTAAATAAAGTGTGAAGACTGTAACTTACATGAAGGTGATTTTAAAAAGAACAAAGAAAACAAAACAAAACACCATGAGTTGATCGTGCTTTCTATTTCTGTTTCAAGGACACCGTTTGAGGGTTATCAACATGAACCAACAGAGTGACACGGCAGATCTGTTAGGGGGGTGAGTCACTGACTACTGTTTTGTGCCTTCTGCTTAACAAATTGGCAGCGTTGGAACAAGCTTCTAACACAAGTATTGTTGTGTTGTCAAGGAATTGTTCTTAGACACCTATCTGTTTCATGTAGCATAAATGTCTTAAACATGTTTGCATGGAGAAACCTTGTTGTCCTTGCTGAAGAACAGAGGCAGTTTCACTGAATTGTGTGCATGTGTGTATGTGATGAAGTAATGTAGAATTACAACTCAATGTCTCTTCCAAAATGGCTAAGCAGTTCAATATAAATACAGTGAAATATTCACTGGATGTACTGGTTGGTAGTAGTAAAAGTATTTGACTTACCAGGGTGGTCCTGTCTTTATAAAATTGCCTCTTAAGGTGCATTTAAATATGTGCAATTTTACATCACTGTTAGTTGTCTAAAAAATTGGGGAAATCAGTTCCTTCATACACAATGTTGTTTCAATAACTGGGTTTTTTGTTTGGAGTTTGGTTTTGGGTTTGTTTGGGGGGTTTGTTGTTTTGTGGGGTTTTGGGGTTTTTTTTTGTTGGGTTTTTTTTTAGTTCACAGATGCTAGTTCTTGTTCTTGTGTCACAAATAAGTAATTACTCTTTTGCTTCTCTTCAGTTATAAGCCTGTGGATAACAAGCTGATCTGGTTACCTCTGCGAGAGTCTTTTGAAGAACTCTTCTCTCAGACATTCTCTAGGAAGAAAAATCAGACATTCTTGGGACATATTCAGACCTGCTACAGGCAGAAACGTTGGCATGATCTGCTAAAACTAATGCAGCATATTCATAAATCTGCTATTAATAAAGAAGCAAAAGAAAATGCATCAGGTGAGAATTCAGACATCATCAGAAAGAAAATCAGACATCAAATACACATCATTAATGGTGAACCATTGCAAAGAGTAGATATTTTTTGTTTGTTGAATTTGGGTTTGTTTGTGGTTGGTTTTTTTTCCTTCTTTAATTACCATTTATGACATCCTTTCTTCTGGTTTTGAAAAATGCAATCTGTGTCTACATAAAGACATTCAAACATTCACAATACTGTTAAAATAGTGGTTGGGTTTTTGTTTTGGTTTTTCTTTGGGGCTTTTGGGGTTGGGGTTTTTTCCTCTTTTTTTTATTTTTTTTTTTTTCACTCATCGCTGTGGTTAGCTATGTCTTGACAGCCTGAAGGTTGACTTCTCTGACCTATGGTGCCTTTAACATCTGATCACTCAGCATTTATTGGTTTTCGATCTGGGTGAACAATTTTTGTTGTTTGTGTGTTAGTCTTCTGTGTGAATGCATTCTTACTTTATCTCACTCCTGGAATTTCCTTAGGTCTGTTTTAGATCCTGCTTTAAAAACAAAACAACAAAAGTCACGAACACAAAGTAATAGCTCTCTTAGAGTAGTAATAACTTACAAGAGCTCGCTGATGACTTGGTTTTACTGCCAGTGATGCTGGCTTGCATAGTGCTTTAATTTGTTTCATTGTGGTTTTGTCTCCAAATAACAGTTTTTCTTGTTCTTGTACTTGGTAGTACTTCACTACCCAGTTGGGACAGAGGCAATGTTGATATTTTGTGGAGCGGTTTCTGATTCTAGGCTTGCTGAACAAGTGAAGTTGTAGCTTTTGTAAAAAGTTGAAGTAAACTTAATTATGAACTGTCTCCCCGTTTCTTTTAACTGGATCTTCTGAATATGCAGATATTAAAATAAATGACCACAAATGTAAAAAAAAAAGAAGTTTTAAAGACCACTTCTTGCAAGTATTGACAATCCTACAATAAAAACAAGCTGAAATCTCTAAATTGGAAAGCTGGCAACTTAAGTCATTATCATTCTGCATATACCTCAGGCTGTAGCTTTAAACAAATAATTTAAATAAGTGCTATAGTAAATAATGTTGTTTGATAAGCAGCAGTGTTTTTACTGATCCTGAAGTGTTCGTTGTTAATGTGTCCTGTCATAAGGTTTGTAATTTTTGATTTGTTTTTCTGAGATGTCTGTTGCTCGGAATTAGGAGAGTGGCAACAGTCATGCTGGAACCAAGAGCAGTGTAATATTTGTTTCTAAGCTAGTACACGCTGGAATGAATAGCAAATCATTTGTACCCACATATCAATAGTGTTCAGCTAAATTGAAAACAAAAACCCACAGTAGAACTTAATTTTGGGGGTTTTGTTTGTTTGTTTTAATTCATGAGATGTCATTTGTACAACTTGAATGTTTTCATTGCTCAGTCAAGCTTACTCTTGTCTCTGCTTGAAACGGCTTGATTAAAATACTGTTGTTAAACACTTTTTGTGCTATTGTTCTGACAGTACAAGCTAAAATTTGCTCTGCTTGCAGGCTCACCGCTGAAGGAGAAGTGGGAGGCATTTGGTCTTAAACTGAATCATGCTCATCAACAGATGAAAATGACAGAAAATGCTCTTCTCTTTGCATTTGTTGAAGTATGTAGAGATTTGCATTTTGGTGATAGGAGGAATAAGGAAAAGCATTTAAATTAGGTTTTTTTTAATTATTTTTTTTTTTAATCAATAATGTATGAATAGCTTCCTATTCCTATAACAATCCTGCTGTGAAGTAAAACTTGTTCCATGATAAGTCTGTGGAATGAAGCATGCTGCTTCAGGGACGTGGTGGCAAAATGCGGTATGGGAGAGGGTTTTGTGGTGACACAGTAATTCAGTGCTGTATAATAGGAATTAGGACTGGTATGATGAAAGAGTATCAGCAGTATGCCACATCATCTTTTCAAATATATGAGATTAGAAAAAATATCTTGACCAATCTCCAGTAGGATGTGCTCCTGCCTAGGGATTTTTGTGAAGGATTTAATATTAAGAATCTATGCTGTTTTATCTAGAAGTGATTTTTGGAAATGTTTCAAATCCATGGTAAAATATTCTAATGACATTGTGTGATTAGGGGTGACTATGTTGGTTTATGCGTGCTTGTTCCTTGTCACCGTATTAGACTGAATATATGTGCTCAGATTCTGTGTAAAGTGTGTAAAATTGACCAGTCCTTTTTCTAAAAAATAACTGTATGAATAGTTGGAGAACCTCTGACTTAAGTATAGTTTTAATTAATAAGAAAAAGTTCCTTAAGGAACATAATATTGCTTTCTTCTCTGGATCTCTTTAGATTAACTGTCTTTATTCTTGTAGTGGTGTCAGTGAACCTTATGCACCACAGTGATGGATGTCACTGACAGGTAGCATTGCACAAATAAGAAATCTTAATTCTGTTATATCTGAGCCAGTGTAAATCACAGCTGATAATGGTGATAACTGTCTGACTTCTTCAGTTTGCAAAATAATTGTTGTTGAGGGAGAGCAATAAAACCGCTGTTGCTGTAAAAGGTCTGAAATTGCCATTTTTCTAATCAACCCACATGCTGCAAAACAAGTATTTCCAGTATACAGATGCTTCAGTTGATATAGCATTGCTCATGATGTGATTAACAAATTGATCTTACTTTTAGGGTACTCTGGCACAAGCAGTAAAAAAAGGAGGGTGGATTTTATTGGATGAGATTAACTTGGCTGCAGCAGAGACTTTGGAGTGCCTGAGTGGTTTATTGGAAGGATCATCTGGGTCACTGGTGTTACTAGACAGAGGAGACACAGGTACTGTTTCTGTGCTTGTTTATGCTATGTCTTGCTATCCAGTGTAGCTGAATTCTTTATCCTAGTTGGCTGAAAATAAGTTGAGAACATTTACCACTAGAATGAGTGTGTGCAGAAGAGAATAATATGTTCCTTCTAGACTTCATAGTTTTATACAAGAAGTGGGAGTTTTAATTCACTGTGGTTCAGGAGACTTCAGCATGCAGAAGTTGTAGGTTTTGTGGTTTTGGACTCTAAAAGGAGCAGAGCTCTCTAGTGCCCTCAGTAAGTACAGCTTCTAAAGACTATTCAAGGCAATGTAACTTTTTTTTTTTTTTTTTAATAAAGCTGAGGTAGCTAGATGGATAAAGGCATGGGACATGAGGTTCAGTTGCTGCTGTAGTAATTATCTTTCACTTATCCTGTGAATATATTCTCCAGCTAGAAATAAGTGTACAAGGCTTTTGCTTTTTTCGAGTCATTGTGGGTTGACCCCAGCTGGCAACTAAGCATTCATACAGCTGCTCACTCGCTCCTCCCACTCCATCACCCCTCAGCAGGATGAGGGGAGAGTAAAAGCAAGGAAATTCATGTGGAACAAGTGATGCAAAGGCAGTCACTAACCAGCTCCCACAAACAGACCAAAGTCCAGCCAGTCTCTTAAGCAGCAGCCACCTTGGAAGAAAAAAATCGCCAACCCTTCCTCCTCTACCCCAGTTCTTACTGCTGAGCATGATGTTATATGGTAGGAAACATCCCTTTGGCCAGTTTGGGTCAGCTAGCTGTCCCCACAGTGTTCCCTCCCAACTTTTTTCTCCCTCCTAGCCTAACTGCTGAGGGGGGGGAGAAAAAGAGAGAGCCTTGAGGCTATGCTAGCACAATTCAGCAATAACCAAAACATTGGTGTGTTCTCTACAGCACCACAGGGGCTGCTGTGAAGAAAGTTAACCCCTTCCCAGTCGGAGCCAGTACAGACGTAAAGGTTAAAAAATGCAATTGCTGAGTATGGTTTTCTGGAGCTACAGGTAGAGACAAATGTTGTATGAGCTTTCTAGACTGCGTTTTCTTCCTGGCCAAGGGAAACACTGACCGTTGTTCTGAAAGACACAAAAGGCGTTCCAGGTTTAGGGCTTTTATAATTTTTGAAATATTTTGTGGTATTAAAACATCCTGCTACGCACAAATAAAAGTCAGTTTCATTTGCCTCTGGCTGTTGTGAAGGTGCAGAGGTACTTCTAATAAAATTACGTGGGGTTGTTGTCTGAAAATTTCACACTTGCATTTTAAGAAAATGTAGTTTTGCAGTAATAGAAAACTGACTTAGATCAAATATACCTACTTTAACAAAATAAATACCCTGTGCTTAGCGTTACCCTTATGTCTCTTATTTCTGTTTTTGTTTAGAGCCTCTTGTCCGTCACCCTGATTTTCGCTTGTTTGCATGCATGAATCCAGCTACAGATGTTGGAAAGAGAAATCTTCCTCCAGGAATAAGAAACAGGTAGGGAATAATAATTCTGTTGCAGAATACTTAGTCACTGTCTTTTTCAGAGTTTTAACTAGCTTCACAAGTTGACCCAGTGAAGAGCATCTTATTTTAAGACTGAGGATGTAAGTCTGTACTCAAATTAACTTCCTGTGGGAGGTACTTTCCACATCATCCTGAAGGTTTTTCATGAAATAGCATCAGGAAAATACTTCTGTAAAGTTGCTCAGCATGAGCAAATGGTCTAGCAGTACTGCAGAGTGCTGTCACTGGGGGCAGAGGAATGATCATTCTCTACAATTAAGCTGTCAGTGTCTGAAAATGCTACTGCAGCTGTTTATGTTACTGATGGGGTTAATAGAGAGATGTGACTGTTTAGGAGCCTTTCTTTCAATAACTCAGAGGTGCTGTATATCCAGGCTTGGTCACTCTGAAGGAAGGTGTTTTGCATGGTGGAGCAGATGTGTGATACTCAAATTATTTGATGTGAAGTCTTCAAACGCTTAAGCTGTAGCCAGGAAATTGCAATTGAGGCACATCCATTCTTCAGTACTACCTGTTCCTGAATGCAAAGATCTGCTTTTATTTGATGCAGTTTCCCTCATGAGTGCCAAAAGTCGTACGTGTAAATCCCTCACCAGATTCATAAACACTGAGAGAGGCACTAACCATATGTAACTCATCATTTATTAGTAGCAAAGTAATGTTCAATTCCTATTAGCTCACCTAACTTAGTAGTGAAAGGGAAGAAAGTGTAATAGGGAAGAAAGTGTAATACAGAAGAAAGGAAACTTCAGCTTCAGCATGCCTTGTTAAGTTTAAATGGATTTGTATTTCCATTTGTCAAAAACATCCACCTCTCTGAAGTTAATGGCATTCCTTGGTTGTTTTGGGTTTGCTGTGGTGTGTTCTAAGCTATTGTTTCAGATATAATGCGTGGTCTGGAAGGGCTGCAGACTAATTTTCAAAACCTTATGCAAATATACTGGACTACATAACAGTTAGAAAGTATGTTCATTAACTAGAGCTGCCAGTGTAGTGTACTAAATATGAAGCACTCTGACATATTTAAAGATACTCAGAACTTGAATGAGCACATGTTTTGCTGCTAATTTTCCTTTGCTTATTTGTCAAGTTTTCTCATTTTGTCATTGCTGAGCTGGATATTTGTAGAAGTAGAAAACAACCTGGATGTGCTAGTCATAACAAAATTAGAATGGGTGATATCTCATAAGTGTCAACTTTTTAAAAATAGAGAGCATTAGAAAGCCCACTTTGGAAAGTGCTTGTGCTGTGTCAGTGTTCCAGTGTTCAGGCTGTAATGTTTGGCTATCTGTTGCAAATAGTTTAGAATTTTAGTTTTAAAAAATACAGTTCCGTAGTTTATTTTCAGTCTACTAAGTTAAAACAATGCAGATAAATTGCTTGGAAGTTTTACTAATGATATTTGGTTTTTTAATTACTCTGGTTCTTGAGTCTGTCTGTAGGTAGTTTGACATGTTGTTACTCTGCTCTTTACAAAATTCGAGATGTGAATCATATATAATATGTTTTTTTTAATATGGTAGATGTCTAAGTGTTACGGGTTGATTTGATTACAGGTTTACTGAAATTTATGTAGAGGAATTGAGAAATGAAGGAGACTTGCAAGTTCTTATCATGGATTATCTGAGAGGCTTGAATGTGAACAAAAATACAGTACAAGGAATTGTGAAGTAAGTTGGTTGTAATATCTTTAAATCTTTGAGGGAATAAGTCGCAAAAATAAAGTATGTAACTGTAGTCTGTGGTTAAATTGTCTTGGGAAACCCCATAATGATCCCTATGCAATAGTTTGCATAGCCTTAGGAAATCGAAAAGCATAGACATCCATCCTCTTCATTCTGAAGATTTCTGTACTTGTGGGGAGGAGATTTACTTTTTCTTACTCAGAATTGCTTTCTTGATGGCACCAGTTAAAAAGTATTGTTGTTGCTGCAGTCCTCTTTCCCATTTGAAAGGCTAATAAAATGGTTTGTTTCTGTAGATCATACCAATTAAACTTTTGTGTGTTTGTCAAGTTGCCCTTCTTTCCCTAGTTTAAGGTGTATTCTCTCACTGCATTAACCTGCAGAACTATTATAAGTTTAGAATACTTCAAGTTTATAGCCATTCTCCGTATATCAAGCTTTCTCAAAAATAAGGTTCTAAAATATTCTGTTGTTTTGCTTCACTGACTGTACAGATGGCAGAATTTGGCATGGCTTTCCTAACCTGTGAAAAAAGTGACAGTTGGAGATAAGCTTAAGTGTTCATACTTTGGGTTTAATTCCTTAGAGCAATGGTCTGATCAGTAACAGTACAATCTAACTCTTTATTTTTGCAGCTTTTATTTATCTGTGAGAAAAGAAGCAGAAACAAAGCTGGTAGATGGAACTGGCCACAGACCTCACTATAGCCTCCGTACACTTTGCAGGGCACTGAGATTTGCAGCATCTAATCCATGTAGCAGCATACCACGCTCACTGTATGAGGTGACTACTTATGTTTGGGTTTGTTTCAGTGTGTATTCACTACAAAGACTGTTTGGGTATAGGCTGATGATTCTCTTCTAAGTGCAGTTTTGAACAGAAATTATTCCATAATATTGTTTTTTTCCCCTAATAATTTTTCATTTTATCACTGAAAATAATCCTTCTTCTTAGGGCTTCTGTTTGAGTTTCCTGACACAGCTTGACAGAGGTTCTCACCCAATTGTTCAAAAGCTAATTTGCCAACATATAGTCTCTGGCAATGTCAAAAGCCTTCTCAAGCAGGTAGGTAACTAAGCCTATATAGAACTGTTTATTATTCAGAGTACAGTTTATTTTGAGTTGTCTTCTTTGCCTTTTTCCTCGACATTTCCTTCTTTCAGTCTTGTTTTTCATGTTACAAAGATAAGAACTAGGAAAAAAAAGTAATACTGTTCCTTTGTAATTTTTTACTTCTGCTTCAAATACCCATATGTTAGCTAGTTTGTTAATTTGAAATAATATGGAAGTCTGAATAATTACAGCATTGTGAATGTGGGCAGCTTAATACAGTGCCTCTAACTGTAAAGCTTTCACAGACTTTGAGGAGCTTGCGCAGGCTTTTTATTTTTAGACTGAATGCAGAACATATGGATACAAAGCAAACATCTGTGCTTTATCTCTAATGGGAAAGGAAGGATCTTGCTAAGTGCTGGAAGCTCAGCATGAGTTTGCGTGGGGGACTGGGCAGGTGGGAGGAGGAAGCCAGTTGTAAGAGACAGGTATTTGTTTCAAAATAAAACACTTCATATTAGAAAATATGTATGAATTTAAAAAGATAAAAGCTGATTTCCTGCTTGAAAGCATACTTCAGAATTCTATGCTGGGACTCTTGAGACATTTTTATCTTCCTGGCACTGGCAAAGATTTTTGCTTCATGACCTTGAAATAATCTGGTCAGGCTTTTTTGTAATTTGCATTCTGTGACGAGGGGACAGTGCTTACAGCAGGAGTGTTCAGGGATTAAGTTAAAATGGCTTCTTAGAGAGTATGTTGCAGTGGTGTAATAGTAGTTGTCTTCATTAGAAAATTAAAAGTCCTTTGTATAATCTGTTATTTCTGTCATGTCTCCTTAGCAAATACCAAAACCCCAAAGAGGGAGTTTTATACTAATAGAAGGATACTGGATTTCAGCTGGAGATAAAGAACCTACTGTAGATGAGATGTATGTGCTAACCCCTTCAGTTAAGCTTAATCTGAAAGACATTGCCAGAGTTGTGTCTGCAGGGTAAGTTGGTTTGAACTTTTCAATTAAAAAACTAAATTAAAGATGTTTATTTGGGCCTCAAGTGTTGCTGTCTTTTGGCATGAGTATCTATTTTCCCTCTACAGTTAAATTTTCATTATACAGTGACTTGAATTCATACCTGTTATTTCTTGTCTCTTTAAACTGTCTTACTGCCATCTTAGTTTTATTTAAATGATAATCTAGAAATTTGTAGTTAGAGTAACCTGCTTATTTCACACTCCTATGTAAAACTTGCCATGGGTAGCAGTTAGCACTTGGAAGTAAAGTTACTCATGTTCCCCTGTTAGCATATGATCTTGGATACTCCCAAGTTTGGTGATGTAGATCTGTGAAAATTTCAAACAATGTTGAGATCTCGTATATTAGAAAGATATGACTTGTGCTTCTAAACCACTACTTTGGTTACCCCTTTTAGGACTCATCCAGTACTGATTCAAGGAGACACCTCTGTTGGTAAGACCAGTTTAATTCGTTGGTTGGCTGCTGCTACTGGGAATCATTGTGTAAGGATTAACAATCATGAGCATACTGACATCCAGGAATATATTGGCTGTTACACATCAGATGCCTCTGGGAAGTTGGTATTTAAGGAAGGTGAGTGGGCATAATTATATTTACACCAAATTCCTGTCTCACTCCACTGCTTTTTCTTTTTTGCTTAATTTGTCTGTTTTATTACAGTAGAGAAATGACCTGTCATAAAGTTAGTAGTCACGTATTAATGAAGATGACTTATGTGAATTTCAGTGAATTCTTAAGAGTTCATGTTTGTCTCATCATACTTGTCCTATTGGACATAAAGAAGATAATTCAACAATTTAAACAATACTGTTGCTTCCATCTCTGGATTGGAATTTATACTGAGTAAAACTGGTTGCCTAAAGTATCTGAATGCATACTTGTTGCGTTTAGTTTGTTAGATTTTTATCTAGGACTTTTTCTGTTCCTTCCAAGGCATTCTTATAGATGCAATGAGAAAGGGTTACTGGATTATTCTAGATGAATTGAATTTGGCTCCCACTGATGTTCTGGAGGCTCTCAACCGTTTGTTGGATGATAACAGGGAGCTGTTCATTACTGAAACCCAGGAAGTTGTCAAAGCTCACCCTCGCTTCATGCTGTTTGCTACACAAAATCCTCCAGGACTCTATGGTGGCAGAAAGGTCTGTATAATCTCTTCCTTTGAGTAGCTATGACTCTAGGGAATTAATTCCTTTTGTACATAGAAGTCTGATGTGAAAACTTTCTGATGTGTAGCATAGCGTTAACATGAAACTGCCAAGAGGTAGAAGTTGAGGTGGCTGTGGACTAACTTTCAATACAGCTAGGTTCTGTTTACATTGGCTATTTGTTTTGCAGATACCAAATTTCTAGTTCATTCTTAGTAGCTGAGATTTAAGTGCTTTACTGAGCTGGAGTTAATGTATATTTGACTCAGCATTTCTTGCTCAAGAGCATTGGAGAAGTGATTTGATTTAGGCTGTTGGTGTCTGTTTTGATTGGGTTTGGCAGAATAGTTGATTTTCTTCATAGTGACTGGTATGGTGCTATGTTTTGGATTTGTGACCAAAACTGTTAATAACATAGGGTTGCCTTAGTTATTGCTGAGCAGTGCTTGCACAGTGTCATGGCTGTTTCTGCTTGTCACACCACCCCACCAGTGACCTGGCTGGTGGTGCACAAGAATGTGGGAGGGGGCAGAGCTGGGGCAGCTGGCCCCCAACTGACCAAAGGGATATTCCATACCATATGACATCATGCTCAGCAATACAAACTAGAGGAGAAGGAGGAAGAGAGGGATGTTCAGTCTTTTTTTCCCCAAATAACCGTTGTGCCTGATGAAGCCTTGATTGCCTGGAAATGGCTGAACACCTACCTACTGATGGGAGGTGGTGAATTCCTTGTTTTGCTTTGCTTGTGCACACATCTTTTGCTTTACCTGTTGAACTGTCTTTATCTCGAACCACAAATTTTCCCACCTTTACTTTTCTGATCTCTCCCCCATCGCATTGTAGGGGAAGTGAGCGAAGTGGCCGTTCTGTTTGGTGCTTAGATGGTGCTTAACTTTCTTTCAGTGTTCACGTGTGTGTGCTAATTTGTATGCTATGGCACTATCTGTATTTCCTTTGGATGTGCAGGGGAAAATACATAACATGAGGAATATCAAAGGAAAAAGTTCAAGCAATAGTATGTTCTCATATTTTAGGTTTTGTCCAGAGCCTTCAGAAATCGTTTTGTGGAGCTGCATTTTGATGAACTGCCAAGCTCTGAACTGGAAACAATCTTGTACAAGCGATGCAGTTTGCCACCTTCTTATTGCAGCAAGCTTGTCAAAGTCATGTTAGACCTGCAAGTATGAGTCTCTCTTCTTTTTGTAGAAGACATGTAAACATATTTCAGCACAAAGTAATAGGAATTCCTTTGGGGAGGCAAGGTGTCGCTAACTGGCAGATACTTAAAAACCTAAAACATAACTGATGGAAGAGGACCCACCAAAGTACTTAGTTCACTGCCAGAGGCCTTGGAATTCAATGTGTAGAATAATCCTTGCTCTGAATGCAAAGTACAGTATTGAATTTCTAGCTATCTTTGGCTCATGCTAAATTTGGTATTGTGTTTAAGCAATTATTTTGGATGTGTTCTGACACTCCTGTGTTTAATAGGCATTAACACTCAGTATGTATCTATATACTAGCTTGTATTTAAAAGCGATTGCAGCAGCACAAACCAGACCATGCTTCAAAGTGCTAATATACATTTTGGTGTAGAACCTAATCTTTTGCTTGGATTTTATTTTCTTCCAGGAACCTCTTTTCTTCTTAGTATTTTTATTTATTATTATTTATATTATTTTGTTCCTGGTACCTATCAAATACCTGCTTAAAGGTAGTTTTGAGTTAGGGAGTCATGACTGTACAGATTTATTTTTCCATACAGTTTGTTTGAAAAGTGTCACAGCAAAGATTAGCTTTACTCTAAGTATTTGGACAGGTTCATGAAAAAATGGCTCATGTTTTGTTCTTATGACAGTCTTACCGCAGAGGTTCAACAGTGTTTGCTGGGAAGCATGGGTTCATTACCCTGCGGGATCTGTTTCGTTGGGCTGAAAGGTACAGATTGGCAGAACAGCTGGAAAAGGACTATGACTGGCTTCAGCACTTAGCAAATGATGGTGAGCCCTGCTATGTCAAGTTAAAGTATCTGTAGAATTGCTTTCTAACCCCAGTTCTTAAGTATAAATTTTTGTTGCTGATTAACCATGTAGTAATTGCTTTCTTCCTTTGTTATATAGGTTTTATGCTTCTGGCAGGCAGAGTCAGGAAGCAAGAGGAGGTAGATGTTATTCAGAGTGTCCTTGAAAAACACTTCAAGAAAACACTGCATCCTGAGTGTCTCTTCTCAGGGGAAAGCGTCAAAAAGCTACTGGGTAAGTTTCCTAGAAGGACCACACTGGTAGTTCCCTAGATGTGATGGAAGCTGATGGATTGCTTTGTGTCCTGCAGATAAATCCTCCATGCAGATGTCAGTGATGGACAGAGATTTTAACCATATTGTTTGGACTCAAGGGATGAGGAGACTTGCCATTTTGGTGGGACGAGCCCTGGAGTTTGGTGAACCCGTACTGCTGGTGGGAGACACTGGGTAGGTAACCTTGATTTTCTTTATGTAGTTCCTTCTAGTGCTGCACCAGCCACTGAGTCAGAGACAAAATGGTTGTGTGGGCTTCAGTGCTGCTTTATCTCTGGGATATTTAAGCCTCTGTCTAGGCAGACTTGCAAGTTTTTCAGTTTCCTGTTGAGGAGAAGCAATTACATCTACATCAGCAGAAGTCTTGAAGGGGATTATCTGCATTATGTATAACTACGTAGAAATTATACGGAAAGTAGTAAAGTTGAAATGAGCTGACTTCTGTCACCACTTTTCACAAGATGCCCTGTAGAGTCTCACTGTGCCTCACTGGAGAGACTGCTTTTGGGGAATCGTGATACTTGTGTGTTTCAGAGCACGTTCACTTTACATGTAGGAAGGCTGTATTCAAGCTCTTAAAACTACTTCACCCCTCCCCCACTGCCTCATGCCGTAAAGGAGATTGTGGAAGTGGATGGTGTCTGCTCCTGTGCTGGTTATAAATCTGGAGAGTTAATTTTTGTAGGAGAGAAGGGAAGAAAAATGCAAGAAAAGCGAGAAGTAAAATTATTTAGGTAATAAATGAGAACTCTAGATACTCAGCAGTTTATTTCCTCAGACTTTGGCTTGGTCTAGACACGTAGCATCTCCAGTTTAGTGCAGTGTTAGACTGGTTTAGTACCTGTGGGGGCAAGCTGAAATAAGTTTGACTTCAAATCTGCAGAAATCCATCAATGCAGATATTGATTTATATTTAATTAAAGGTATCTTGCACAACTCAGCAACAGTAGTTGTGCCAAAAATGACTTCACTTTGCATACATTTCTTTCAAGAAAGGAGCAGAAGGAAGTCTGCATGCTAGTCCTTGCTACATAGGTCTTCAACAACGGTATGAATTCTGTCCAAAGTGAGCTGATTGGTTTGGGTTTTTTTATTCTTTCCTTTCAATTAAATTACTTTGCAGGTGTGGTAAAACGACCATTTGTCAGATCTTTGCAGCCTTAGCAAATCAGAAGCTATACTCAGTGAACTGTCACTTGCACCTGGAGACTTCAGACTTCCTGGGAGGACTGCGACCAGTCAGACAGAGGTCAAAAGACCAGGTTTGTCTTGCATAGATAGTAATTTGGATGGTGTGACTATGGAAGCAAAACGTAGCAATTACTAATGACTTTTGATTTTCTTTCCCATTTCTTAGGAGGAATCTGATGGTTCTAGACTCTTTGAGTGGTGTGATGGACCTCTTGTTTTAGCAATGAAGGAGGAGGGTTTCTTTCTCCTTGATGAGATTTCTTTAGCTGATGATTCTGTACTAGAGCGACTTAACAGGTATGTCTTAAATGTGTATTAAGTATCCTCAGTGTGTCTATTCATTATACAGTGTGAACAGGGTAAATCTAGCTTCTTTTAGGCAGATTTGTTTCCTGGCCTAGGTGAGCTGCTGTCATCATTGTTACAGTTCTTGCTGGAAGGGAGAATGACCCAAATAACTCTGGCCTTGTTCGTATTTCAGCTTCTGTGCCAGTTTGCTTTGGTTTTCCGGTTATCATCTGACAGAGGTGCTAGCTTTAATCACAGTAATTAATTATACAATTTGTGCTGTTTGCAATTTTAATTACAGCTGGGGGAAAAGATAGTAAGTTAAGACAAGATGAAACTGCCCTGTCTTACCTGTCATGATGTCTTAACGTACCTGGAAAAATGAAAGGGACTTCAACTGAAAAGTAGATGTGTATATGTTTGCTTGATGTGTTGGTACACTGAATTACTGGTTTTGAATGCTTTGGCTGGTGCCATTACTTTCCATTTGGCCTTATAGTGCTGCTGCAGAGTGATCTGTGCTCAAATTGCTGTATTTGTTTCATAGACAAAAATAAGATGAAAGTGTTTTCTTTATTCAGTACCTCAAATCCCTGGATAAAGAAATTAAAAGCATAAACCCAAGTTTGGTTGAAACAGTTTAAACAGTATTTTTTAAAGAAGTTTAAAGAACAGTTTACAGCATGAGTCAAATTGGAAACTAAAAGTAAAATCTCCAGTTTACCATCTGTAATTAATGTAAATATTTTCAGCCTGTCAGTGAGCTCTTGAAAATGATGCATCTTATGAAATCCCAGAAACAAAGTCTAGTTTTTTACCCTCTTTTGTGTGTGTAAAAAAAAAAAATAAATAAATCGAAACCAAACCCCAAATTTCATGTCATTATCTGCATGTAGAAGTATCCCTCATTTTAGTCTTTTCCATTACCCTTTATTTTGGCAGCGATACTAAGCAGTGTCTTTCTAAACAGATAATAGCTCAAAGTTTCAGTTTTCAGCATAGAGTGAAGTACAGCTAATAAACCAAACAAAATCCCCCCAAACCACTGAAACCTGGTAGAATGCTTCTCAAATGTCTGTCACCTTGAAGATTGGCTCATTGTGCAGATCTCTTTATCTAGCTCCTATGAATATACGTTTTGCCATTGCTTTTGTAGAGAGATCTGTGAGGTATGTACTTTATTTTAGAAGAATGAAGCTGGGTTAATTAATATTGATAACGTACAACTGTGGGTTGGCTGATGTAGACAAGGTGCAGCTGTGGCTTGTTCTGTTAAGTGGTTGGGCAGCCAAGGAAGAGAGAGGAGGAAGAAGCAGAGAGAAAGAATGCCCTGGTTGAGGAGAGATGAGGAGAAGGCAGCAGAGGGACTGGCATGAAGAGTATGTTGGTATGTGATGGTAAAAGACCTTGTTGCAGCCGGCTAGTTTGGAGAGTGCTGTGACACTTCATTAGGTAAGGTTTTTTGACAGATCATTTGAACTGAACCTTACTGACAGGATTGGGTAGTTTCCTTCTGAACAATATCAGAAGTGTTCTCAATATTAAACAAATCGAATTTTTATATGATGTCTGCCCAATTCATGTGATTTTCATTTTTAAGTGACCTTTTGAAGTGTGAAATGAAATTTAAAATAAACATTTTTTTTTTTAACCTTCTCTAGTGTTCTTGAAGCTGAAAAGACGTTGGTACTTGCTGAAAAAGGTGGTCAAGATGATGAGGAAAATGAGGTAGAGCTCTTAGTTGCAGGAAAGAAATTCCATATCCTTGCAACCATGAACCCAGGAGGTGACTTTGGGAAAAAAGAGGTAAATGTCAAAGCAACTGGAAGTACAGCCTGTGTCTTCTGGTCATGTTGACTGTTTAGGGATTGGAGATGCAATGCAAAAATGCATCATGCCAGTTCTGGCCTCCAGTGCTTCCTACGAGGTATCTGCTTCATTGCTGTAGAGGAGGGTCAGGGGGTATCTGTTTTTCATCACTTCCATGTGCTGTCGCTTTGACAATATTAAGTCGATGCTCAGCAGAAAGTCAGAAAACTTCAGGCCTCTAAACACTCTAGGTAGGCTTGGTATGTAGAAGACTTCAAGTTCAGGAACTGTGGCTCATGAAGCAAGTAAATCCAACTCTAACGTGAGTCTGGAGTAGCGTGAAGTTGTGTAATAGATTATTCTCTGTAATACTGTTCAGAAAGTGACAGAAGTCATCTTGTAATTTTCAGTGGGTATGAACATCACATCCCGAAAGACCTTTCTCAATAAAATGAGGAAATCTGTTTCTGAAGTTCAGTTTTAAGTAACTTAAGACAGGTTGGGGGTGAGGGGGGGGAACCCAACAAAATAGACATTTAAGCAGTGTTGAGAGCTAGGACTAAAAAAAGGAATCATAAGCTCTTCTTCTCAAAAGAAGATGGATACTCCATTTAAAGTGGTTTCTACAGTACAAAACAACTCATTGTAAAGCCATGTGTTTAAAGGGGATTTATTTCTGCATTATGTTTACACTAATGATTTTTTGCTTGACTAATTCAGCCAGAGGAAAAGAGGAATTAGAGAAGCAAGTTCCAGTAGAAGGCGAATTTCCATGTGGTAGTTTGCTTCTTGTATGCAAAGGGGCATTGCATAGCTATTGCTTGATACGTGATGTCCTAGAATGAAATGGAGCTTTGGTGCTTGCAAACCAGCTCGGTTTCTTCCCATATTCTTTTCAACTTTCTTTATCAGTTATTTCCTGGATTGATGCCACCACTAGAAGTCTTAAAATCCACATTCTCTCAAAGATTGTGTTACAGAGTGACGTTGGCAAAATTAGAAGAAAAGGTCTAGACTGGTCACTTTATTTATTGTTTGCAAGTACTAGGGCTACAAGGCTATCAGTTAACTGCAACCTTATGTAATATGCTGTAATGTAACATCAGCTGCTATGTCATTCTGCTCATTTGCAGCTTTCTCCGGCATTGCGCAACAGATTTACAGAAATATGGTGTCCACAAAGCAATGGCCGTGATGATTTGATACAGATTGTAAAACACAATCTTCATCCAGGATTGTCTCTGGGCGGAATAAACCATCAAGGTGGGTATTTCTCTTGTGTTGGTATTCAAACATTGTTAAAAACAAAATTAGTATGGAGGCTGCTAAAATTTTCTCAGAGTTTACACTACCGTGTCCCCTTTTTCTCTAAGTACATTTCTGTCTGAGGACAGTTAGGAAATAGTTTGGACTTTGTTCTTCCTTCATTGTGTATGTTGTTACATGGCTAGCCAGAAGTTAAGTTCAAAGCGGTATTTGCTTCACCATCCAGGTAGTTAAATTATCCCTAGCTCTTCAGTGCCCATTCTTCGTTTCCATGTGAGGTGTTGAAAGAACTGGCACTTCATTTTCTGCCAGCACTTCACTCTTAGTATTAGTCACTTGATTCTGTCTTGTTACTTGAATTTAAAACGATCTGTAGTGACAGCACAGGTACGGACTAACTCTTCAGTTATCCTGCCTGTTGGGACATGGAGTACCCATCCACGTTGCTCAGGCATAATAAAGCTTTGTCTATTTTATTGATGCTTTTTCTACAACACTGTAGTAGATTATTTGGTAATTCCATTGATTTTTTGGGGGGGTTTGTTTTTTACTCTCTTTTCAGGGGCAGACATAGCAGAGCTCATGATGGACTTTATTGAATGGCTGACTAATCAAGAGTTTGGTCGCCAGTGTATTCTCAGTGTGCGAGATGTCTTGTCCTGGGTTAAGTTTATGAATGCTATGGTTGAGGATGAAGAGTCAAATTCTGCCAAGGAATATAGCATTCTGTACATTTCTCCAATTATGTCTTTTGTCCATGCTGCATGTCTGGTGTACATTGATGGAATAGGATCAGGTAAGTCTTCAGTGCTCATCTGGTAGCAGAAAATATGAAGGTATATATTTGTATTAATATTTTTTAGTAGAATGCAAATAAAATGCTTTGGGGCAGCATGGAACTTTTCTGGGAGTTGTTTACACTTCCATTTTACAATATCCTGTATTTGTATGCCTTCTTTGTGTTTCAGTAGCAACAGTTTGAGTAATACAGCAAGCTTAAGTAAATTAGAGGTAGTCATAATAATATTACAAAAGCTAGCACACAAATTAAGAAAGCTTGTGTTTTTTATTGAGTTTTCTGAGCTGATATGGTACTTAATCACATGACCATATGTTACTCTCTCTCCCATCCCACATGTCAGTATCTGTGCATACTAGCCTGTATTGTGTGTAGCTCAGAATGCATCTTTGAATGTCTGGTCATGGGCCCAGCTGATAAATAGGAGATACGGGAGTGGGAAAGAAGGCCTGGAACAACTATGGCAAGGGGTCAGGATGGTAGTGATGGTACAAGAAAGGGGGTTGGAAATAAGGTGTCCTTAATTCTGTTGCACACAGAACAATTTGTCCATGGTAAATAGTACTGGAAGCACTGGCAAGTAGAATCACAAATGTGAAATACAAACCTATGTGCGCAAAAATGGCATCTGTGAAGGAACTGAGTTTCTTAGTCATAAGATACATGTGCCTGCTTATGTTTGTGAAGTACATTTAACTTTTCTAATTACAGGTACAACATCCTGCTCAGCTGATACGGCTTTATTAGCTCGTGAAAAATGCCTGACATTCTTACATGACAAAATAAGTCAATTCCTTGAGCTGACTGATTATCAGAAGAATGAACTGAAGATTTATGACAGAACAAAGGAGAAACAGTTTGTGTGGATGGACAACTTTATGGGAATCCACCCATTTTTTATTCCAAGAGGCAAGAGACTTTCTGGGAGTGGGTGGACATTTATTCTGTGTGTTTTGTTCCCAGTAGTTCTGTTATCCACTAAGTCTGAGCAGGATACTCGAACCATCATGGTACAATCTATAGTTTGTTTTCAGGCCTTAGAAAAAAAGCCTTTTCTGCCTCCAAGTGTGTTGATTGCAATTGGGTCACATTTATTAGAAGGCACATGTTAATTGCTTTCTTTGACTTTTTAAAATTACTGGTTAATGGTCTAGTTTTGCTAGACTTTTTGGTGTAATAAAGCTGCTTTAATTCTGAGCTGTAATTTTCTGTCACTTTGCATGGTTAGAATGTCTGCTAACTTCCACTAACTAAAGCTACAGCTCAGCCTGGCCCTTCTGTAAAGCAAGGGAAGCAGGAGTCCTGTGTACAGTGCTAAACAGAATGAAGACTAGTGCCCTGCCTTGCTGTAGCCTCTCAAAGATAAACTGCAATTTGTGCAAAATTCAGTCCCTCGTGTCACAAATTGGTGCAAATGGAACTATCAAAATACTGCTTTCTACCCTCAAAATACAGTGACAGGACTAAGTCACACTACAAAGTGATGACTGAGCTTTCTAGTCGAGCTGGTTGGTTTTTAATACGTGGAACTATGTGTTCCTAATGTTGTATTAATCATTCAGCTTTGAACATTTTTTTACACCCGTGGATTATGTTAGTCATGCATAAAATTGTACAAGGTAATCCTTTTTTGTAAATTGCTTAATTTCCCTCTTCTAGTTAGATCACAAAAGGAAGGACCTCTGCTACTAAACAGGTATCAAGATGTGTAAGATAAACTGGTGATTAATACCTTGTATACTTGAGCAATGCTGTATTACAGAATTTGTGGAGTGATGTCCCAGTGAGCTATGCTGGCTGCAATTTGGCAGACACGCTCTGTACTCTCTCCTTGCTGAATGTCATAGTAGCTGTAAAGAAAGTACATGCCTAGCACCACATTTTAATTAAAGCAGTCTTCACAGAGTTAGCAGTGTATGGAACAGATTAATATGGTGTTCTATAACATGATTGAATTGTATCGCTCAGTGCCAAATTTTCAAAAGCTGCTTTTGAGTTTTATGTCTGCGTATCTGAAGCACAAGTATAGACGTATGATTTTTCAGTGATAGATCTCTAGTTTAGATCATGAACCAGGAAGTGTCCAAGTGTCATGGCAAAGTACATCATATATTCATATGCTTTTGCAAAATTCAACAAAAGTATGTGGAGATGGGCTGAGACACAACTGTGGGTCAAACAGAAAGTATATTTGCTCAGTCTGTGAGAATGGGGTACAAGCTTGATCTCCGCTGCTGGCTCTAATGAGATCAGCAATTAACAGACAGAACAGTTTCATTCAGAAGCATGCTGTTAGGAGCTCCAGCACAAACATTCGGTTTAATTGTTTTCTGGTTTACCTGTCCTTTGTTCTAGGCCCTGTTCTCCAAAGGAGCAGCATTACAGATTACTCTCTAAATGCCGGGACTACAGCAGTGAATGCACAAAGACTGTTAAGAGCCCTACAGCTTAACAAACCTATTTTATTGGAGGGGTCACCAGGAGTGGGCAAGACTAGTCTAGTTGCTGCCCTGGCAAAAGCCTCGGGAAACTGTCTTGTTCGAATCAACCTGTCTGAGCAAACGGTAGAATAAAATGTTGTCTTTGTAACTTAGTTTTTATGGCAGGGGGGAGATTTTGTTTAACTTAAACAGCATAGTTCTTTTTAAATTTGACATTTGAGTCTGAAATGCCATTTTTTTCTTCCTGCTCTCAAAATAAAACTAGATGGGAAGGGGAACCAGAAAGAGCAGTGAGCTTCTGTGAGCGAATACCAGTTACCAGATTTTTCTGTTCTTTTCAAGTGAAGACGTGTATCTGCATCTCCACTGGTTTTTCTTGGCTTCTGCAAAGTGACTGGAAAACTGCTTTAAGGCTTTTTAGCTTTTTTGTTCCAATTTAATTTTTTGGTGTTAAAAACAGTGGCTGGCTGGTCACTGGAGTCCTGTCATAGAAAAGCTTTTAGCATCTGGCAAGTTCTGAAATTTTTAAAATAGAGCAAAAATGTACATGTTAGAAGGGGAGGGAGAAAATGTGAAGTAAAGTTAACAAAGGCTGTTTATGAACTTTTGTGAAGTTTTGTAATCCCACCCTTCCTCCCCCCTGTTCTCTTCTCCCAAAGGATGTAACAGACTTGTTTGGGACAGACTTGCCTGCTGAAGGTGGGAAGGGAGGAGAATTTGCCTGGCGTGATGGACCACTACTAGCAGCATTAAAGGCTGGACACTGGATCGTATTAGATGAGGTAAATTCAAGTTTGAGGTAAAAATAAAATGGAATATTCTGGAAGAGCAAAGGGGGTGATTTGCCATGTAGGATAAATAACTTCAAGGTTTGATGGCTGAAATAAATTTTGCTTACTTTTCGTTATGTGCATCTAGTGCCACATTGAAAGCGATTGTTCTTAAAAGAAAAATAATCTCCAGGTCCCTCTGCCCCTTGGCCCTCTGTAGAGGGAGTGTAAAAGACTGGTTTTGACTAGACCTCTTTTAGACACAAGAACAAGGATCAAATCCCAGCATAAATTACTGCAGAAAAGCAAGGATAGATTTAATTTACATTTGAAAGTTTTTGGGAAGCATGTCAGCAGAAGTTTTGATACACATGCTCTTATGTAGATATAATTTCACTGAAATAGGAGGGGTTTTGCTAGTGCTAATACACTAGGTACTGATTTCATTACGATGAAGAGATGAAGAGTTCCATTTTGCCACCACAGGTTTGTTCCTGTACCATGTAGCAAGTGCTTTCAAGCATATGTATGCACATAGCTCACTTCTTGGCAACATGCATTCTGATTATTGCAGAGTGCAAAATCTTAAATTCTTTATCTGTTTGTATACCTTTTTTTTCCTATTATGAAGAATACCACTTTAAACAACCATTATATTTAAATAACCCAGACTTCCTTAATTTAAAAAACCAAGCAAACAAAACACTGAATGTCACAGATCTATGAACATAAGTTCAGAAGAAACTTCTCGAACATGCAGATTTTACAGTGGAGAATTGTTCTGTTATCATGGTGAAAATATATTTTCAGAGAGCAAGTGCACATTAGGAAAAGTGTTAGTTGCTCCAGTGTAGTAACAGTCTAGCTGGACGAAATAACACATGACTGCTAGAACAGCAAAGAAGTTGCATTCTACCTTCTGAGTATCCCAGACTGTTAAACTAGAGATTATGCCAAAGTATTTTGTGGAGCATTAATACTATATCCTTATTTCCTTCCTCAGCTGAACCTGGCTTCTCAGTCTGTGTTAGAGGGGCTCAATGCATGCTTTGACCACAGAGCAGAGATTTATGTTCCAGAATTGGGAATGAATTTTCACGTACAGCACAAGATGACTAAGATTTTTGGATGCCAGAATCCGTACAGACAAGGAGGTGGAAGAAAGGGTCTGCCCAAGTCCTTTCTTAATAGATTTACACAGGCAAGCTTATTTTTCTGGTTTAACTATGTTATGATCCTGTCTTGTAGTGTTCTGACTGTATCAACACTCGGCATGCTCTTGATTCTACAGGTGTATGTCGATCCACTGTCTGCAGAGGATATGGAGTTTATTGGGAATACGCTGTTTCCTGCTATTGATAAAAGTATTATTGCTAAAATGGTTGCTTTCAATAACAAGGTAAATAGATATTTTAATTTCTTTTGTGTAGAAATGGGCAGAATGCAGTAAGATTTAAAAAATTAAATCAAATGTTATATTTCCAAGTGTATTTACAGAGAAATATGTGGGTAAAAAAGCAGAATGGAAGTATATGCAGAAGAAAGTAAAGAACACCACTGAAACCCACCTGAATTCTTGTACTACTACAGTCAGATACTTGGTTGATAACTGAAGAAGTGTTACTTTTCACAGAAGATAAAATAAATAAATAAAGGCTTTGTTCTACAGAAGGTGGAAAAATTTATGGTTTGGTAGCTTGGTGAAGTGAATTGAGAAAATGATGTTTTTCCACACGTATAGATTATTTTTGAAGCACAAACAAAATGAGCTGTATCTTAACAACTGAAATGTGTATTTCTGTTCCTGGTCTGAATTCTTAATCTGCTCTTTATTATGGCACGTTGTTTGTGAAAGCAGCATCTGACTTCTACAGAAGCAGAAGCTTATAAGTATATGTGGCATTCTTCTGGAACACTGAGACCAATAAAAGGAAAGCCTTTCCTGATAGGATTTGCCTATAGCAAAGGGTTCATAGATGCTTGGATCTAAAATTTTGCTAATATAAAAGGTTTTCAACCAGCATTAACTGCAAGGCATCAACTTCATCTGCTTTTTTTGTGGCTTAGATGCTGCCATTTTGAGCAAAATGCTGGATATAAAATTCACAGTAAGAATTTTATTGATGGTCATGCTTCTGAAACTACATTTAATCTTCATGTCATTAAATGAAAAAACTTTAGTAATATTAAGAGTATTAATTAATATTAAGGTAGTGTTCTGTGGCTTTATGTAAAATCTTTTGTGGTAGTATCTTACTGAATACTCATTTATAGTGTGCAAGAGTAAAAAGGAAGATTGAGTTGAGCGTTGGAGAGTTAGTAGAGGACAGACAAATTAAATATAGCTTTAATTCCTGACGTTTTCAGAAAGTGAATACAGCTTGCTCTTCCTGTTGTCCTCTGTCTTGTAAGCAATGCCAAAGGCAGAATTTCGGTTGGATTTTTTTTAAAAAAAACATTTGAAGACCAGCACATGGGCAGAATAAAAGGTTGTTGGGTTTTTTTTTAATGCTACTTTTTCCAGATTGGCAAAGAAGTAATGACTGAAAAAAAGTGGGGACAGAAAGGAGGACCCTGGGAGTTCAACTTACGTGATCTTTTCCGCTGGTGCCAGCTTATGCTTGTTGACCAGTCACCAGGATGTTATGATCCAGGCCAGCATGTTTTTTTGGTGTATGGAGAAAGAATGAGAACCAGGAAAGACAAAGAAAAGGTGAGCTGCGTGTTCTCCTTCCTTGCTCTTCAGATTGTCGGGAAGTATTTCTAGAAATCCAAGTGTAAACTTTAAGGTGCCTTGAAATTCACTCATACACATTACCTCTTACAAAACAAAAACAGGTAGATTTCGGGTTTTGAAGTGTCACATAGGTACCTGCTCTTCTTGTCATTTAGAGTATCAGTGTAATTACCTACTAGTGTAAAAGCAGAAAGCTGAGATAAATGAAGGCAAGCGGAATAACAAAGGACTTAAACAGCAAAACACAACATTTTCTTGTGTGATTCTGTATTAAATAATAATGTTCTTGTGGAAGTGGCATGGGTTGCATGCATATTTGTGAGGAAAGAGAAGAGAGCAGAGAAGAGAAATAGCATGAGATATGGAGAGATTGTTAAAGTTATGGTTAAAAAGGATTTGTGTCCGTATGGTAAATAAATATAATGTCCTTTAATGCTGCCCTTCCCTGCCAATGTTGTTAAATTGTTCTGGCTTGGATTTCTTTTATTGACTTTAATTTATCTGTCAATTCTTTCATCTGCCTGTCAGATTGCTCCCCTCGTTCTGTTAAATTCACTGCTTAAGGCTGCTTTTACAAAACACACTACTGCAGTTATTCCACATTTGCTACCCACTTATCCCTCTCTTGCTTAGAAATCCTTTGCTTTTGTTTCATTTCACAACATTTACATGGTATTAAACTAAAAGTCAATCAAATTATAAGACTGAGGTTACCGACTCTATGTGATTGGATATTTGTCTCACAGGTATACTTTCCCCTTCTTGTAGTATTGCTATATTTTTGTGTGTTATCAGAGAGCTTATTTATGGAGTGACTTATTTCTATTTTGTTAAAAAGAAACATTTCTTAGAGTACTTGCGTCACAGGAAAGCATAGTTAATGAAGGAGTTGCTGTGGGTAGCTCGCACTCACTTTAATTGCTTGCTGCACTTTGAATGAAAATGCCACTTTAGTTTAAACTGTGTTAGTTACCATCACACAGCTGTGGGGCTGAGAGGAAAGGCTACTTTATAAGTAAATCTTTAGTAGAATGAATAACTTAACTGACAAGTCTCTTTTTTGCTCTTTCAACTGTTTTAGGTTATATCTATATTTAGAGACATTTTTGGTGAGGAATCTGCTGTGTATACAGGAACCAGAGAGTTTCACATCACTCCATATAATGTTCAGGTAAACTGACAAGAGTTTTTGAGAGTTGAGAGAGAAGGAAGTGACTGGCACAGCCAAAATCTCCTTTGCCTCTTGAAGTACTCACCCATTTGTGTCTCATCCATTCCAGATCGGTTATTCAGTTCTTTCTCGTGGCAACTATATTCCTCGTCCTGGCAGAAATCTCTCACTTCTGCATCATTCACTGCAGTCCCTCGAGTCCATAATGAAATGTGTGCAAATGAGCTGGATGGTAATCCTGGTGGGCCCAGCAGCTGTTGGCAAAACCAGTATTGTTGAGCTGCTGGCCCATCTGACTGGTCATCGACTAAAAATCATGGCAATGAACAGTGCGATGGATACAACTGAACTCCTGGGTGGATTTGAACAGGTAAATACTGTGTTGGTAGTATGGCTGTAATTTCTCCTTCCTACCTAACAGTGGCTGGTCCACTGCAATCTTAGTGTTTAAGCAGCAAATGGAGCCTTAGGCACCACAGTCTTCCAGATGAACTAACTCTATAATGGCATGTTTGCAGGTTGATATCAATAGGCCATGGCAGCGCCTTTTGGAAAAAGTGGAGAATGCTGTGAGCACACTAGTAAGGGACAGTCTCCTCCTGACAGAAATTTGTGCAGATGATGCTGAACTTGTGCTGCGTGCTTGGAGCAATTTCATCCTGAATTACAAACCCAAATCTCTGGCTGAAGGAGGTAGAAGTGTTACAACTGAATTAGTGAGCAAACTGGAGGGAGTACTTGTACTTACCCAGCGATTAAACAACAAAATAAATTCTTACTCAAAGGCAGGTATGTATGGTGGGCAATTTGAAGTGAGACTATAATGTTCCTTTGGAGAAAATAATAGAAATAATAAATCGGCAATGCAAGGGGGTTGTAGGGTTTTTTTGTACTATTACATAGCTTCTGAAAAAGTTACATTGGTGGCTCTTCAGGTTTATTTTTTGTGTAGTTACACCTACTAGTGATCAGCAGTCAACACTGAAATTCTCTTGTACTGAGCTACTTAACATAGGGTGCTATAAATCTCTTATCTTGTATTCCTAAGAAAGAGTATTTGGATATTCTATTCTTGCATTTGTTCTCTGAAGCACTGATCAGCTGAGCATTACAGCTGTCAGGAGAATAATGTATGGGTTGTTTTTACTTCTTTCCCTTTTTTTTTTTTTTTAATTCATTGTCTAAAGTGTGGTGTTAATACCCATCAAACTTCATCTAACAGGGGACAAGGGTTGGAGAGAAGTGTCAGTCTAGTTTATATTTCTCTGTGCTTGCAAACCCTCTCTGTCCTTGTGGATTTTGCCTCGTGGGAAGCTACTAGAAGAGTTGGAGCCTCTGCTGTTAGGTTCCCCTAAAAAGTGGGAAGCATATATGCTTGTTAACAAAATAACTTATTTTTCTTCAATGGAGCAGGCAGCTACCTCAGTAATGTAAGTCTTCATGTAAAATACGCTTCCTTTCAGAGTTTGCTCACCTGGTAGAAGAGTTTCGGCATTTCAAGCTGCAGCAGGCCCATGCTGCTGACCGTAACAGGCATGGCACTTTTGAGTGGGTGGATGGGATGTTGGTTCAGGCCCTGCAGTCTGGAGACTGGCTGTTGATGGACAATGTTAACTTCTGCAAGTAAGAGATTTTAGTGGCTTTGTTTCACAGAGCAAATCCCTTGGCCGCCCTAATTTATTTTGCTTCTTACTGTATGGTTCACGACTGAACAGGTTTGGATTTGATAACAACATGTGGGAGCAGTAACTTTTTCTAGAAGCATGTCTTCCTTCTCGGACAGCTTAGCAGGTGCTAAGTTTTCCTGTTATATCATAATTAGCTGTTTGGCTTTTTGCTTAAGAATGGTACCATTTTGATTTCAGATCAGAAAGGGATCTAATTGTTACCTTTTTATAACCTTTTTTTTTTTTTTTTATTATAGCCCTTCTGTGCTGGACCGCTTGAATGCTTTACTTGAACCAGGAGGAATTCTTACCATGAGTGAGAGAGGTGTGATAGATGGCACAATTCCTACAATAGCTCCTCATCCAAACTTCAGGTGCTTTGCATTTCTGCTTTTTTTCCTTTTTTTCCCTTTTTTTTTTCCTTTTTTTTTTTCTCCTATTAAATAGCAGGTTAGAAAAAAGAAGTCAGCAGTGAGCCAGTCTTGCTATTTTAAATGCTGTTCAGTTTGCCATGTAATGTAGTGACACAGTTTGTCAAGGAAGAAAACTACACTGTGATGAGCATATGTTAGAGAGCTTGAGAGACTTGGCTTTGTATCCCTTTTGCAACACAGGCTATTGCACTGGAAAATTCATACCAGTATATCTCTGCCTTGATTCTCCATTTCTAATTTAGGATTTCAGCATTTTCATGTCTCACTATAGTGGAGTTGAGATACATGTGTTGAAGATGGCAAAGTATTCAGATATGTTAGTGATGAAAGCTGATTATGGACGTAATAATTTTCTTCCCAGCTTTTTCCATCCCATTCCTAAATTCGAGTTTCCTGCAGTGACAGAACTTAAAAAAAAAACCAAAACAACGATGAAAAACCAAAACAAAACCCCACCAACCAGTCTGTATTCTTTCAGATCTCAAGTAGTCTCTGGGGAAGATGGGAGGAGAACATACAGAGTATTCTGTGCAATTCCTACCTTTTATAAATTCATGAAAAAAATATTGGGACTGATGTGCTTTGGTTCCTCTGAATTGGAAACAAGATCTTTAACTTTCCAGTAACCTGGTTTTGCTGCATTGTATCTTGGAAGTTGTTTTTTTCTTCTTGCTTCTAAGAGATGTTTACTGATAGGATTAACTAGTTGGGTGTTGGGTACTTTTAGTTTCTAAATAGCACAGATTTATCTGAAGCTGTTGCTAAGACTTTTAACGGTGGTCTTTATAGCTCGGGCATATTTTAACTTTAAGTAGGTAAATGATAAACCAGACATAGTTCAGATGTAATTGAGTTAAAAATGATGCAATATATCTGTGGCTAATTTCAAAGTATAATTATTCATACAGATTTCTCATTAAAATCCAGTAGATGTCTCTGTCTTTCTAGATGTCAGTATCCTCACTTTTATGAAGATGAACTTAATTTATGAAGAGCCGTTTAAAGCCCTAAGTTACATCTTAAGAATGTAGGTCCCTTCTAACTGAACTATTCTATTATAATGTCTGTCAGGCTTTTCCTTTCCATGGATCCTGCACATGGGGAAATATCCAGAGCCATGCGGAATCGTGGGATTGAAATTTACATTCCTGGGGAGAATGATGAAAATGTATTGGACGATCTGGATTTGAAGTTACTCCTGCATGGTTTGGGTTTAGTGGGAGATAGCATCTGTGATGCACTTATGGCTGTGCATTCAGAAACCAAGGCAGCGATAGCAGGTAAGAAAAGTCTGTTCAATATTTGTTAACTTGTGCTCATTACATATGTTTGTATTAACTCTTTAATATTAAAACTTGGTTATTTTATTACATTATGTCATATTATAAGTAAAGGCATAGCGTAGTATAATCAGG
>JAVJGJ010000059.1:4634607-4665793 GCA_035590215.1 Microhierax caerulescens
TATTTTTGCATTCTCAGAAAGTAAGCCCAAATCATGAAAGGATGGTAACTTGAGCACTCTGTAAGGAGACCTCAGACACCGGCAAGTGTCAGTTGTCTGTTGCTGTATGGAAGGCAATATATTCTAAATGAAAATCAGTGAAATAGAGGGTTTGCACAAGGCCTGTTCAAGTTGTTCTTTGGAGCAAGATGACACTCAATTTTGTTCATCTTGGCTACTTGAGGTCTTATTTTGAACTGCTCACCTATTATTTACAGTCTTGTCAGATTTTTTTGTTAACCTTGGGAAGAACCCACTCAATTTTCAGGACACAGTAGGATTCATTTGGTTTGGATCTTCCTCAGGGTCTAAACTGGTGTTTGTTCTTGGAGAGTGTTGACAATTACTGAACATTCATATCGTCCTACATGCTCTGTGTCTTTCAGGTTCTGTGTCATCTTTGTCACCTTTGCTTCAGGCTGCTGTGCTAATTGTGCAGCAGGTACAAAGAGGCCTTGGGTTAGCAAAATCTTTTTACAGAGCCTGTTGGGAAGTTTATGGCCGCTCACAACAACTGCAGGTTAACCAAAAGGTAAAAGTCTGGTGTTTGAAAGCTTTTCTATCATCATCTAGATAAATGACAGATACCATTTCATGAAGCTAGTGTTTGAGTTTCTCCATTCCCTAAGTACCTGAGCAAGAGGTTGATGAAGATGGTCCTCTGAGAGATGATCCAAAAACTTTTAAATGTCCTCTCAGGCATCTGTCAGGTGATGAAGAGTAGGGGTTAAGTGACATTGGGGCATTTTCTATATCTGTTAGATTCTGAGCCTTTTTTGGCTCCAGTGAAAGCAGTAATGTTCTGCATGTAACTTACTCTATAACAGATCAGTTGAAGCTCCAGAAGTTGGGTTTTTTGGTATTGCATGGTGAAGTACAGTGAATTTCAGCTGTTACTTGTACTTCTGTGATGTTTTTTCAGCCTGGTGGCATGCTGCTGGAGACAGAGGTCAAATGAGTGAGAGTTGTATAAAGACTGGGCTGTGCTTATTGAGATACTCCCTGGGGGATAAATACAGTTTGTCAGACATTTTGTAGGTAGTGGCTCACTTTTGCAGCATAAGGGATCCAGAGTTGGACTCTGATGCTTACTTGTTTTTTGACAGCTTCAGCTGAGACTTTGGGATATTAATACTGATGAAACTATAGCTTGAAACACTGACATATGGAGATAGCAATATTCACTTCCTGTTTTAAACTGTATAATATGTTATTTCACTCATAGTTGTAGTGTTTTGGTACTTCTGTAGGTTATATAGCATTTGTACAAACATTTGGTTTGTAACGATTTCATAATAAATACATGTAATTAAAGAGTTTCCTGAGCTATTTTATACTTGAATATATGTTTCAATATGATTCTGAACTGTTTTTTGGTTGTTTGTTGTAGCTTGTGTTAGAATTGGTTACAAAGCATGCTTCATCTGTGGCTTCCCCTGAAACTTGGGGTGACTCCTTGCTAGCAATGGGACTGTGGCCAGACTCCTTACCTACAGGTCTGTTTGCAGCTGAAGACTCGCTTCTGTCAACAGTCCAGAGTGATGCACAGGTCCTAATGTATTGTCTGAATAGACTAAGCCTTAAAAACTGCAGGTAGGCAAGAAACATATTCTGTCCAATAAACGAGTAAGAAACAAGATATGTGTGAACTACTTGGTGTCATGTCATTGTTTCCTGCAAAACTTTGTCCTGAGCAAATTGTGTGGGTAGAGGCTATGGTCATCATGCTCTGTAACTGAGGCTCGTGTTATGTTTCCATACAACCACTACAAATACAAGTTCAATTACTGTTTTATTCTTCAGTCCAAAATACTTGGCTCTAGTCAATCTTCAGTCAGTACATATGACCCATTTTAAGTTGTTAGGAGTAGGCATTTAGCAGAAAATGTGAAGGCAAACACTGGGTTTACAAGGCAATAAGAGGCCCAAAAATCTGTTCCTTCAGTTTCCTTCTGAGCTTTAAAAAAATAAATATTTCACTGGTTTTAAATATACTAATGATCCTCAGTACTTCCTGCTTTCATGTAAACAATTATTCATCAGTTATTTAAGTCCAGTAGCTTCAGGTGATAAAACTAATTTCCTCCTTCAAACAGAGCTGTCTGAAGGAAGTCTCATGTACAGGGGCCATATGCAAGAACTCTTCTAATAATTTCTTGTGCAATATAACTGTTGTTCTCACAGCACTGGTGTTAATATCTATCTGCCTGCCTGCTTTGCTCGGTGACCTTCTGTAGACAGGCAGATTTGTGCGGTTTGCTTCCAGTGAATGAACAAGCTGTAGAAGTTAGTACTGAGATGTAATGCTGAAATTGTAAAACCTTAGCCATGTGCTGGTGGCGGTGTTGGTTTTTTTTTTTTAATCAGTGACACTTGCCTTCTATCTTTGTCTTTTAACTTACCTTCACATATCATTCTGGTGCACAAATCAATGATAATTTCTCAGTGGAATGCTGTGCACATTCACTTCTGACACTGATTAAACATTTGGCAATAGTGAGTTCATAATAGTAGATACTCCCAACTGATAAGAAGTTGGAAGCTGGCTTTAAAGCCAAATAAAGAAAAGAGGAGAGGTTATGGCATTGCTGCCTTCTTGCCTGAAGACAGTTGCATGCTGTGTAGCTTGACTTGCAAAATACAGTCTTCCCTGGAACTGGCAGTTCAAGCCCTAGATGGCTGGATTTCACTTCTTTGTGTTTCAGGACACTACCACTGACTCTGCAAGACCTTCAAAAAATTATGCAGTCCACTAATCCTGAGAATCTCAAGTTCAGTGCTGTTGAGATAGAGGCAAGCTGGATGGATAAAATGGAAGTTCTCCAGGCTTCAGTGAAGTTGTTCATAGAAAAGGCAACCAATCAAGATTGGACATTGAGAGTTAAATGGCTTAACTCCTTAGCCAAAAATCTGCCACAGGTGCTTGGTATGTAATTATTTAACTTACTCTTTTGCCTAAGCACTGATTTATTTTATCTTCACAAATTACATTCTATCAAAACATATAGACTGTTCAAGTGATTTGATATGAAACTTCTCTACTAACCTCACAAAATCAAGGGCATTGAGGCTCCAGGGAGAGACAGAAACAGGTTGTGCATATTAGGGACAACTGTGGGCTTTAACATTGTGTTTTATTACTCAAGCATGTGCGTAATTTGTCCTGCTTCTGAATTACCGTTATTTTTGGCTACCTCTTGGTCTATGTAAGCAAATATGCCTTTCTTATCACTTTTTTTTAAATAATGATAGTAAAACCAGTAAAATGCCTGCTGTTTATTTTGTGTTGAAATACAAATGGTTAGAAAGCCAGAAAACTGCAGAACCGAGATTTTCTGAAGTTGTGTTGCCTGAACGTTCAGGATAGCAGCTGAGATGAGGGATTTTGCTTAATTATTTTAATTACATTAAACTTGTGGAGAATTTAGACAGGCCTTAGTCCAAGTAATTCACACACTTAGTTTCCTTGTATGGTGTGAAGTCTTGGGCTATATTGTCCCTACATGAATGGGAATGTTCCCCTTTGATCTTGCTGTCTTTCCAGACAGGTGCATCTATAAACTAGAAAAGATCTAGAAAGTTACTTTAATGACAGATGTGCTCTTACGTGACCTGTGATTTTTTTTTTTCCCCAATTAAAAAAAAAAAAAATAGATGTACTGAGAGGAAGATTTGAAGGCAAAACCTCATGGATTTTCACAAGCCGTATTTTTGATAGCATGCATGTAGTATCACCAGTTTAACTAGGAATGCTTTTACTGGATTTATCTCTTGGGCCGTGATATTCTGACTGCTTTTAAGAGCTCTTGGAGCTAATACAAAGTAGGAGCAACCAGCATGTCTTGGGTGCATGCATAGATGAGATTCAGGCTGTTTGGCTGGTTCAGTTGAAATTATTTTTATTTATTTGTACTAAATGCTCTGTCTTTTACACCTGTGTCCTCTGCCTTTCACCTTCAGATCCAGTGCGGATTCAGCTGGAAGCAGGTGCTGTAGCCCTTAGTAGTTTCTACGCCAGTCCCCTCTCATCTGGAGTCAGTAACATGATCAAGTTGCTACAGCCAAGTATGACAGGTACTTCTGGAAAAAAATTGACATAAGACATAGGTGCTTCCTTTATTTGTTTTCTGAGCACACTGCAACCCTTCTTAGGGAATGTGTGTAACAAAACAAAGGCGCCATTCTAACTATATGTTGCTCTTGTTGCAAAAAAAGTAACAACAAAGCTACTCTTGCTGTCTAGAACTGCAAATGTGGCAATTAAATGCATTTATCCTGTGCAAATTAGGTAAGAGTGCTATGGCTATGAATCCTGACTCTCTATTCCTACAGCTCAGATTTCAGTGATGTTACTGAGAGTAATGCATATATCTACTGCCTTTCTGACCAGATAGGTAAAGCATCCTAGTTTTTTCCCAGTATTTGTTGTGTTGGCCCATATAAAACCTATGTTGAGGTCTATAATTTTCCTGCAGTGTTTTACTGGGAGCCCAGGCCTGTGGTTTCCTTTCCAAGTTTGTTAGATACCTGAAAGCTACATACAGTGACACTGGACCCTTTATGCATGGTCCTAGATATCTTGCCTGAGCTGTGAAGAGAAAAGGAGTTGGACTTTAGTTTCCAGGCTGTCTTTCTGGGGATTCTGACAACTGGTGAATTTACTTTTATTGTTCTGTTTTACAGAACCTGCAGTCAACTTAATGTTTTTCTGTTTGGATATCTGGAGTGAGAGGGAGCTTAAGACTCTGCCTTCCTCTTAGGCTTCCTTCTTTCTTTCCATAATGTTCTTGCATAGGCAAGGTGATTGAGGAGAGTCTTTTCATTGAATAACATTTCCACTGCTGTGCTCTGTTTTGTCTGTCTTCCTAGATGAACATGTGATGCCTCTGGACCCAAGGTGGAATATGCAGTTCTTGGATATCATTAGAAATTCGATGAACTTTGATGCAGAAATGGAACACACAGATCAGCTTCTAATCCTTTTGAAGTCTGTAGCAAATCGGTGGGTTAAAAAAACCAAGCCACCTTGTAAAGACTGCCCGTTGACTTATCGGTGCTGTATAAATGCTTGTGGTATCTGCCGAGTATGTTCTTAGGTTTTGATAGATGTGATCTAAAATACCAGGCAGAGGTTTTATACAAGTATCTACATTTTTTGCTTCTGTTTTCTGTAGATTCAGACGAAAACAAATCACTTAATACAAGGAGCAGGGCTCTCAGCATTCCATATAGGCTGGAGTAGTTCAAGGACCAACCAGAACTGTGGGATAAATCATAAAAAAGGCAGAAGCAGCAATGTGAAATTTGTGACAGAAAACTTAAATAGTTGCCCTGCTTTTTGATTTGGACTGATTTTCCTAATAAGAGCAGAAAGTAGACAGTTTTTGCAATTACAGTACAAGGAAGAAGCTGCTCACATGTACTACAGGTGGTGGTGGTGCATCTGTTCAGTAGCTCACTACTTTTTCCTTCCTGGTGATTGCTGAAGTCAGGAATCTGCTCTTTGTGAAGCTTGCTTCTGCAGAAACCATAATCAAGCAATTAGTTACGCTGCACTTGATTCTTGTTTCATAATACAGTGAAATATCAGCTGTCACTTTGTAGTTCACCATCCTCATAAGGCAGAGACTCTAAAATGGTACTGAATTTCTAACAACTTTATTTTTTTTATTCAGGGCAGTATTATTTCTTGACCGAGAAAAAAGAAGCTACACTGAGAAGAATTTGATTACCAGCAAGAAGCCAAGAAATAGTGTTTTAAGAATGTCTCTAGATTTCCACAAAGGTGGGCTGATTTTTCACTGTTCCTTTTGGTTCTGTGGTCAATTTGAAATATAATTAATTTGCACTGTTATGAAATGTGTACTTTAAACATGATGTGTCCTGAATGTGTAGAGAAAGATTGTGTCAATGTAAAGCAGTGAGATGAGAATTACTCTGCTGTTAACACATTGTTCTTAAATAAGATACATGTTACGTTACAGCATTTATGTCCAGCCTCTCTACTGGGTAATGAGTGAATATCGTTCCTCTCTTAATTCTAAACTTCATGATGATGGTGGAGGGAAACTGGAATAGCATTTTGTCTTTGGCTAATAAGAATAGCCAAGTTCTTCAGACATGCTTTTGTTCTAATCCTCTTTCTGTTGTTTTATGTGAATTGGATGTTTTACTCCTAAAACAAAGCAGGGAAATCTAGTGGTAAAGTTATTGCATTGCTTAGAAGCAGTTGATCAGTGCTTCCCTCGTTATGGGCTGTTCTTCATTAAATGCATGGAGGTAATGGAGAATTGTACAAATAATGAAGGACTACTTTTATTACTTCAATTCTTAGATCTTTTCAGGTGGTTCCCCACCCCACCCAACCATGGAGAGAGGATCTAGTGATCAGAAATTGACCTTTATGTGTCGTGTGATATGGCTGGAACACTCAGTCTCTCCCTTTCTTTCCCTCCTCCCCAAAACTCAGACCCAGGAAGTTACAATTGTCTTCCTCATACAATCGTGGTCAACCTTGCTGCTTTCTTTGAACTTTGGGATGCATTTGCGTTTCACTGGGTGAAGTCTACTCAAGTGGCCTTAAGTGACGATGACATGCACGATGTGAGTAGACTTTTTGTAGTATTTTTATGGAAGTTAAGTGAAATGAGATTGTGTGCACAACGCTATTTTTAGTTTCAGGGACCATGGAGTACATTGCAGTGCTTCTGTTGGTATTTAGAACATGCCTAACACCAGTGTGTCAGTGGCTGTATTTGTGCTGTGTCTTCTCATTTCTTCTGTGTGGCATGTGGGTTTTCAACCTGCAGATACTTAGGTGGGAATTATCTTACCTAAATATAGCCACCTGGGACATGGATATCTCAAGCCTTCTCTGCCTGGTTAGGATGGTATGAATTGTGTCATGGAAGTGCCAGTTTCTCTCCACTGATGGTAAAGGGAGTATCCACTTCTATCTCAGATAAAGATACCAGAACCTGGATAGCTGACACGTAGGTCACAGGGGTGGTTTGTTTCATGCTCTCCCTTGTCAGATCATGAAGATAATTTTGCTGCGATCTGACAGTGGGATTGTAGACTTGGTGCAGGGTTTGCTTGGTTTTGACTTGTGTAGTTCTACCTGCCAGTAGAGCCATGTGGTAATTTTAGAGAGCTATAGTTGAGTAGTGGTTGTGTGCCACTAAATACAAAGCATGTGTGAGTCTGAAGTTAATGCAAGTGATGGTGTGGTTGCTTTTTCTCTTGCTTGAAGTACAAAGTATTCTGTAACACGCAGCAATGGGAAAACTATAACCTTTCTGGCTTGTTGTTAGATTTTATACTGCTTGCTGTGGCGTGACCGGTTCTGGGCAGTCTCTGACACCCTGACAGTAGATTCACCAGGATTGTCACTTTTGTCTCTGCACTGGCACTGGGTTATGAAGCATCTAATTGACAGAATTCCTCAGATGCTTATTGGATCAGACCAGCACAAGTGAGTGGTTTTGATTTGTGTTTCTGTTAAATGTATGTACTACTTACTCTTTTCTTTAGTGTTATAGCTAATTAGCTATATTGTTTACCATTAGTGTCCAAGTTGTGTTCCGTTAGTGATACAAAAATGATATATTAAATAGCTGTTAATTTTTAAAATTCAGGATTCTTAGCATTGGTCTTCTCCTTGCCCAAATGGTCTTCTAGAATTTTTACCCCTTTAGTAGAAGGATAGGAGAAGGGACTTTCATCTCTTTATGCATCCTTTTGTGTTGTTTCTCAAACTTCTGAGTTAACTGTGTGGCCTTTTTTCTCTCCCCCCCCTTCCCCTGTGTCTTTTTTGTTTGATTTTTTTTTTGTTTTGGTTTGGTTTTTTTTTTAATCTGCAAGGGTTTCCAAGGAAATCCAATCTGTTTCACAGCAGATTCAGAGCTGCTTGGCCAATCCTGCTGGTATTTCTGCCAATATGAAGATATTGCAGAAGTCTCTAGGAAGACCTCTTCCTTTTAAGGTATTAGTACTCTGTTTGCAAAAGATTTGTATTTCCAGCAATATGCAAATAATGCTTTAAAAAAAATCATAAAGATTTACAGCACTTGCTTTCCAGGCCAGCAAAAATACATTCCTTTTGGACTAGTTAGATTAATTAAAAAAAAACCCAACAATTTCAACAAATGTTAATCTACATCTTTTTTGTGAAATATAGCACTTATCCAGATGACATCTCTATTATTAATTATGCTTTGTATAGATAGCAGTTACTCAATATAGTGTGGTGCCCAAGAATAAAAATACTACCTCTTGCTCTGTTCTGGAGACTTGTGAATGTCAGTATGCCGCTTGCTTATTTAGTGAACATAATGTGTATATAGAAGAGATGGTTGCACTTCCTTTTATATAGCATAGGATGGGACTGCCTTATGACTTACCAAGGCCTTTTACTTGAACAGTTTTGATTATTTTTTTTTATTTCAGCAATTGTTGTCAATCAATTAAAAGAAAAAATCTTACAGTAAAATTTTCTAAAGAATATAAATCTCTTTCTAAAAGCAGAGCACGAGTAGTCATGTGGGTTGCTCACATTGGTGATTAAGACCTAGGGTTTTATGAGCTTATCTCTCAAAGATAGTCAGCTATTCAAAAGTGCACATAGTTACTTTCTGGGACTCTCAAGAACATTCAGTGCTTACTGAGAATTTTGGGAGATTTTTCTAGGCATCCAAATGTATTTAAATTGCAAGTATAAACTGGCGTTTTAAGTGATAGTAGCTCCTGGCATTTTTATTACTTTGTGTATTTACTGCACTTAGTTTAGGTAAGTTGCTATGTTGAAGTATTGTTTGTCTGCATAATCTGTGTAGTTTCTTCATGAAGGAAAAAAAAAAACTTGGCAAGTAAGAATTATGGGCAACTATTTCAATTTCTGTCTTCCTACTTTATTGAGTAGGGCTAGGAAACAATTACTAAGTTGTTGCACGTTTGTTTATATATACTTGTACTTCATTGAAGTAATTTGAAATCTTACTTTTGACTGCAGTCACAGATCTTGTTCATTGTTCTCTTAGCGCTGCTGAAACAAATTGTCCTTTTCACGTTTCCAGGATAAACTGGGCATGGAATGTTTTTCTCAGTTAAAAGTTCTCAGCAAACCACTTAACATCTTGGAGCTAAGATTGGCCTTTGGAGAAAGTAGATGGCAGGAAAAAATGTGCTGTCTGAAAATTGCTGCTGCTGGATGGAAGGTGAAGAAAGCATTGCTGGAAGCGGATGGCCTGATAATTAGAGCCAATCATTTAGAAGATGTTAGTCTGGGTAGGTGGCACTTTTGAAGAGCCTAACAGGATTATTTCTGCCATGTCAATGGGGGTCTTTTATATATACAAATGTAAAGATAGTGACATGTTCACTGGCAAGAAATATAGTAGTACATGCATTTATGTGCCTCTTATGCTCTGTCAAACAGGTCAACTAAAGATTTTTTTGAAAGCTGTGCATTCACAGCTGAGAGCAGAAGGAGTTACATATAGTCATTCAGAGGAAAGATTTACTGAAGACACCATCTCCAGTCAGTTAGACCCTGCCTTGTTAAACCAGCTCTGCAGTAGGGTTCAGCTGTGGCCTGCAATGGAACACATAGGCGTACTGTGGCAGTACAGACTGACAGCAGATTATGTGGCCAAGGCTTGTGCAAGAAGGTAAGAAGGTTGGAGGAAGAAATCCTGTATTTCTTTTCTGAGATTCTTTCATGCACTCCTTGTCTGCATGCAGAATTGCAGCTGGGCAGCTATAAAAAGTATCAGCAAAGGAGTAGTTTAGTGTTACATTGAAGAAGTACTTTTCTTTTCCAACTTAATTGACGCAACTATAGGAATGCTGATGTCCAAGACCCTTTGACTGAACACATTAGTATCCAGCAATTGCTTTATTAACGATGAATGGGTTATAGCTGGAGTACAACTAAAACCTTTTATGTAGTAAATATTACATAGGTATTTCCAAAAGGAAAATACTAACATTTGCTTTTTAATGAAATAGAAGTCTTTCATAATAGGAATTAATATGAAGGTGTTTATCACAATGTTGCTGGGGGCTACTGTAGAAAGTCTGAATTGGACATGGTAATGGAGAAAGTATACTGGTATGCATGCTTCCTTTTGTGTAAGCTACACACATATACTCATAGGTTAATGTTAATTTAAGAAGTGTTAATGTTGTTTTAAGGGCCAAGTGTATTTATTTTTTGACTGGTTTACCATTCTTTAGAAGAGAGCTCTTAGTTTATAGATTTCAGTACAAGTAAATTTTTGTGCAGTGAGACTCCTAGAATCACTGATGCACTCTTGAATTCAGCAAAGTTCTGATTTTCACAAGAACTATAAAGCTGGATGACAGTTTGTCTCCAATTGTTTTGCATGTTTTGCTGAACATGTAGCTTCTAGCTGCAGAAGATTGCGCTTTTTCCCCTTTTTGTTGTATTTGATTTTGCCAACTTTGAAGGATACAAGTGTTATAAGTATTATTTGAGTGCTTGTTCTTCCGCAATGTTTAACATGCTGTCATTTTAACCTCCCACAGAGTCTTCATTATTGTGACTTTGCCTGCCATTCTCTATTTCGTTTTCTATCCAAATTATTTATGTCATGTGCCCTGCTTTAAGCATTACTTAGGCTGTATTTCTTTTACCTCCTACAGGGAGAATGGCTGTCAAGAGCTACATATATGTTCGGATCTAGTTCAGCTTATAGCTTTTTCCCTGAAGCTGACACCTGTTGCTTCTCACCAGCTATCTGGACTGTGGCACTTGTTGCACTTTAATGAAGTAAGAACAAGTTTCAGTTTAATTAGTCTTGCAGAAGTTTTCAAGTGAGTCTTCAAAATAGGTCTACCTCTCTAAGATTTTTTATTTGCAGTTTTTCTACCTGTGCTGACACTAACTGTTCCGTCTTTTAATATGAAAGGTTATTAACTGTGAGCCTGCAAAAAATGTTATGAAAACACAGCACTAAAACATAAATAAACCACAACAAAATCTTAAATAACATAGTTCTGTGTGATCTAGTCTGGTCGTATTTTTCCAGTCATCCATATGTGACCTAATGGAAAGCAGGAAATTGATTGAATGGCAGGTGCCAGCCTAGTTGTATCTATGTATTCAAAGTAATTTTATGCTGAAAAATACTTGCCTCTGTTCCTGTGCTTCTATATATATATTTTTTTTAGGTCTGTGTTGCAAGTCAAATATACTGAGACAGTTATTTGATGCATTTTCTGTAAAGCATGTAATACACCAGAGAAATTCTGATCAGTTAGTGTTTAGTTATGATGCAGTAGTGGTTGTATTCCCACAAAGCTCAGTAAACCAGCAGGTTCACTTCTAAATGTTTCAGAGCAGAATATTGGGTCACTTTATCTGTTTCATGCTTATGCAACCTTGTGTATTGTAACAAAAGGTTATGCAGTCATATACTAGAGCTTGTATTCTGAAAATTGGTTCTGTAAACATGCTGCACATTTCACAGGCTCCTAGGAGGCAGTGCAGACCTCAGGATGTGTACTCCTTGTTGAGAAGAGATGCAAGCAACCACTGCGAATTTGAAAAGGATCTTGAGAGGAATATCTTACACTGTCCCTACCGAAAAATAGTTTCATACTTTGTGTGTGTGTCCGTCCTTGATTCTCTTTTGCTCCCTGTAAATTATTCTCAGCTCTTAAGTTTTTCTCTCTCCGTAGATATCCCCTGAAGAAATGTCTCTTCTGTCATCTCAGCTAGTTAATGCTGCGTTAGCATCCTTTTGGAGCAGTACTTTCACCACAGACCCAGACTACTGGTTGACTTGGAGGCCACTACCTGCAACAGAGGAAAAGAACTTTTCTAAATCCAATGTGAACTCTTCTATGAAGGTTTGTCTCTTCTGACCTAATCAAACTGAAGGCTGAAACTCTTCTATTAAATAATTCAACAGCTTTCTAAACAATACTGTAAGTTCTAGCATAGTCAGTGCAAGTTGTATCTGAACAATCTAACTCTTAATCTCTTAATTTAGGGCCCAGGTATTTTGACCCGAGCCGTTTTCTCAAAGTGCTTCTTTGAAATTCTAACTAGCAGCAGCAAGACAAGCCAGTGGGATGTGAGTGGGCTTCCTGTTCTGTCATCATCCCATGTGACACTGGGAGAATGGATGGAGAGAGCACAGCAGCTTAACGAAGTCAGCTCAGCACTGTGGACCAACCTGGCTGTCTCTTCAATAGCAGATTTTAGGTATTGAGACCTCTCTTCCACATATACGTTATTTAAGTAGAGCATGTTAGAAGAGCTTGTTTATCATGTGTAAACTTTTCTCATTCCTTTGCGTCCAGACACACAGATGCTAGACTACAAGGAATAATGCTAAGCAGACAGCTCTCTGCCCTGGTAGATCTGGTTCCAATGGAACTTCAAGAAGAATTTTTGGAGTGCTGTGAGAAGCTCTACCTCAAGGATCCTGTTGCATATGAGTACCTTCCTAAGATACTTAGAAGCCTCACCGATCAGGAGTTACTTCCTAAAGAATTCCTGTTTCTCCTGCTAACTTGCTTGCAGCAGTTCTTTGGGGAAGGGCTTAAGGAGTTACCAGAGACAGCTTGGCGTGGAAGCCTTTGGGTGAACATTGGTTTGGTGCAGATCCAGGTGTGGCTTCCGCAGACCAGGTTTGATCCTGCTGTTAAAAGAGAATACAAGCTCAAGTACGCAAAAGAAGAGGTAAGCGTGGATCTGAGTTGGCTTTTACCTCTGTAATGTATAAAATCAGCACAAAGGAGTTTGGCTTGGGTGTTCTTGGGAGAATCTTTGGTTATGATTTTTAACCTATATAGTTAGAACTTCTTCTAATGTTCAAGAAGGTGATGTACCTACTTGGTTACCAAAACCAGAACCTCTAGAGAATGGTTTATTCTTTCCTTTTTAGTTATACCAGCTTGAGTGTGAATGGAAAACAAACGATTTCTCATCCCAGCTGCATACTGGCAAAACTATTGAAGATGAAGCAGTCAGCAACTATATTCATCCCCATCTCAGGTAACATCTCAGACACTCCGCTCTTTGCTTTTAGATTGGAAATTTCATCTTTGGATGCTTGCACTCCAAAGCTTTTCTCCAGTTTTACAGTTTTTGTGTTCTTCTGTAGAATTAAGAGTTGCTGATTTTGAAGTATGAATTAGCAAACCGAGGTGGAAAGGACAAATACAGAAGCTGTTTTCTTTACTTGCAGTGACTAAGGAATTGTCTGTATGCTTTCTACTGCTGTAAGTACAGCAGTTAAAGCAGTGGCTTTTCATATCTTGGTAAAATTGAAGCTATGCCTAGAAATGAAAATAAAGCCATACATGGTCATGTCATTAAAATGTGACAATGTTATCAACAAATTAAAGTGACATGGAATGTGTATCTGTCACTGTAACTCTTCAAGGCCGTGATAGATGCCAGTGCTATTTTGCAGAGTTCTTAGACTGATTGTATTGGGTAGAAATCCCCAGATGTGTATTTTAGCAACAGCCTTTGCCTGTGGTGCTGTGGATGGATGAAGTTGCTTACCACAGAGAGTACACTGTTGACATTCAAAATTTGTAGCTATTGTTTTGTTGTTGAGTTTTTTTGGTCTGTGTTTGCTTGGTTTTTTTAATCTGAGGAACTTGAGGAGGAAATTTGAAGTGAACAGAGATTTCTCCTTTGTGCAGGTTTCTAGATGTTCCTTGCACATGGAGATAAAAACTGGGTATTATTCATGATTTTCCACTATTAATGGAAGTTTTTTATTTCATTATTATATTCATAGAGCTACTGATGGTTCTGTGCTATTGCTTAAAGAGAAAGATAGCCATTGAAAACAAGTTCTGAATGGCTATTTTACCGGTTGCTTCAAGCAATACTACTTTTTCCTTAATGCTCACAGAGCTGTTGGGTAGCAAGCAAAAAAGTATATGAAGTTTGTTTGAAGTGTTGGCAGCGAGGCGGGGGGGGTGGGGCATGGAGGAAGAGGAGAGAAGTGTATATGCATGCTATTACAGGTGTCGCTTCTTGCTTTTCCTTATTTGCTGTTTCACACAAACTAGAAGAATACTTCTGAAATTTTTTTTATACATCTAACTATTATGTTAAATATATATAAACATGTTTATATGAAATACGTTTGTATGTCTAAACTGGTCAATGTTATTTCTTAACAGACTGTTGCATGAAAGAATGCAAAGGCTGAAGGAGCAAATAAGCAGTCTCTCCAGAAAAAAGGCCTTCAGGCCTCCAGCTCCACCCTATGACTGCTTATACCAGGAGGCACACCAGTACATCAACAGCATAGCACGGGTTTCTTCAGTCCAAGATCTTTTAGCTCGCCTTCTACAGTTCCTCCGTGGGGAAAGACCTAAATCACTCCAAGCAGTACAAAGCCTGTTAAATGAAGAAGCATCTTGGCAACAATCACACCATCAGTTTAGAAAACACCTGGCAGAGGAGTATGCTGCATTCCCTGATGCCATAATTCCACTGCAAGCTGCCATCTTACAGTTGCAACATGGCATGCGATTAGTGGCTTCTGAAGTGTATGCAGCACTCAAAGCTTCTGTGCGTCCAGCTGATCTCACCAACCTCCTTACTTCTTTGTTGTCATTTCCTTCTGTTGGCCAGGCCTTCCCCACTTACTTTGCTCATGCAGAGATTTTATGCTCGGTGAATTCAGTTGAGGTCCTTCGTGGACTTAAAAAGTTTTTTCTGAAGCACTCTGAAGGAGAATCTGAGGGAGTAGAGCAGCCTTGCCCAACTCTGGAACAGCTCCTAGTGAATGCTTTGTTGCATCTTCGCTGCCATGTACTATCCAGAGGAGAGATGGACCAGAAATCTCTGCAGCTTTTTAGACACCTGTGTCAGGTAACATCTGAATGCCAGTGGCCAGGATTCTAGCACTGAGCTACCTTGTCTCGTGTACAAGAAAGACATGGATCTGTTAAAGTGGGTCTACAGGAGGACCACAAAAATTATCAGAGGGCTGGAACACCCCTCCCATGAATAAAGGCTGATAGTTTGTGATGTTCAGCCAGGAAAAGAGAAGGCTCAGGGAAGACTCTACTGTGTGGCTTTTCAGTATATAAAGAGGGCTTATAAGAAGGACAGGAGACTTCTTACCAAGGCTTGTAGTGATAGGACAAGGCACAGCAACAGTTTTAAACTGAAAAAGGGTAGGTTTAGACTGAACATAAAGAAGAAATTTTTTACAATCAGGGTGGTGAGGCACTGGCACAGGTTGTCCAGAGAAACTGTGGATGTCCCCATCCTTGGAAGTGTCGAAGGGGCAGGTTGGATGGGTCTTTGAGTAACCTGATCTAGTGGAAGGTGTCCCTGCCCTTCTTCCATCTCTCCAACAGGGGAGTTGGACTCATGATCTTTGGAGGTCCCTTCCAACCAAAACCATTCTATGGTTATACTTTGATAATTGTTAGCATAATGTTCTTAAGATTTTCGGGTATTTTTTCCAATGAATTGACTGGATTAACTTGTTTGGATTTATTAAGGCATAAAATCATAGCCTGTAATGGTTGCTAAAGATTTTATTAGTTTAAAAAAAGCAATAAAAGACAAAACCACACAAAGGAAAACAAAACCAAACTTTGCAGGGAGTTCCTGTGTAGAATGGTTAAGAAAGGAAATTAGAACTTGGCCAAGAACTCTGTTGCATACTCTTCTTTGTGCTTTTTCCCCTCATTGGTTTGTTGAGAGGGCAATTCACAAATCTTCCTTCAAGGTAGATTGCTTTGATTTCTACTGTTGTAGACTGCAGAGGAGGTAAGAGCCGAACAAGATAAGTCCTGCCCCTTCGATGAAATATGAGGTGATTTTAAACATTAACTTGTGTAAAAGCATGCTGCTTTGTGTTTCCTTAGGCAATTATAAATGAATGGGATGAACAGGAACGCCGGGCCCAAGAGCAGGAGGCAATGGAACGCAGTCTGTACAGATACAGAAGTAAAAGTCGTGGGAAAGGACGAAGTGAGGAAGAGGAGGAAGAAGAAGAAGAATTTAGAAGAAGATTTCCTTTTCATGAAAAGGTAACAACTGTAACTCTGTAAAGAAACAGAAAAAATAACATGTAAAGTAGCTCCTGAAAAATACATGCTGTAAGTAAAATGAGGTGAGGAATGAAATGTTTTTTTCCTTCAGGCAAAAGAAAGATGGGGGTGGATTTTGATAGAAAGGTATTAAGTACTGTGCTTTTAGTTTATTTTACCTTTTGGTTGTAAAAATTTTTTTGGAGCTAATTTCCAGGCTTGAACTGTACTGTGGTTCAGGTGAATAATGTCCAGTTATTGGGCATATAAATTGACGGTATTAGTTTCTTGTAAAATTCTGGAAATTGATTAATTTAGCAGGTGAGGTTTTATTACCTGTGAAAACTAATCTCCTTGATTAAATAAAGATGTGAGATTTTTTCAGATTTAACTAGTCTGCATTACTGAATGACTTCTGAAATGTATCTTCACCAAGCAGTATTATGCAGTACAAAAATCTCAGAGACAATTACATGTGTCATTGTGGTGTTAGGGTGTAATAGTTCAGGTCTTCAGGCAACCAAACAGCGTTGAGATGGTTTATCAACAGATAGAATTTGTGCTGCTTTTTCTGAAAGAGGTTTAGGTGGCCAGAGATGACTGCCTGCCACTTAATCTGTGCACTGGCCCCTGGTTAAAAAGTTTGAGGACCCCTGCCCTAAATTGTTCAGTTCCACCCGTGTTCCATTTCAGATTGACATCTGAGCTGAGAGGCAGACAGTGTATCTATATAGTGCCAACTCCAAATCATTAACATATTGTAATGTTAAAAAGTGCAAAAAGGGAGATGAGGAGAGGAGGCATTAAAGGAAGAAATAATTAATTGACTTTATTTATTATTTATTTTATATATTAAATATTAATATATTTATATATTATATTTATATATTATTTATTTTATATATTAAATATTATTATATTTATTATGCAAATGTAATTTGCAGGACTTTGAAGATATCACAGCTGAGCCAAGCCTAGAAGAAAAAATGGAAACAGAAGATCCATCAGAAGATCAGCTGGAAGCTGATAGAGCCCTTTTGTCCAAGACCTCTATGCAAACAGTAATGATGGTTCATCAGCAATTGTGTTTAAACTTTGCTCGATCCCTGTGGTATCAACAGAGCCTGCCTTCTTATCAAGCTAAACATTATATCAGTACATTTATTTCCTGCTATCAGACTGGTGCATGCCTGGTGTCGCAATTCTATCCTTTAATTGGTAAGATCACTCGCAGTATTGTCAGATGTGCAGGTTTAGCTTTGTAATGATTTGTTTTAAATTAATTGTATTGCAGGTCATGAAGTAGACTTATTATGGGAAAAAGGTACAAAACCAGATTTTCTTTTTCCAAAGAATTTGCCCCATGTTCAGAATTGTCTTGGTGGAATGCTTTGATTTTTTTATTATTATGGATTTTTTAAAATTCCATTTGTTAGTATATGACTAACACAGTTCAAAAATAAATTGAATGCTAAGTGAAATTTTGTTCACTTGGATCTGCATAATCCTGTGGAAGATGATGCACTTGAAGTTTCCCAGAAGTAAAATTTGCAATTAAATTCATAAAATAATTGGTTTAAATAAAGCTTCTATAATTAAAAAAAAAAGGCAGTGTTTTTGGTTTGGGTGTTTTTTTCACCCTGAATTTTGGCACACTTGATGTGTAAATCATTATAACAATGTGTGAGACCTCAGGAACATCGCTTCTGAAAGCAGAGCTATACTTCAGTTCTGATCTCATAAATGTATGTGTGTGCAGTTAAGAAGCCACAGATAAGGGCTGTTGTTTCTACAGTAACTTATTTTTGTATTCATACCTGAGGTGTAATATATGTGATTTATTTTTTGTGTGTATGTTGGATTACTTTTTTGCAGTGTCTTGGTACTAATACTGTAGTAAATATCTCCTTGATGTAAATTTATGCACAGAGGAACTGTGGTCTTCTGACAAGATCACAGCCCACCTTTAGGATGCTGATTTTACTTTTATATGAAAAAATGATAGAACAGAAAATGTAAACTTTTAAGTATGTCTACCGTATTCCATACTTCCATCTCATTGTTTGTGTGGCACATTCTTACATCATTGTAATACATAACATGCTAAGGCTTGGGATACAAGGGAAAAAACACTTCATCTCTTGGACTGGAAAAAGAATTAATAGCATGTGTGTTGTCTTCCTTCTTCTGCTTACTAGGTTCCGAAATGAATGACAGCCTTTTGGGAAGCCAACTTCTAGTTAGCACTATTCTTCACAATACTTTTTTTGAGGAATTAACTTCAGATCTTGTGCTGCAGCAAGATAGCCCGTATGACTTTTACCAGCATCCCAATATTCAGCAAGTCCGACAGTGCCAGCCTGTACTTGATAATTTTGCTAAAGAAGTAAATGGGCTATTACGGGAATGGCCGGAGCATCCAGTACTTGTACAGGTAGAAAGACCTCAACAAATGTTTGCGGGAAACTGGAGCATTTTATAATTGCATTTGTGTGCACATATGTGTATAGTTATGTGTAGACATGTGCATGCATACACTTGCCTAGATGTTATCTATATTACTTAAACAGATGTATTGAAGTCATACCTGTTTCTTCTTAAGAGGTATTAGGTATTTTAGCTGTTCTATTTTAGTTATGAAAGGTTAAGCAGTATTCACCACCTACTCTGATCTTACAGTTTTAAGCAATCTTCAGTCTGCTGTACCTCAAAGAGTCTTGAGGTCTTTGCTGTTTGGGCTCTTGGTTTGTTGGGGTTTTTTTCCCAAAATTCTTTCTTTCATAGCGCTTTGAAATGGCTATCTTTGGTCCCATTTATGGGGCCTGTGTGGCCCTCGGGTAATTTCTTAGGTAATACAGAAACTTAGAATCAATTGGAACTCTTTGTATTAGTTCCTTTGTGCTCCTTTCCCTGACTGCATTGGCCTTCACTGAACTACTGAAGTGCTTTTATACTAAAATGAGGAAGCAGTTTAAATAAATAAAAAAAAAAACCTCTTATCTCTTGCAGGAGAGGGTTATGCTAATACAAATTAGCTTAACTTTGTGACTGCTTCTGTTGAAGATGGGTTACTATAGGTTGAATGCTTGTTTTTTATTCTGCAGATGTTAGTTGTGATGGACAGAATCCGGAGTTTTCCACTCTCTAGTCCTCTCTCAAAGTTTCTGAATGGCTTGGAAATTCTACTTGCAAAGGCACAGGTAAGAAAAGAGCAAAGGGGAAACTCTTATTTTCTCTTCTGTGCTTCTTTATTTACATTGGTACCAATATAAAAACAACTGAAAGCTGTCTGGTTGCCAGGATTTGGGGAAGTAAACTTGTTTCATATCATAAGTTTAAGGAGTTAAGCATGTAATCAAGAGTACTGCATGAGTCTTGCCATGTAAAGGCTAATTCCTGGCTTTGTATAAAGGGGAACTTTTTTTTTTCCAGGACTGGGAGCAAAATGCTAGCCGTGCTTTGTCCTTGCGGAAACACCTTGATTTGGTCACACAACTGATTATTCAGTGGCGTAGATTGGAGTTGAAGTAAGAACTGTCCTTCCCTACTGCTTTTTCTTAGAGAGTGTAAGCTTCTGTCTCTGTATGGAGACAAATTCCAATGCAAAATTGTCTTAATCATGGAACATGCTTTTGTGTGTATGTGGCTGTCCTAGTAACAATGTGGGGGAAAACCTCACCCAACTAGCAGCTGTACTGGCTCAGAATGAGCACCCCCAGCCCTTGATGACGCTGTGTATATGCCTCAGGAGGATTAGAAGCAGGACAGATAACTACAGTACTACAGTGTTTTCCCAGTGTTTTTCTGTTTTCATCCCAGGGTTTGGTGAGCATGCAGTGTTTTGTCTGTTTAACAATCTCCATTAAATTTTATTTAAAAAATATTGTCCAGTCTCCTGTTAAGATCATGTAAAATTTTTATATCCACGGTGTGCTACAATCAGGAATTCCACGAGTCTATCTCAAGTTCTGTGAAAAGAAACTTTTGAACCTGGCTCTGACTGGTTTTGTTCTACTGTCTGTAGTTCCTGTATTTCTTCTTTCACATTTAATAGTAGTAGCAAAACAGTGATCCTCAAGAGCTGATTGTGTATATTAAACATAAGTGCAGATTATTCCATTCTGTAAAATTTGCCTTTGGTTTAGTAGAAACAGAGAATAAAGTTTGTGTTGTTTTGGAGCCCAAGCTACCCACAATATTTTTGCTTTATTTTTTCTTCTCTCCACCTCCTTATTGTTCCCAGTTGCTGGTCAGTAAGTCTGGACAATATTATGAGGCAGCATGTAGAGAAGTCCACAAAGCACTGGTTCTCAATCTATCAGATGATTGAGAAGTATGTTCAAGAACAGACAGAAGCAAACGTAGAAGGTAAGTGCTGGCCTTATATGAGTGTGTGATGCAGTTCCAGCAATTACTAAGGATGTATAATTAAGGTCCTAAATGCCAGAGTTTGACAATACACTTTCAGATACAATTCTTTTCCTCTTTGCCCTGCAATAAATTCCATGACTGCATAGGTCTTCCATACAGAGTAAACTTTGCTTGGCATTTATTTCTGGAATCACCATAGGGCCAGCATTGTAGGTGATGTCTGAAAAAAGATGTCTGAAAAAAGCATCTGAAAGAAATTAAAACTGTGGTAACTGTATATCATGCATATATAAACATTTCAAACAGATTTGGAGGGTAGGAGGCCTCCATCTGCAGCTGGAAAAGGCATCTCATGTTTTTTTTAACTGCACAGAGCATAATTCATATCCCAGCTGAACTGCTTTTAACATTCTGTATAAAGCCTAAAAAAACTTTGCAGGATGTTTTGGTATATACTGTTCTTAACAAATCTGTCTGCAGATGTGCCCATTATGTAAAATAGGGGAAAGAATATAGGTCTCAGTCCCTTGGTGCCCCCCCATGTAATGAAATTGTAAAGATGAAAGTAGTGTTGTCTGGCATGAGGCAGGGTTCTTCCAATCTCATGACTAATTAATGCACTCGCTTGATGAGGTTCAGGTCCTTGGGTTGTTTTATATCCAATGAACAGCATGTCATCTTCCATAGGTAATGCTCTAAAGACACAGTGTTCTCTACCAGATTCTTTTAAGGTCTATTTCTGTCTTCATGATTTTGTAGACTTAAGGAATTAGCAGCGACTAATTTGTAGTATGTCTCATCATGACCGAAAAAGCCATTCATTCATAGAGAACAGCAAGTGTTCTTTAAATACTTGAGGCACTCTGATATTGGACACGTGACTGGCTGCCTCGGTTGCTATCTCACTTCTGCCTCTTGTCTCCTCTCCTTTCTTCTAGTGTATTGTTTGTTGGTTTTACTTATTAAATTAGAATTGTTCCTTTCCTATTTTGTTTTGAACCTTTCCTTATAGAGATGTGATATTTAATTGGATGTTTATGAAGAGCAGACAACAATTTTCACATAGAGTTTTTTTGTTCGTTTTTCTCCCACTTTCCTTCTAAATTTCTGGTACAATGTTCAGAAACTGAGCAAATAGATCTGAAAACACTGGTCAGCACACTACAAGCTTTCATTGAAGGATCTACACTGGGAGAGTTTCATGCACGACTTAAAGCGCTACTGGTTTTCCACTGCCATGTCTTGCTGATGCCTCAAGTAGCAGAAAAAGGTAAGTTGTTAGCATTACATGTATTGACTCTTCTTCACAACAACCTGACCATCAGGTATTCAAGACTTTTCAAACAGATCACTAAGCTCATAAATATAACACAAGCCTATGCTGCTGTTTTTCCCATTTTCATGAAGAATGCTGTTGGTCAGTTTACCCCATCTTTTGGTGTTGCTAAGCTTCATGATTAACAAAAAAGGGATGCATTTCTCTTCTTGATACTGAAGAATATTCTGTTGTAAAAGAAGCTTGTTATTGTCTGTCCCTTGTAGACGTTCTGTGCAGCATCCTGTGGAATCTACACAATTACTATAAGCAGTTTTCAGAGTGTGTTGAGGCCAGAATCACTGAACTTCGTCAACCTATAGAAAAGGAGCTTAAGGTAAGAGGAAACTTTGGACAATATACTGATCTAGTCAAAGGAACAGTGAAGCAGATATTATTTCAATTTGTATATAGTAGCTCTGTTGGCCACTGAAATCCCTACTATATGTCACGTTTTCTTTGGCAAGAATTTCTTTCTGAGGTGGGGAGGGAAGGCATTGGTTGAAGTCTTTAATGTTTGGTCAGTCCCATTTAGCCATGGAAGTTTCAACCCAGTAGTGAAGCCCCTTTGGATTTCACAATATTCGGCTATGCAGCAGTTTTAGAGTAAACACATACTTTAATAATAGAAGATGCCTCTGTAATAATTTGCTCACTTACTGAAGTGTCTTGCATTTTAAGACTGCCAGATCATCATAGCTGATCAGCTTTAAAGATCATCTTTTACATGCAAATACTTCATTGCCTTTATGTAAGTAATCCCATTGATTATTTATTTTCCTAACAGGAATTTGTGAAAATTTCAAAATGGAATGATGTCAGCTTCTGGGCTATAAAACAATCAGTTGAAAAAATACGCAGGTAACTCAGAGCTTGGAATTAAGCTCCATATTTGGAACCTTCCTTCTAGATGATTTCTCTGTGGTGTTAGATTTGAATGCAGCAATGTTTCTTCTGCTCATAAGACAATGGAAATGCTTGTTTCCAGCCGCTGAAAGATTTCCAGGATTATATCTGCTTTCCTTTGGTAATTAGGACCCTCTTTAAATTCATGAAGAAGTTTGAAGCCGTTCTGAATGAGCCATGTCAGTCTGCCTTGGTGGAGATTGGTAAAGAGGAGCAGCTGGACTGCTTGCAAAAGCCAGAAGAATCTGAGAACAAAGAAACCAAAGTTCAGAGGCTAAACAGCACGTTAAGGAAAATTCTGTCTGCTAGAACAGATGTTGCCAAGGTGACTGTTTTCTTTATTCTAAGTGTGGGAAGGATATTTTCTGTGTGCTCATCTATATGTTGTTTTTTAGTGATTTATGCAGGAAAATCTTATGTAAGTGTCAAATCTGTTGAATATATCATCAGCTTTTTGGTCTTACTACTTGTTCAGTGTTACGAAACACTGCAGATGGGTAGGAATGCAGCGCAGAAAGACAAGCATGTGCCAAATCAATACAGAACAAGATCTGTGCTCTAATGTAGAGATGATAGCGTTACTTGCTTACATATTGTCTGCACCAATGTGTTACTTCCCTACTAATATTGACCAGGAGTTGAAATTATTATTACCCCATTTTATTTTTCTTTCTAAACAAGGACCCCGACAGTTGATCATGTAGCTGTATGATTTGTGTGTATATAAACTGATTAAATATAAAATTACCTTGAGCTTGAATCTTGACAAGGGAATGTGCTACTTTGTCATATATTTGCTGTTGGCTGACTACTTGTATACTATGAACATTTGCCTTGGACTAGCTGATAAGTGGTTAATCCTACTCCACAGGGCCACAGTTTAGTGGGTGTCTAAGCTGTCCAGCTCAGAGAGGAAGTCAACCAGTTTTCTTCCTGAAATAGAGTCCTGTTCACATCCATTGATTTTATTAATAAAATGAAAAGAGACAATTGTAACTCAGCAGAATTTAGGGGTGAGTGGGAAATGCTCAGTTACTCTCAGGTTCCGAGGTTTTGTTCAGTTTGTTCGGACCAGGAGGGTGGCTGATCCTGCTCTTGTCCTGTGACAGTTAGGAGGGCAGAGCGAGGAGGAAGAAATCTGATGCAAATCTAATGTGTTTGGTTATTGTTTTCATTTGTTGGTGGTTGGTTTGTTTGCAGCTTTGTTACTGAATAGCTAACAGGGTTGGTTGTTTCACTTGTTGCAGTTTCACATTATCTTCATTCCTTAGACAAGATGCATGCAAACTTAAATTGAACAAACCCTAGGGATTAACTTTGGACATGCTGGGAGATTACTTGTTATTTAATAATTGTGCACTGGGTTTTTTGTTCTTCAGCAGTGCAATTAAATTTGTGTCTAGTGGAAAGTAAATGCTGGTGCTCTTACTATCACTAATGCCCTGACACTGTGAGGGCATTAGTGGTTTAGGGTAATGTGTCGTTGAGCTTGGAAGGCTGGGGAAAATGGCCTGAAACAGTGATAAACCTCTATGAAAGAAGTAATGGCAAACACCTAAGAGGTGTAGGATCGTAGCATCTTCCACTTGTTTGGCTGTTTGCAAAGCTAATGTATGCCTGGCATGCGTATATTGTGATTTACCTGAAGTTTTGGTGCTGAACTGTTCAGAGGATGACTTGAACGTGTTTCAGGGTTTCAGATAAATTTTAGCTGGTTTTTTTGCAGCAATTTACTCATAATGGTCAAACAAGACAGCTTTGAGTATGTGTATGTAATTTTCTTTTTTTTTTTTTTTTTTTTTTCTCAGAGGGCCCTCCCAGAAGAATGTCAGGGTGGCATTATGTTTCATACCGAATCTCTTCAGTATCGTCTGTCTAAGCTTACTAAAAAAATGAAGAAAATATGTACAACAGTTACAGAAAACAATTCATTCTTGAGTCTGGTAGAAAATCTTGACCAATTTACAGGTTAAGTAGTCTTGTGATTTGCATACCATAATTGCCCTCTGTAACATACATAGAACAAATCAGGGAACAGTGTAGATACATAGTTCCCTTCCCAGACTATCTTCCCATGGCTGCTTTGTGTACATGACATTTTTACCTCTTACCTTTCCTGGCTGTCTTCTATACAGGTGGTATCATTGTTTCTGTAGTTGAACTGCAAGATTTAACAGTTGATCAGACAGCAGATAAGGAGAAGCAGAAATCCGAGGCAAAGCATATTCAGATGCAAAAGCAGCGGGCTTTGTCAGATCTCTTTAAAAGCCTTGCTAAAACAGGTAAGCTTTGGCTGAAAATGTGCTTAGTTTAAAAGCACAAAGTTCTTAAGCATTTTACTGGTTTTTGCCAATACATCTAAACCCACCATAAAATATTATGTACATTAAGTCATTGAGCCACTAATATATAGGAAAAATTTTAAGTGTCTCCCTCCCTCTGTTGACTATGAGGCATGGTGTGTTAGCCCTTTCAAATGCCTTCTATTCTTCTTACATTCCATTAGATGTACAACAGCAGCTTCTCTGAAATCTGCTTTATCTCCAGTCAGAAGTTACTGCCCAGCTTTTAGAAACAAGAAGGAAGCTCATCATCTTGTATCCATTCTCTGATCCAGAACTGAAATTAAGTTAGCTCATTAGAAGGGGAGCCCATCTCTCAGTTGATAGACTGGCAGAGATCAGAGATCATGGTTGAGCTTAGCTGTGATGTTTGCAACATGTTCAAAGACTTGTCAACATCAGACAGCATCAGGAAAAAAAAGTTGGAAGATTTTTTTTATATCTTAATACCAGCTGTATAAGTGACATTTTTTATATAAAAGAATGAGGGCATAAAAGAAAAGCATGTTCAAATGTCATTCCAGGTTTGTCATATCGGAAAGGTCTTTCTTGGTCCCGTTCAAAAGACTGTCATGAAATACTCTACCTACATCCACTGGACTTGCATACTGCATTAGGTGTAGTAAATTGTACACATGAGCTGGATGTCACGTATGTACACAGTATTTCTAACCCTCAGATTATATGAATTGCAGCTGTAACTTAAAGAATTTATTGCATGTGGTTTTATACTGGAATTTCTGGACTGTAATTCCTTTAGAATTTTACGTATTTCCTTCCCTTCTTCCCATTACTTCTTAGTTTAAAAATTTTGTACATACTGTATTAGTATGTACAACTGAGCAAGGGTTTTGGGGAGGGGGTGGGGGGAGTTGCTTGTTTTGTTGTTTTTTTTTAATTTGTGCATTTGACAACTCTACCCTCAGTTTCATTGTTTCCGTGAATTAGATTTCAGTTAGCCCTCCACTGTCCAGCTTTGCCTGGGATGCTTTGCTAGAATCATGAAAGAATGTAGACTGCTCGTGATTTTATTGAAGATGAGTTGTAATTTACAGGGATTACTTCATTGTTTTGTCTTCATTGAATAATGGGACATTACAGGAGAAAATATTACAGGAGACTTCAAAGTGGGCATTTCTGGAAAAACTTAGAGGAAGGATGTTCTTTCAGGTGTTTCTGTGCTGTTTTTCTGGCAGCAAGTAATTTTTGTCACTGACACATGCTGGTGGTTGTTTCCTGAGATGTAAGGGTTTAGTTTTAGTATCTTTTAACAAGGCCAGAATAAAGGCTTCCCTGTCAATCTGAATTTAGTGGCATGAGGGGAAGAAAAAAATAATCTCTGAAGAGTTAAATGATATTCAAAGATGGAGACTTTGCTCCTGTTGCTTAGTGTTTCCTTAGAGTTTATTTTAAAATTTAAGTGCTTTCTTAAGACTTAATCCTTCATTTTCTCTACAAGTATTATAAAGATCAATGCATTTGCAAAATAACAAATACTAAGCAAACTTGTTATGTTGAAGAGCTGACCTGGTGTCAGTGTGCTGAGGTACTGAAATTACCTTTCTAATATCGAGCTGTTTTTTGTGCTCTGTCAGGTTGCTGACAGAGCTTTCTTCTGCCTGGGATGGATGCCAAAAGTACTTCTATCGGTCACTTGCACGCCACTCTAGACTTCAGACAGCATTGTTAGCACCTGCCAAGGTAAAAACACTGAAGTAAAAATAGAAATCACATTTCTGTTAACTTTATTTTACCAGCTTGGACTCAGATTTTCTACTATTAAAAAGATGAAGTGAGATAATGCTATGTTCTGTAATATGGTACAAAATATGGTATTTTGGACCAATCATTAAATGCAGCATTTTAAAACCTGTTGGTTTATAAATGAACAGTATCAATTTAGTGAACTAAGTTAGAAAACTGCGCAATGTACAGTATTTTTCATCCCAACAGATCCAAACCTGCTATTTCTTATGCGTTAAGGAAAGTCCCAAAATGCTGAATCAAAAATTGTTGAGAATACAAAACCATGATTAGTTGATGCTCATGAAAAAAAGTCAGTTGAGATCCATAATTGGGCATAACTGGAGTCTGTGTCTAACACAAAAAGTGCAGATATATTTCCTTGCTTAAAAATTGGTGTAAAATCAGTAGAAGGAACAAATGAGTTCTGCCAAATCAGTACCATTTTTCCAGTATTCCAGGAAAAAAGTATCTCTTCCAGATGCTCTTCACTCACTATGCTTCACCTCTTGTTTTACAACATGATGTTGTCAGACGTCACAGCTGATAATGGCCATAAATAATAGAATGTAGCTCTGATAAGTTTTGCTCTGTCTTGTGAACATTTATTCTAAGCTTTAAAATGGGATCCCTTCTAATGAAAAGAGGGAAAGTAGTTGTCAGTAAATCTGAAAAAACAAATTGTGGGAGTAGGAAGAATTAGAGCTCTACAGAAAGAATTGCAGATCTGGGTGCAGTCGCAGGGCCATGATCTCACTTTTTTGATGAATTGATCTCACAATTAGAGATATGGTGGGATAGCGTGCATGACTGTAATGCTGTCATGAATGGCTGCGTACTTTTTAGAAAGGACAGACCAGCAAGGACAGGTGGTAGAGTTGCTGTTTATGTGAGGGAGCAACTGGAATGTATTGAGCTCTCCCCAGGGGTGGATGAAGAATTCGAGTCAACAGCTTATGGGTAAAGATTAAGGAGCAGGCCAACATGGGGGATGCTTGTGGTTGTTTACTACAGGCCACCTGATCAGGAAGAGGAAGTCAGTGAAGCCTTCTTCAGGCAATTGGAGATGGCCTTATAATCACAGGCCCTGGTTCTTGTGGGGGGCTTCAACCACCTTGATAATCTGCTGGAAACACAACTAGATGCATGCACAAGTCCAGCAGGTTCCTGCAGAGCATTGATGATGCAGGAGCATTTTTGATGCAGGTAGTAGAAGAGCCAATGAGGCAAGGTGTGCTGCCAAATCTTGTACTGACAAAAAAGGACTGGTTGGATGTGAAGGCTGTGGGCAGCCTTGGCTGCAGGGACCATGAGATAGTGGAGTTTATGATTCTGCATGGAGGAAGAAGGGCAATAAGTAGGATTATAGCCCTGGACTAACATTGGCCTCTTCAAGGACCTACTTGGAGGAATCCCATGGGTTAGGGCTGTAGGAGGTAGCGGGTTCCAAGAGAGCTGGCTAATAGTCAAGCGTCACTTCTGCCAAGCTCAAGAGAGGTGCATCCCTATAAGTAAGAAAGGAAGCAAAGAGGGCAGGAGGTCTGCATGGATGAGCAAGGAGCTTCTGGCAAACCTCAAACAGAAGAAGGAAGTTTATGGGATGTGGAAAAAGGGACAGGCCACATGGCAGGAATATAGGAATGTTGTCAGAACATGCAGGGATGCAGTAAGGAAGGCTAGTTGGGGGAGGTTCAGTCCGACGGCGACTATTATTAAACCTAGTTGACTAGACGTAGAAAAGGCGATAACTTTTTTGATGTCGTTTTGGGTTAAGGCGCATGTGGCAGCGAATAGTGTGGATAGTGCGCCAAGGCATAGACATGTGGTTAGAGCAGTTTGGTTGTTGGATAGTGTTGGATGAGTTCGGATGAGGAGGAAGATTCCTGCTACTACTATAGTACTAGAGTGTAGTAGGGCGGAGACGGGTGTTGGACCTTCTATGGCTGCTGGGAGTCACGGGTGAAGTCCGAATTGGGCTGATTTTCCTGTGGCTGCTAGGATGAGTCCTAGTAATGGGAGTGTGGGGGTTGGTGTGGGGGAGAAGGTTTGTTGGATTTCTCAAGTATTTAAGGTGGATGCTATTCATGCTATACTAACGATTAGACCGATATCTCCAATTCGATTGTAGAGGACAGCTTGAAGGGCAGCTGTGTTGGCTTCTGCTCGGCCATGTCATCAGCCAATTAATAGGAAGGATATAATTCCTACCCCCTCTCAGCCGATGAACAGTAGGAATATGTTGTTAGCGATGGTTAGAGTTAATATGGCGGTAAGGAAGATGGATAGGTAGGAGAAGAATTTTGTGATGTATGGTTCTTGGGTTATATATCATGTTGCGAATTCTAGGATAGATCATGTTACGAATAGTGCAATGGGGAAAAATGTTATTGAGTATTGGTCTATTTTTAGGCTAATTGGAATTTTAAGGTTTGTAGTGAATTTTCATTCTCAGTATATGGTGATGCTTTCTGTGTTTGAGTGGAGGAAGATTATTATTGGTACGAGGCTAATTAGAAATGCGGTTTTAACAGCGTTGGTGGTGATGGTTGGGGAGTTTTTAGTGGTTTTTGTTAGAAGGGGTAGTATGAGGGGAGTTAGGATGGTTGTGAGTGTGAGGAGTATAGAGGTGTTTAGGAGAAGTATGGTCTCCATTGCTTTTACTTGGATTTGCACCAAGGTAGTTGGTTCCTAAGACCAGCGGATTACTGCTATCCTTTAAAAGCAAGGGGGCTGAGGTTTTAGGCTCAGATACAATAGTTAGCAGCTCTTGTTGGTTAAACCCCCCTCGGTGAGCAAGAAGGGTTTAACTTCTGTTTTTAGGATCACAACCTAGTGTTTTGGTTTTAAACTATGCTCACATTGGGGGAAACCTGATATGAGTTCTGGTTTTAGAATGAGGAGGAGTAGTGGGAGGATGTGTATGGTTATTAATAGGTGTTCTCGTGTATTTGAGTTTTGTAGTGTGGTGATATGGGTTGGGGTTGTTCCTCGTTGGGTTGAGAGGAGGAGAAATAGGGTGTATGAGGCGGTTAATAAAGTGGCTATTCCGGTGATTAAGATTGTTGGGGTGGATCAGTTAAATAGGGCGATTATAATAGTTAATTCTGCCATCAGGTTTGTGGTTGGTGGTAGAGCTATGTTTGTGAGGTTTGCTAATAATCATCAGGTTGCTATCAAGGGTAGCAAGGGTTGTAGTCCTCGGGTTATTAAGAGGATTCGGCTGTGTGTACGCTCATAGTTGGTGTTGGCTAGACAAAATAGTATAGAGGAAGTTAGGCCGTGGGAAATTATTAAAATTATTGCTCCTGCGAATGATCAAGGGGTTTGAATTATGCTAGCGGCGATGACAAGTCCTATGTGGCTTACAGAGGAATAGGCGATAAGTGACTTTAGGTCGATTTGTCGTAGGCAGATGGAGCTAGTTATTAAAGCTCCTCATAGTGCTAGGGCAATGAATGGATAGTGGAGGTGATTTATGAGCGGGTTAGTTAGTATGGTTATGCGTATAATACCATAGCCTCCTAGTTTTAAAAGTAAGGCTGCAAGGAGTATGGAGCCTGCAATTGGGGCTTCTACGTGGGCTTTGGGAAGTCATAAGTGGAGTCCATATAGTGGGGCTTTTACTATGAAGGCTATTAATAGGGCTAGGGTTGATAAAAGGCCTGTTCATGAGTGGGCTAGGGTGGGGTGGTTTAGTTTTATTATTAGGAGGTTTAGGGTGCCAGTTTGTGAGTGTAGGGTGAGAATTGCTACCAATAGGGGGAGGGAGCTGATGAGTGTATAGAATAGTAGGTAAATGCCTGCGTTTAGACGTTCTGGTTGGTTGCCTCAGCGGGTGATTAGAATTAGGGTTGGGATTAAGGTTGCTTCAAATGAAATGTAAAATAGTATAAGTTCTGTGGCTGAAAATGCTAGTAGGATGAAAGGTTGGGTTAAGATTAAGGTTGTGATAAAAGTTCGCTTTCGGGAGAGGGGTTCTTGTTGTAAGTGGTTTTGTGAGGCTAGGATTATGAGGGGGAGGAGTCAGCAGGTGAGGGCTAGGAGTGGGGAGGAAATTTGGTCAATACTTGTTCATTGAGTTAGGGTTTTGTTTGGGTAATAGGTTGGTGTAAGTCAATTTAAGCTTGTGAGGGCAATTAATAGGCTGTAGGCTGTAGTATTGATTCATAGGAATTTCTTTGGGGATAGGAGGGCTGTTGGGAGTAATAGGATGGTTGGAATTAAGATTTTTAACATTGGAGAAGGTTTAGGTTTTGTAGGTGGTCGGAGCCATGAGTGCGAGTTGAGGCTACTAGTATGGCTAGGCCTGCGCCTGCTTCACAGGCTGAAAATGTTAGTATTATTATTGGTATTAAGGTGAATGTGGTTGTTTGGGTTTCAATGGGTAGAATTGATAGGGCAATATATATTGAGAGTATTATGC
>JAVJGJ010000059.1:4676301-4690037 GCA_035590215.1 Microhierax caerulescens
TCAGCGGGTTCTTCACCCAGCACACCATGAACCCGCTCATCCTGCAGTTGGACAACTTCTTCAGAAGGGTGTGTGAGCGACAGTATCAAAAGCCTTTCTAAAAACCCAGAAAAGGTACATCTGCTGCCTTCCCTTCATCCACTAGGCAGGTGACCTTATCACAGAAGGACATCATATTAGTTCAACAGGACTTTCCCTTTGTGAGCCTATGTTGACTGTGCCTGTTGATTCCATTATTCTTTAAGTGCCTTTCAACAGTACCCACTTTCCAGTGTTTTTTTAGAATGTTAACATAAACTGATGTTATTTCAGGAAGAAGAGGGTAAGGATAATTCAGAGATGGATGAACAGATACCTGAGCCTGAGGAAAGAATGGAGCATGAAACACAAGGGCAGACTGGGCAAGAAAACCTGCAGAGTGACAGTGCTGTTGAGCTGGCTGGAGAGGCTTCAGAAAGAGACCAGTCTAAAGAGGTAAATTACATAGGAGTGTCTGAGATAAAAATGCCAAATTTTGAATGTTTTCAAGTTACAATCAAGGAACTGCTGCCATATTTTTAAAAACTGTGTACAAGATTGAATTTTTAGACCACCAACTATAAATTCACTGGAAAAAATTGAAGACCATGTAGATACCTTCATAGCAGTGAAAGCTGTGTGTGTGGTAGGTTTAGACTAACAGCTGAGCTGCAGAACTGTCTTGTCTGCTCTCCACAAGAATAGTACTTGCAGTTGTGAGCCATTTGTCATCCACAACAGAAAGTAGCACGGCATTGCATACAGTTCAACTTCTGAACTTTGTCTACAACAGTTGCTATTTTCAGTTACAGTTGTGATTCGTGATTTTTGATAATTATTTTTTCCCCCGCCTCAGGAAAATGGAAGTGGAGCTTCAAGTGCTAATCAGTCAGAAGGTCATGAATCCACACGCATGGCCCGGATGGCTTCGCAGAAGCAAAGCAGAAAAAATACCCAGGTTCATCTCTTCTTTTTAATTTTTATTTTTCTTATTTTAATGTCTTAATATTAACCAGCAAATAGGCAGGATTCAATTTCTCCTTGTCAGAACTCTCATTCTGATCAGTGTTTGGTTGCAGCTCACTTGAAGTTCATGGTGTTAATTTGGGGTTTTTTTCAGAGTTTCAAGAGGAAACCTGGTCAGGCAGACAATGAACGCTCAATGGGAGACCACAATGAACACATCCACAAGCGATTGAGAACCATAGAATCCAGCAGTGAAGCAAAGCAGAATACAACTCAGCCTAAACAAAACGTGGAGGAGGCTGATGCATTTGAACATATCAAACAAGGCTCTGAATACTATGATGCACAGACATATGGTACGTTGGTATTTCTGGCTGTAAAGAGTTGTCATTGCAGAACCAAATCCTGAGGTGCTCCTATTTTCTGTAGTTTTTTCAGAGTATGTTTAAAGCCCTTGCTTTGGTTTCAGATGTAGCACCATTTCATACAGTAAGTGCTACTTGTTGGTAATCAGGTTCAAACTAATGATAACGTTTTTGGAAATACTAAATTCATTCACAAAAATGGATTTTAGTTTAATAAACTTTATCAAAATTTGTTTTCTCCAAATCTTACTTAAATTATTTTGAAGCCCGAACTTCTACCACATGTTCAAAATATTTAGGAAAACACAACAAGTTATTTATTCTGTATAAACAAATTGATGTCTCTTTAAAAACATTAATTTAAATAATTTGGTTTCTCTTGAAGTAACTAGTCTATTTTATTCATCAGGTTTTCAGAGCGGTAGCTCATTGACACAACATGGCACAGCTCGGTGAAAGATAAAACTGAGGTTTGAGACAATAGCTCAGATCTCTTCTGAAGTTCACCAAAACTGATAGGCAGTGGCCTCAGAATACAACTTTGCTATTGTATTTGCTTCCTCCTTCCCCTTAACAAATATTGTCACATTTGTACAGATGTAGCTAGCAAGGAGCAAGAGAAACCTATTATGCCTCTTGAAGAAAAGAAAGAGGAAGATTCTGAAGACGTAGAAATGGAAACAGAAATGAAGAACAATGAGGATCTCAAAGCAGTAGACACAGAGGAGCTGAAGCCAGAGAAAAAGAAGTCTACTGCCACTAAAACTGGTATATTAGCTTAAATAAACATTCTAAACGCATGCTGATGTGCATCTTTAAATGTATATATAGGTATTTCTATTTACGTGTAATGGATGAGTATACATTTTATGGGACTAAAACATCTGTTCTCAGTTGATTTTTCTGCAGCAGTATTCTTACTCCTGCCTAGTGACCAGCATTATTAGCCTTTGCTAAGTTGGTTGAGTGACAGAGGGGTTTGCTGCTTTCTTTCAAGTTAATGGTCTCTAATCTTTATCTGCTTCTTTGAAGTGAAGAAGTAAAAAGCACACGCTGTTAGACATAATGCCAGTTCACTTAATTAATTGGCATATAACAACGCATTCCAGTGTCGCCAGCATCGGCACCACATAACTTTTTTTGTGTAACTTCTGACAAAACATCAAGGAGCTTGAGGAGCTGGTCTGAATAGCATCCTGTGAGGTAGCACTGAAGTGTCATTGTCTCACTGCTTTCTTCTGTAAGTGGGAATGAAACAAAACTGAGTTGCCATAACCAAATGTGGCTATCAGATGCGAATTGTTAGTAGGTGAGAAGATGATAGGTCTGACTTGTCAGCCACACAGCCCACACAAACAAAATAAGCTAGATATAAATAAGTATCTCTTGCCAGTTGCAACAGAAGTATTTAATTTTGATAAACCTAAGTAAATGACACTGTAGCTCAAATTTCTGTGTGGTTTTATCAAAGAACGCAAAAGCTGGTTGGAGAGGGGAGACCAAATTTACCTTCTTGCCTCCCACTCCTTTCAGGCTTAATCTCTTCATTTAAATCTCTTGCTAGACTCATTAGCTTTATGGTACAGGCATGCGTGTAATCAGTCTGGTTTTCCATGTGATTCTCTATCCGTATGTTCTAAAACAATAGGATCTTTGAAACATTTCCTACAAGTAGAAACAATAATAAAATAAAATCTTTGGTCCATTCCTTTATTTGTAAATTGATTTCTGATTTATAGGAAACTGTTCCATTACAAAACTAGAGAGCAAAGACAAGAAAAGATTGCCATTTATTTTTTAATGATGATTTTCTCAATGTTCTGAAATTGCTTTATACCTCCTGTCACTCTGTCAGAGAGGCCATGAAGCTCAAAAAATGCACTTCATCAATGGAATTTTCAGGTGTTAAAAGATCTGTTCACTAATATTTTGTTCATTTGGCAAGAAGGTTATAAGACAGGAAAACAATTTGCATAAGTAAATGCATATATATCTGTTCCAGTGAGTTGCAAGGTATGTTCATTCTGTTCTTAGAATGGATTGTCTCAAAATTTGTACACTTCTCTTAAAATGATGTCTGGGTTGCACTACAAAGCATGTGAGACACTTCGTAAAAGAGTCGAGATACAATATTGGTTCTTGTATTATGTGGAATCCACAAAGTGTGTAATTAGTTTTGTGATTGTAGGACCAAGTGAAGTGGAGCCAGAGATCCAAACTTTTGACTCAGAGGACGTCAGTGAGTCTGCAACAGAAAAGCTGCCAAAGGTGACTGAAGAGAAGCCAGAGAGAAGCAAGGACTCGACGATACATACAGCCCATCAGTTTTTGATGGATACTCCCCAGGTATGATACCCACTGTGTCGTCTTATAATTACAGTAGTAGAAACAGACTGTTTTATTTGACCTGTGTTAACGAAACTTTGTAAATGCAAAAGTTTAAAATTACTTTAATTCACACAACTCAGTATCTTGCTGTTCTTCAATAGCAGAACGAAAAGTAATACACAACAAACTGTTGTTTATGCAGCTGAATGATGACTTAAAAATTAAAAGTTTTCATCATCCTTATGTGATGTGAGAAGGTCCCATCCTCACTCTTTTTAAAAGAAATTTTTGGTTTTGTTACTGTCAAGAGCTGTTTTGCTGAGATGAGTCTGCTGATCAAATGCTTGGATAGAGTGGAAAGCGATGGGCAAGGATGTGTGTGCCTTGAAGATAAAGGGTTCAGAGTGATGAGAAAGCTAGGCATCAGCGACTTTAAAACATCATTGTGGACGAAGTATTCACCTCAGTTAATTCATCACAGTATATTAATTCCTTAAAAAAGCTGACTGCAAGTGTAGAACTTTTGTGAGTCTTTTATGAATGTCTCAATTGAAAAAACGTTATTGTAGCGTAGAAAATCCTAGAGCTTCATTTAACACTCAGTTTCCCACTATGAATTGCTAGTTGTGAAAAAGCACGTTTTATCATAAAGAGCTATGGCATAGAAGCAGTTGATGGTGGATAACCAGTTGATAAAGTAGGAATATTTTCAGTGGTTTAGAAGTGTTGACCTTTCATGCTTAAAATATTGTGTCCTGAGTACATATTTGGAGGGCAGTGTTTTACTATTCCTATGCACAACACGGAAGGGACTGTGTGCCAGATACACCTGGTACTTCCACGTTAATGCTGAATGTTGTAGCTCGTTGGAAGAAGGCTGCTGAATGCAAGAGTGTTCACCTGTTGTCAGAATAAGTTAAGTGCCCCTTTGGTTGGGGTGGGTGGGTGGGTGGTGGGTTTTTTGGGGTTTGGCTTTCTTTTTTTCCAATTGACATGCAAAAACTGAAACAGGAGGGGGAGATCTTGCAGCACCGGTTAAAGAGGAAGGGAGGAAAATTGCTTCGGGGAGAAGTGCAAGTCTCTCTCTCAGCAAAATGGAGAGGGAAGAAGCCCCCTCCATGTACAGTCTTCCCGCCCTCCTTAAACCTGCAGTAGGTAAAGAGGGACCGCTGCTACTTCTTGAGGAACGAGAAGTTATTGGTACTGTTGAGTTTGCGTTCATAGGCTTATTTTCCCTAATCCACAAATCACACTGTGCAGACCATATACCGCTGTTTAGCTAAACTATGGTTTTACAAGTCGGGAAGAGAAGTTGTCCCTGAAAGCACAACAGAAGTAAAAGAAATATATTAATAGATGCTTCTAGCTTTGTTTCCGTGTTGATTGTGTCACAGGTGCAGGTATTTATGGGGAGTTATTTATCCTTCCTGTACACAGAAGGTATTAAAAAAAATGGAGACTTAGAATCTTCATTTAAGTTTTTTTCAGATACTTTTGTGTCTAAAAGAATAAGAACAATGCATTTTACCTTTTTTATAGTTTGGGGGTCACCAGATGTATTAACTTATTTTTCTGTCTCATAAATCTCTTAATTACACTTCTAGCATGTTGTTAGAGATCCTGAAGAGCTAAGAAAGGAACTTGAAAGGCAACTGGAAGCTTGGCAGACACAGCAGTCTGGAACTCCAGATGAGGTTTGTGACCTTGTTTTAATATAAAACTGTCATAAGAATCCTTCATTGCATTATTTCATCTTGGTCTATGCTGAAGCATTTAGGAAGCCAAGCAGGCTGCAATCTTAAATATTCAAAAACACATTATTAAATACTATTTTTGTTGTTAATGTCTAACTTGTTCTGAAAAAAAATTACATTATTCTTCAAGCAGGGTGATGATTCAGATCTTGTTTTGAACATTCTGTGTGCTATTTGCAAAATGCAAATAAGTCATTTGACTTATTTGTCATAAGTCATGTAAGCCATAAGACTTTTAAAATGTGCATAGTTAGACACATTTTTCTCAGCCCTGCCAAGCTCCTTCCACTTTGAGTTGTCACCTCTGCAGTTAAATGCTGGATACCACTTTCACGAAATTATGATCAACAGAAGCATCTCCTTTGGTTGCAGTGGTGGAGTTTGAGCTAACAAACCAGACTATGGTACTTGCTCGGACTGTCCTAGTCATGAATTGTAAACCATGTTTGGAAGTAATTCCTGAATGAAATTGCCAGTATAGAGGCTTAACAGTTTTGCTGAACTTTGAATTTTAATTTTTAATAGTCAAGAGAACCTAGCAGACGTTATGGCTTACTTTGCTGTAATACCAACTATCAGTTGGTGGCTGTTACAGGATTTTCCTGTATCAACAGCAATGCCAAAGTTGCTTTGTGTACTGCTAGAGAAATACTTATTGCACGTTGCAGCTTTGTAGCAGCAAGGAGCATACTAAGTTGAATGCAAACTATCATCTTTATAGAGTGCTTACAGAGCATGTACAAAATTTCAGCTGATAGTTGCCTGCTACCTCCCCCTTAGTACATGGAAGTTTGTTTTGTTTTTTCAGGCAGCGCTTGCCAACTTCTTGTTTTTTCATAATTCATTTTTATTTCTTTCTGTATGTATGTATGATGTTTTAGGAGAATGAAGCAGCACAGTTGTGGCAGAGGTATTTAGTACTGACAGCTCCTCTATCGCAGCAGCTTTGTGAACAGCTGCGGCTCATATTGGAACCCACTCAGGCAGCCAAATTGAAGTAAGTTGGGTCTTAAGCTTTTTGTTTCTTTAAACTCTTGGGTTTGGGGGGCTTTAGCCTCTGTATGACTTTATGTTGTTCTTACTTTATAGCAATTATTCCTGTTTGTAAATGCATTTTACTTTTTGTGGTTTACTTTTGTGTGGGAGCACTAGTCTATTTTATGAAATGCAAATGTGATTGAGTAGTAGGTACCAACACTGAGCGTGTTGCCTCCTGTTTTCTCTGTGCAACAGGTGATCAAACCAACTGAAGTGCTGTTGAGTCAAAGACTGTATTAAATGTCAAAGTGGTTTATGTTATTTTTAATGTTAAGTTGTTTGTTCTGTTTTTTTAAGAGATCTAGACTTGTTTCAAAATGGAGGAGTCTGAATTCAAGGTTTGCCTTCCATTATAGGCACGTAGATTTAAAAACGTCTTTTAAAAACACTGCATATCCATCTTACATTAAAAATACATCGGTTTTTTGTCTGTACCAAAAAACAAATATTAGAACTACTAATTTTTTTTTATAATCTTTTACAAAATTTTGTATTTTGGTGCCTGTGCTCAGATTTCCAGAATGAGATATTTCCTGATAATCCCTGTCACTGTATCTTTCTTCTTAACTTTTAGAGGAGACTACAGAACGGGGAAAAGATTGAACATGCGTAAAGTGATTCCATATATTGCAAGTCAGTTCCGAAAAGATAAGATCTGGTTGCGAAGAACCAAGCCCAGTAAACGACAGTACCAGATTTGCTTGGCTATTGATGATTCCTCTAGTATGATAGACAATCACTCTAAACAGGTAAAATAAAACATTGGAAGAAGTATGAAGAAATTACCTTTTGTTGATGAGTATGTCAGCTGCTGACTTGTTTCATACAGAGCTTGGCGGCAGTTGCAAAGCCACTGGAAAATTATTTTTTGCAGCCTACAAAAGCCCACACCTTGCTTACCTATGCAGTTCATTGGATGTTTAAATATTAGTTCATCATGGCTCACTTGTTGAGTTTTTATTTATTAAAAATGTGTGTTTCCTTCTAAATAGTTATTTCAGTGTTTATTTCATTAGCCTGCCTAAAGTGGTATCTCTAAATCATCTGAAGCCTTCAAGTAGAACTAGCGTATCCTTATTGCAAGGGCTATCTTGCATAACTGTAACAGGAAAAAAACCAGGCACTCTTCACTATTTATTTTTCTTTTTGCTAGACAATGAAAAATAATTTCAGTAACATTCATCATATTTAATACTGAGCTGTGAGTAAACTTGGAATATTCTATTTTTGATATAAGGTTTTTTTCTTTAATAGCTAGCATATGAATCCCTGGCAGTTATTGGAAATGCACTGACACTTCTAGAAGTGGGACAAATTGCTGTGTGTAGGTGAGTATATTAGAAGTCCTGACTTTTCCTCTAGACTTCAGAGCAGAGTGTAAGTATTGGTTTCCCACTGAAACCTTTTCTTCTTTTCTAAAGCTTCGGAGAGACTGTTCAGCTGCTGCACCCATTCCACGAACAGTTCAGTGACCAGTCTGGGACACGGATATTGCGTCTTTGCAAATTTCAGCAGAAGAAGACAAAAATAGCCCAGGTACACAAGAATGCCTCTAGGGCAACAGGTTGGCAAATCTTTTCCAGACATGAGGAGCTTCATGCTTTCGTGTTCACTTTGTAACGTTTACTGGTCATTTATATTTGAGAGTGTGATAGCTGGGTAGATAACAAAGAGATAGAATGCTCACAAATTTGAAGTGAGAGTATTTTCTCACTTCTAATTCTGATGTATGCTACTTTTAAGCATCCATCTTTCTCTGTTTGCATTGGGGTTTTAGCAGTATTTTGGGTACAAGCTGTTGGGTACCCCTGTGCCAAATCCCATCAAAGTTTGTGGGAGTTTAGGAGGTTTTTGTGTTCTGTGGATTTCACTGTAGGAGGAGGAGGCAGTGTGTCATGTGTTTGTCAGGCCGTAAGTTTGTCAGACTTGACTGATATCTGAAGATAACTTTCTACAGTAATACTTCCTGGACAGCTGCAGTTTTCTTCTTTTAGGAAGGTTCTTGCAGTCTTAACTTTGCAGACTTGAATAAGATCTTCCATTAATATAAAACAGAAAAGGAGGAGACCCAAAGAGCTCGACAGTAAACTAGGAGGACTTGTCAGTTGATGTCCTTCATTTTAATGGGGAATATGTAACTAGATACTTCTGTTGCAAGATGAAGCCAAAGAAGTTCAACCTAGAAATTGGATGTGTATTTTTAATGGTGCCGTTAATCACTTGAACAATTTACTGAGGTTTTGATGGCTTTGTTAGCATTGGAAGAATTTTAAATCCAGATTTAAGGCTTTTCTGGAGATTCTGTAGTTCAAAAACACTTACTAATTTGAAGCAGGCATTAATATAGGAAAATGCCGAGGACTGTATCTGTGTAGGTGGTCAGACTAAACTATCTTGTATTTAAAATACAGAAATGTGTTCTTTAAAAATGTTATAATTGTTGTTTGCAATTTCATGATGAAATAACTTAACCTTCTTGTTTCCTCTGTAGTTTCTAGAATCATCAGCAAATATGTTTGCTGCAGCACAACAGTTGTCTCAAAATAGTAATCCTGGTGAGCTTTTTTTTTTTTTTTTTCTGTTACTACGCTCGTTGCTGCCCACTACAGTCCCAAAGCAATACCGTGCCAGGAAGACTCCTAGCTCTGAGAGACATCACTTGCATTAGGGCTTTGGGGTTTGTTTTGTCAAAAGAAATCTTGAAATTACATCAAAGACATCTTGAAATTTACATCAAAAGACACCTACATCATATCTGTCAGTAATTTGCTGAAATTTTGTTTAAGGTTCTTTAAAAAGGCACACCTTGCTTGCCCCCCTTTACATCATGTTTGCAGATCGTGTTTAAGTCCTGGACACTGCCTGCTTTAGAGCACTGTCCAGCTTCCCAGTGACCTTGACTCCCTAGGCACTTCTGCTCTTGCTTGAGAATTTGATTCTGTGGGTATCCAGAAGCACACCATTCCAAGGAGAGTAAATGTTTGCCTCCTACCTGCCTTTCACTGTGGTGTAAGTTGAAGTCTTGGGCTGCTTGAATTTCCCAGAAAAGCTGGAAGGCTTGTTACCTCACGTCTGACCCACAGTTGGCTTAAAAGGCTGCTTTGTGCTAGTTAAAAGCTTGTCATAGTGGCACCCATATTTTTAAAAGTTCTCGTAAAAAAAAATACTCCGATCTGGCATTTCTAATCTGTAGCTGCTTTGCCACCGGGTGGCCAGGTTGTCGGAATATTCTGAGGGAGAGCAATATCCAGTTGTGTTGAACTGGGCTGAGGTGCAGCAGCAGTCGGCTCCCTAGAATCAAGGAGCTAGTGAGAGAAAAGGCAGTAGGATACATCACCCCTATTTGTAAAAAGCCCAAGCCCTGTCACATTTGTGGCCTGCCTGCAGAAAAGGAGCGAGTGTTCTGCATCGCTCCCTAGCCATTAAGCTAGGGAATGGGACATTAAGCAGAGGGAATGGGACAGAGGGGCTTGCATTCCTGACTAATTACTGTGATTTCCCTTGTAATTAAAAGATTATAGAGAACATAACTTAGAATGTTCCTTTAGAGGGATATATCTCTGACTCTGGGGGCAGCTTGCACCAAGTAACATGTCTCCAGAAAGTGGTCGGTGTGGAGGAAGGCGGCAGCTGTTCTGGGTGTGCGTTGGGAGGCTTACTTTGGAGGGGCTTNNNGCCTGGTCCTCAGGACTGAACGCCCTGTAGTGGTTGGACCGCCTTCACACTGTCTCTGGAGCCTATCTTCTGGTTTAATTTCCTCCAAAAGTAACCCACTGTGGGCAGTCCACTGCTCTCTGATGGGGGCCAAGCCCATTAAAGTGGGGACAACAGGGAAACACGTTTCAAAAGCATAGTCGTAGTCTAAGGTGAAATGCTGATACAAGTGCACCCATAGGTACCCGCTTCTACAGGAATAGATTTGGACTCTGTTTACATTGCAGCAGCTGCTGCTCTACTGTGATAATGGTCTAGTGGCGGGAGTCCTGTAATTCAGCCGATATTTAACTTCTAGGTGCTAACCTGGCATGAATGACAAGGCCGTAACTAACTTCATTAGTGTTTTCCATGCCTTTCACCCTTGATTACGGTACTGATGGACCAGGGTGTTTTTCCCCAGTTGTTCTCAGGGGTTTAACAAACCATTGAGAAACTTTTTCTTGGCCCAGTGGTAACTGCAACTTAAGTCACAGAATTCTATTTGATAATGACTTGATTTCCTTAGGAATACTTGTTTTGCCATTATACCCACAGGGCTAATAACAAAATAGTCTTTGTTTGCCTTTTAAATGGATTACTCTAATTTACTGGAATATTAATGTTCTTTGTGCTCAGAAACAGCACAGCTGCTTTTGATTGTATCTGATGGAAGAGGCCTTTTCTTGGAAGGCAAGGAACGAGTGACAGCAGCAGTTCAAGCAGCTCAGAATGCCAATATCTTCGTTATTTTTGTAGTGTTGGACAATCCTAATTCCCGGGTAAGTGAACAAGGAATAAGTATTCAACTACAGTGAATGAGAAATTGATAGGAATCTTTTTGTTGTCTTTTGCAGTGCTATACAGCCTAATTTCGGGTTTTCATAACATCTGTCAGATTTTATATGATTTCTCCCTACTATGATTCTTATCCTCTTTTTATATTTAAAAAAAAAGGGGGGGCTTCCATGCCACAGAACGGCTAAGTAAGAGCTCTTGTCTTCAAATGTAATGGTTGGAGATTTTTGGCCACTGGAGAAGTAGCTGGTAGGTTCACAAATTCAGAGTTTGAGAGGTACTTTTTTCATTCTCACTTTTGATTCAAATTGATCATTTCTGACAGCGGTCTCCATTTGATGTGGCAGCTGGAGCCAATATGAGATTACACAGGAAGAAGTATGTGAGATTTAGTGCCTGCAAAGCTGGGTACTGCTTTTGAATTTTTACATTGGTTTGAATGATGTGGTAATGACTCTTAATTTTGCCGTTCACGTTTTCTTCCTGTATCTTTATTTTCCCATACAAAACTTATCTGCTATATTTATTGTTGAAAAATTAACAAACAGTTCTCTTGCTGACAAACTATTGTGAGGTTCTGATGAAACCTGCCCGTAATGTCAGGTGAAAATTCTGGGCAGTGAAATTATTTTTTCATAAGCCTTATTAATTTTCTGAGCTGTTCCACTGAGAAACTAAGAAATAACTTTCCAAGAAGCACAGCTGGAGTTTAATCTGATTTTTGAGTTTGTAGTATTTGTTGAAATAAAATAATTTGCTAAAGAATCTTGTATTGGATCACTGCACAAATGCAAGTTGAACTCAGCCTTGGGGAGCCTACAGGTGACTGTCAGGAAGGCATCAAATGTGTAAAACTAAAGTGCTTACAGTAAAATAATAAGGAAAGACAGGATTTAATTATGAAACTTGGTATTGTAGAAGCTTAAGCTTAGTCTCTTCTAGTCTGTAATTTGTTGATTAGAGCACTTGTATCTAAAAGGGAGAAGTACTTAACTGTTTTGTGTTCAGCTTTTGATTTGATTTACCATTGAACGCTTAAGGCTTTTAATCTTAAAACTCGTTTTATTAACTTTTAGTTTAACAGAGGAGGAATTGTATGTACTTGCAAAATAGGATAAATGATATCAAAGGCCTGTAAAAAATGCATGTGGTTTAGTAGTAACATAAATTCTTTTTTACAGGATTCCATTTTGGACATTAAAGTACCTATATTCAAAGGACCTGGAGAATTGCCTGAAATCAGATCCTACATGGAAGAATTCCCATTCCCATTCTACCTGATCCTTAGAGATGTGAATGCACTTCCAGAAACTCTCAGTGATGCACTCAGGCAGTGGTTTGAACTGGTGACTGCCTCAGACTCTTTGTAGACTTTCTAGACTAAGTCAATACCTGACTGCTGCTAAAACGCTGAAATATTATGAAACTGCATTTGATTGGAGAGTTCATAGGACAGAAATCTTTCGAACTGGGATTAATGTGCAGGAGCTGCCCTCTGGCAGTAGGACTGCACAAGAACAAAATGGTTTAGGGGCGTTCTGCCACGATTGTCAGAGGACAATTATGCAATGGTGAGAGACTATCATAGTCTTTGGTTGCCTATTCCCACAGATAATGTAAAACTTAAAACTTTGTTCAACTTCTCTTGCAACAACTTACTACTTTGACAAAAAAGTATTTGTAATGTTCACAGAGGTAAAATTATTCCTGCAGCTGTCTATTGCAATAAGAAAAACCGGTCTTGCTTCTGGGAAGGCATTTCTGCATTAGAAGAACTTCAGGTGTCTTGCAAAAAAATCATTCTTTAGCTTCACCCACGTGGCTGGTGCCTCTGTGGGAAGGACTGGTGGAGCAGGAGAAGCAGATGGTTTTAAACAACCAAAAAAGTAAGTACTTGAATACTTGAAACTATTCTGCGGTTTAACACATCCTATTTAATTATCACCGATTTTTGCCTGACAGTACCAACAGGGAGTTTAATGAGTCATGCCGCTTGATAACCCCTGCGTAACCAGTTTACACTGTGAAGTTTGCCCCTCTGTCCAGGCAGGCATTACGGAAGTGTCGTTAATCTGGTGGTTTAGAGCATATGGACATGATTTTCCATTGCAAAAGCTATGCATCTTATATTGTCTGTACTAATAAAAAGAAGTACCGCTGTTTGTAATTATGATGTCTGTTCTTTCAGGTGATCAAAGCTTGAATAAATTGACCAAATTTACCTGGAAATGCTGGGCATTCTCTAGCAGTGCACAAATAGGAATTTTCATCTGGAGATGCGCTGTGGTTTATGAAACGCCAGCAGCTATCCTCCTTCAGGAGGATGATGCCAGCACAGGGGTCTGATTAGGGGTCCATGCGTTTTGATGTCTCTCGATGAAAATCTGAAGGAAATTTAATGTATACGCCCCTGGACTCCCGTTGGAGACTTTCTGTGTGTACAGAACGTGACGGTGTCTCATTCTCAGTGTGCTTCGGAGTGGATCAGAAAAGGGCAGGAAATGCAGGTGCGCTCCCAGGGGCGGGCGTGTTCCCACAGCCCTGCCACGGTTCCCTCCGCCCCCGCCCAGGAAGGCCGCAGCCCCGCGCCCCTTCCCCGCCGGTGCGGCTGCCGCGGTGGCGCCGGCCGGGCCGTCCCGGCGGAGGTTACGGGCCCGGGCCCGGCCCGGGCGCGGCAGCGCCGCTCCTACACGCACACAGACGCTCGCCGGCTTCGGGAGGTTTCCGAGAGCCCGCGGCCCTAAGCAGCCGGCCGGCCCCGGCGGAGGCGCCTTCC